>OX439045.1:22651772-22886772 GCA_949317995.1 Acholoe squamosa | reverse complement strand
AGTAAACCTCAGTGTATACATGCTCTTGGCGGGGTAGAGAAATCAAATGGCAAGTTAAGACCTATAACAGATTGTAGTATGCCAGAATAAATTTCAATTAATAATTTTATGGATACTACCAGTTCTACTTTTTCCTACAATAATATTAGCAAGGTAACTGCTCAATTAGATAGGAATGATTATATGAGTGTGGTTGATGTAAAATCAGCTTACAGAACTATAAGTGTCTTTGGTACTCACACAACTATGCAAGGTTTCAGGTGAAATTTTGGTCATGGAGACGAGTACTATGTTAGCAATAGATTAACCTTTGGTTTGAAGTGTGCTCCGTATATATTCAATAGAATATCAGATTTCATTGTAGAGGTGGCCAAGTTTTATGGTGTGAGGAGGATTGTTAATTATCTAGACCACTTTATAGTCATTGCGGAGAGAATTGGTGGTCTCATGTCGTTTTGCTCTCAGGTGGTTAAATGTGGTAGGACCTTTAGTAGAAGAGTTTTTGACTTATGTGCTCGCGCTAAGCCTAGAGGTTACATTAGAGTTTCTGAATGTACTAGGCAGGACATGCATTGATGGTTGCATTTTTGTGATACGTTTAACTGTAAATGTTTAATCCTGAATGACTTAGTACATACTCCAATGTATTCGGATTCATCTATTAAGGGGTTTGGAGCCTGGATGGGTAATGATTTTCTGTACGGAGACTGGACATAGTTTGATAAATTTAATCTCGGTGTAGACCATTTTACTGTTCCTCCTATACTCGATAATCTAAAAAATCAGCACAGGAATATCAGTGTGTATGAGTTGTATCCTGTTATGATGGGCTTAGTTATAAAAATAAAAGAATCCATTGTATAACAGATAATATGCAAGTTCTGGTCATGACTAACATTACATTTTTTGGTTGTGCTTCATCAAAAATGTAGAAATTTATGCTAGTTATATTGGGTCAGAAGATAATATCCTGGCTGACCAGTTGTCAAGGCTTGCTTATAAGGGTATGCCTAAAAAATGTATCACCACTCTACATGATTATAACATGTGCTGTTTCGGTTCCAGAGTGGAAGTGGTTGCAATTTTAAAAGAAAAAGGTATCTTTTGGACCAGGGTGTATCAGAGAATACTAGGAGAACTAGGAAACAACAACTTAAAAGGTATAATAAATTTTGTAAGAAATTTAACTTACAACCTTTTCCTTGTTCTCCATTTCAAGGTTCGTTATATGTAGTGTATTTGTCTGAGTACATGAAGCCATCATCTGTAAAAATTTATATGTCTGCAGTTTGGTACCAGCAGAAGTTAAAAGGTTTTTATTGATTACAGTAGTAATTTCATGTTGAAAAAGACTTTGAATGGTATCGAGAGACATGATACTAATCCTACTAGGAATATTCACCCCTTAACTCCTCAAGATATGCTAAAATTACGGTCCAATTTAGACCTATCTAATAGAGCAGACATGAAATTTTGGTTGGCTATATTAACATGTTATAGAGGTGTACTCAGGGTAGGCCATGTGGTAAAATCCCCTCACACGTTGAGGGTAGGTGATGTTAGGGTTAATGACAGCTATATGGTTATACATGTGGGAAGTTCAAAAACTGACCAAGGAGTTCTTTTAGTATATTTCTATCAAGAAATGATAGGTCATTACTATGTCCATGTATTGGCTTACAGGATTTGTGTAGAGGCAGGATTAGAAGAGATTATCTTTTTAAATCCTATGGTAGTTTTATGGAATATCAATATGTCAACTCGAAGCTCAAAGTTTTAGCTATCCAATCTGGTATTAAAGTTTGTGTCTCTACTTATTCGCTTAGGCACGGTGGTGCCACGTTATTGAAGGATGCTGGCCTCAGTATAGAGGATACTAAGAAGAAGGTGAATTGGAAATCCAATGCTGTATGGTTATCTACATAATTATAAAGATGAATTGTTACAATTAGATAGGTTGTGCCAATCTCATTTGCAATGCTGATTGATATGTGTTTACATGTGTCTGGAGTGTTTATGAATTGTGTGTGTTTGGCATGTATGGTGCTGATAGCCCCAAGGTCAGTAACCCACCAAACTCATGTGTTCCTGTGATCAGTTCATTCATCATTATATATTCATTATTATATTAATCTCATACCGTATCACCTATAATATTATATTATTGTCCGTAAATTACCAGTATATTGTTCCCTGGTAGCGAGATAACTTATGGAACTATATACACTTGTGTATATATATATATATATATATATATATATATATATATATATAATTAGCCGCGGATGGTTAGGGACTACTTGCAGAGCGCCATGATATCTATGATGTCATAACATGACATCATAGTAAACAGGTCACCAGTATATAAGGGGCCGCTTTGAATTAACCGTCAGTTGGCCAATCTCACCTGTACAGGTAACACCATGCCAGGTGGATCCCTGATTTTTTAGTTTTACTATTGTTATTATATTGTTCAATTTGTACTGACTTGTGCTTATTGTCAACTAATTATTATAGTTGTTTTATTAATAAAGGCATGTATGGTGCTGATAGCCCCAAGGTCATTAACCTATCAAACTCATGTGTTCCTGTGATCAGTTCATTCATTATTATATTCATTATTATATTAATCTTATACCGTATCACCTTTAATATTATATTATTGTCCATATATTACCAGTATATATATATATATATATATATATATATATATATATATATATATATATATATATATATATATAGGGATGGAAAGATGTGAACCACTCTTGCCGGAATGATATTTACCCATACTATAAGTATAAGATGGAAAGGTATAGGTCTGAGGGGGAACAAGGGACTAAATGAGAATGTAATTTGTCCTAAATATAGTGAGTGTAGGATATAACCCATCAACTTAACATATTGAGAAAAATTCTCATCATCCATGGGTTTCTGGACTTAGTAGTTTAATGCAATTCTAATTTTGGAAATCGCATAGTGTATACCTTATAGATGAACCATGGACACTAAAAGGGAAACATCATCAGTGCAAGCATGACATCCCGTTCAGTATTTATGACTATGTAAAAATATAGTCCTTTACAAAAACCTTAGGTTCTCACTTTAGGGGTTGCTCAGCCGTGGACCAGTACTGGGGTCTAGGAGGAGGCATCTCTATTCAGCTTGTCACCGTGGTAACCTAAGCCCCAAGTGCCCACTCACCAAGACACTCAACCCTCCTCAACACACACAAAGCCTCAATGTGATTTGCACAATAGCCTCCAACCAAGGGAGTAGTAGCCTCCAACTGTTCCCTCTTTCTATCCCCTGGTGCCGTGGGATTTTCACATCTGGTTATGTAAACATAAGAAAAGCTTGATTCCCCTGGTTACCTGGAATTGGATAAGTAGTATTCTCTGTATGATTAAAAAAATGATCAAAAGTAAAGGTCAAAATAAGTGTACCTGCATTTAATAATTGTTCAATTATATAAAAGTTACGCGAGAAAAGCTATTACTGATTGAAACAAGAAAAAACGTTTCCCTTGTATGAAGAAATAACTCCTTTCTTCATTTAACCATCATCTGCTTTGTCTATTTTGAAAAGTAACGGGACAGAAGAGTATACGTAGTTTCAACTTTTGGATAATGTTGTGTCTATGTCCATAGATGAATCATGCCTTAATGTGCTCTCAACCTGTTTCCTCTTACTAAATGATAACGATAAACCAGGATGTATCTCTGTGACGAGAAACTGTCATGCTTTCAGTAGAAGCAGGGTTCTGTGACAACAGAATACCGTAGACTGACTAATTGTTATGGGCCCAGTGTGATACAGAATAGTTACCCCACATTATTGTCAGACAGATCCCAACTCTCTGAGAAATAATGTGGGGTAACTATTATAATGTGAGCACGTTCATAGGCCCCTCTTCAGATTAACATCCATGAGTATGATCTGGAGCAACATAAGAGGGGAGTCCAAAAGATGAATCACGATGAGACTTAAACTGATAAAGAGTCTGAACTCTCCATCTCTTTATGAAGATTGGAGGCTCAATAGCCTTGTAAAACAAAACATACACCAGAGCTGACAACACGATGCCTGGACCATAGGTTTGTATTTCTGCTGCAACCCGATACAAGCCAAATAACCATTGTTTTCAGTCGTAGCTGATATGGATCAACACCACTTTGTGGGTACTGAGAGCTTTTTCATAAGGGCGCAGAAGTTAAGAGCAATCGTTGTGACATATGAGTGACCATTTATGACTGGTCTTTGCATAATAATTCGAAGTGTTTCACAAACATTACTCTTAATAATTGACATATATATGTTACTCATATGTTCAAATCTAAGATCAGTGCTTTAGAAACAGTTATACCATGATTTCTGGGTTACTCAGTGCTTTTTGCTGGATATTCCCATGCACATACCTGTCGATATTGCACACCCTGTAGGCTGTGACATCAATTTTGTAAGGCGTGCCCAGTGCGGTTATCAATGGATAATCCGCGCGCCTCTCATGTCCTTACATGTCATATGTAACATGTTAAAACCCATGTATGTCTTGACCAGGGCAGGGCTCAAACCTGCATTCTAAGATTCCTAGTCCAACTCCCTATGCATTGCACCACAGGGACTGACGTGTAGTGGTTGGCTAGAACCAGGCCTTGATATGATACAAAGCCTGGGGAGGTTACTCAAATATAACTACTATACATTAAAAGTGTGAAAATCGCCAGCAGTCTGGGTTGTGACCCCCCCCCAGCTTTTTCACTGCTGCTGCCATAACAAGTGCGGGGCGCCGACTGCGGCCTGTCGGCTACCATAACCGCGGGACGCATTCAAACATAACCAAGCCAAGAAGGGAGAAGACGCCGTGGCCTAGTGGTTAGTGCTTTGCGCTCAGCCGTCAGAGGTACGTGGGTCGAGCCCCGGTCCGGGCGCATCTTTTTTTTGCCGTGTGTGCTGTCGCTGTCCGCTGCCGGGTGACGAGGTGTATGTACACTATTTTTCGCCGTGTGCTGCTGCCAAGGCTAGCCGAGACGGGCGCTGTCGCTGTCCGCTGCCGGGCGACGAGAAGGTGTATGTACCTGTGTACACACACTATGGCTGGCTTCGAGTCCAGGGGAAGGGGAATAATTTTTGTTTTCAACTTGAATTTATTGGTATTCTATTGATTATTTATTGGTTTTGTGGTATAAAATAAGTAGTCAATGGAAAATTCATGACTCGTGTGTTTTAGCGAAGGCTAATTACATGAAATTTTACATATTTATGTGGACCTTTTACCTTAATCTCCCGCGTATAAGGCGTGTCTTATACGAGAGGTTTCAGTTCTTTCTGGGTCCGCAAGGGGGAGATCAAGACCTTCATTTTGATATCTTACACTGCTATATAACCTCATCAGCTGAATATGGGGTCCAAGGGGTCTTGGGGGGTCCATGCAACACATAGGTCTTTGAATTTTCGAAATCCATTCAGTAGAACAAAAGTTATGAATCTTTTATTTTTCTGGTCAAATCTCTAAACTCTATGTGCGCCTTATACGTGGGCTGCGCCTTATATGCAGGAGATTACGGTAGGTACCCCTGAATTAGGTTTTAGAAACACTTTTATGTTGGGCATATGTCACTCGTACATTATACCTTTACTAATTAGCTTCACTTAACATTTACTTGTGAAACACCCACTACTTAAGATATGTATGAGTAACCTATGGAGATAGGACCAAAGAGCCTACTGATTGATCTTGAGAGCACCCTACGAGTAAGGTTGCTCGTATCTCAATGTCACTCGTACATAGTGCTTGTGAAACAGCTCTCTAGTGATTCTGTTTGAAGTTATTAAAAAAGGGTTTTGTCAAATGTGCATTATAGTTACATAAATATATTGCTGTATTGTAGTAACATAAGTTTCCCTGATTACTCTTATTATTGTAAAGTCTGTTATTTATGGTCTTTTGAAAAAAATACACTTTGTTCAGAGAAGGCAGTCCTATTGTTGGAGCTGTTCCGAAGGTATGATAGGAGAGAGTGCCGGTGGAGAAACCCTGCTTTGATCGTTTATGATACTAGCAGTCGTAGCACAAAAGTGGATGCCAGTACAATTTAGCTTCATGTTATAACATACCAGCACTTTTGGTCCTCTATGACCAGGATGATGCCTTAAGTTTCATGGTGACACCATAATATACCGACGCAGCATAGAGAATGAGACCTACTGTATTGGTGCATCACTCCGTCCCATCGTGGGAGTGGGGAGGGCAGAGATAGGGGGTTGCAGGTCTGTTACATTTTATCACATGAATGCAACATTGGAAATTTAATATCAATAGTTCCAATAGCAATAGAGTAATGTGCTTGACTTGAGCACTATACTCTCATTGAAGGGTTAGATGGAGTATGTCAGCGTATCTCTCAGGTAGAGGGAGTTAAATGTATCCTGTCACAAAATAACAAGCGAGTAGTATAAATTATTATAATGTATCGGAACGGGATTATAGCTAACTACAGGATATTACTCACTGGGGATACAGCCAATCAGAGGCCTCCTTTTGGTCATGTGACCTGGACCCCCCATGGTGCATGCCCATATATGGTCATGTGACCTTAACCTTGACCTTATTTGCATATTAGGCCACGCCCCCTTGACCAAATTAGGGAATTAGGGACCACCTCTCAGCCAATCAGAGGACAGCATTCTGGTTACCATGGTAACATAACCTAATTATAAGATTAGTGCTATCACGTGACCCCTTGTTTGTAAACAACACATGGCCTAGGTATTGTGGATATTTTTAGAGTGAATATTCATTGCTAGAAAATTCTGATTGGAGAACTAATCTACAGGGCTACCCTACTGGTGAGACCTGGGGATATAGACATAGGTAGGCCTACACCCTACTCACTCATCAGGTCTCATGGTCCTAATAGTATCCACACTGAAGGGCACTGCACTGAGGGCTACACCTGACACTTTCTGTATCACACTTTTGATAGACTTTGCCTCAACTTAGAAAATATATAAAGCTAGTTTTTAAACCCAGGACATTCATACTTTCCATATATCACAGTTGAGATAAGGAAAAGGTAAATATCTTTAAACCTGAATGTGAACATCATTTTGGAAGCATGCTGTACTTAAATGGTCCAATACACAAAAGTGAGGTCGGCCATATATGCATCTTTTTGCATTTTCCACTTCTATACATATCCAACTATCATAATCTAAATGTATTTGAAAATAGCAACAGAAGATGAATAATATTTTGTCGGGAAATGAGGCCATAGATTTTCCCATTGACTCCTATAGGCCTTCCTTCATTACAGCCCTTTCTCAGAGAATTAAGCTCGGTGACATGTCACTAATTTTACATTTCCTTCATCCCTCTATATAAACCTATTGATATCCAAAGATATAGGCAAAAATCAACACAACTTCTAATATCCAGAGGTATAGACAAAAATCAACACAACTTCTTTACCACTCATCCACCAGCAATTTTGTCTTTAATATTAGTTGTATGGTCTAGTGCCACGTACAGGCATGCTTTTTAGCAGTTTAGTACTACTCTAAAGTACAAAATCCTCATGTATAAGACACACCCTCACTTTGGTGGCTAGCAAAAAACACAGCAGTGGTCTATCGTAAAATACATGGCTTATACCTGAACCCGCCCAAATAACTTAATACTTTGGGCCCCCCCACCCCAAGGGTCACCCAAATATTTCCCAGCTTTTTTTCTTTTATTTTTTTTTCTTAACAAGCTTTCAGCTTGCCTTTTTTCACACACACACACACACACACACACACACACACACACACACACATGCACATATGCAAATAAAATAAAATATAATTTTTCATTTATAATTTTCACCTACCATCCTTGGATGTCCATCAAAGTACTAATGCGGCTTACAGGTGTAAGGGGTGTGGGGATAAAAAGAGAATTACTACAGTACAGAGGGTGTAGGAAGCTTATTTTTTAATACCATTAAAGTGCCCTTGATCTCAGTAAAATCACAGGTGTTAGAAACTGTGATAATTATCTTCATGTGACTACATGCAAGTAGTAGCCAGGCTTCTGATTGGTTGGATGGCTGACCCTCATTCGCATAATGGTGTTGTGTTTTACTTGCTATATAATTTTTTTTATAAAAAACTTTTATGTATCTCATTTGCCTAATTAGCCCCGCCCCATTGTTGACAAATAAGGGACCCCGTGGCTAGGGCACATGGCTAGGCCACGTGTTGTTTACAAACAAGGGGTCACGTGATTGCACTTATCTCATAATTAGGTCATGTTACCATGGTAACCAGAATGCCGTCCTCTGATTGGCTGAGAGGTGGTGGCTAATCCCCTAATTAGGTCAAGGGGGCATGGCCTATTATGCAAATGAGGTCAAGGTTAAGGTCACATGACCATATATGGGCATGCACCATGGGGGTCCAGGTTATACTACTCCAGCATGTTCTGGACTGAAGCTGGTCCTTAAGAGGAAATGTACGGGTTTGTCACAGGTAATGTCACTTCAATAAGGTCACAGGTTAGATATCCAAGGTCAGACCTGGTTATATTTGACCTGACTGGAACTGGCAAAAACATGCATGGGCTGGGGGTGGGGGGCACTGAGCCTCGGTTTGGGTACCAACTGTGGTTCCGACTCCGCAATGCAGTGGCTGTCAATGAGGGGAAAAGGGGGGGGAGCTGTTGACTGAATTTGTTGACTGAGTGATTGGGGGTTGGGGATAGCTATTATAACTTGTGTGGAAAGAATATAACTTGAATATTCCATGTAATCACTCAAAGGCTGTGAAATTCCTAAAGATTAGTTTCGCAGTTGGTTCTACTAATCACAGATTCAGTGCCGCCGTGGGGGGGGGGTCTACCTATTTTGTTCACAAGCTTTACTGAATTACAGCTAACTGAGTTACAGCTAACTGAGCTATAGTTAACTGAGTGACAGCTAACTGAGCTATAGTTAACTGAGTGACAGCTAACTGAGCTATAGTTAACTGAGTTACAGCTAACTGAGCTATAGTTAACTGAGTTACAGCTAACTGAGCTATAGTTAACTGAGTTACAGCTAACTGAGCTACAGTTAACTGAGTTACAGATAACTGAGCTATAGTTAGCTCCATTTGACAGCCAAGGCGGGAAAGCTAGATTGTTTAATGAATATGTTGGTACCCATGCATGTGTGTACAGAAGAGATGAGATTAAGACCCGTTTAAGATGAAATGGTAAGGCCTAACGGGACACCAGACATGGCAAACTTAAGATTTGCATGCCCTACATCCGGCCATACATAAAACATTCATCTGGGATGCTTGTATTCCGTAAGAATATTGTTCTTTGGTATTCATTGTGGGATAGAAAACGTTTGGAGTTTATAAATGTTGTTATTTTTAGCTTTACCTAACCTATGATTACATATATCTGAGCTTATGATATCTCAATTTTAAGATTGTAACCTGAATCTGAAATGACATTGGAACTCCCTCTGATATACGTTTCATCATCCTAATAACATTAGCTTGACTCCAACCATGTTAGTCTCAAGACTATGGTATTTCAATTCCCTGTCTCCTGCTGGATGTTGCAGTATGTTTCTACATTGACAGTTTTTGACGGTTTCCTTTCTGAAAATGACCTCCATGTAAATACTCTTTCCCTGTTCAATAAACAACTTCATTCCTACCTGGCAGCCGCTGGTCTTCATTTGACCCAACACTCTGATGAAAAGTTAAGAATGTTGCACATGCCAGAACTCAGAAACCAGATATGAAACACAGACACGACAACTTATATCCAGGGTATATTTGAGACATATTCTCCTCACCACCACTACTCACCCCCCCCCCCCTTTATCTGCTTGTCCTTATGTTTCATACAAGAAGGATCCTTTTCCATATGATGGATAGACAGATGGCAAGTTAGGTTGAGTCATGGACACCTTCGAAATGCTGTTTCACTTCATTGTACACTAGCTGAGTATTAACAATATTCCCATCTATCAGCTGATAACGGTCCCACACCTATAACCTACACGGGTAGCTGTATCCCATGACCCTTGGCCCTGGAACACAGTCAGGGGTCAGTGGGTGAGATATGTCTTAAACTGGGATCCACAATACATTAATTCTTCACATTTGTGCTCTTCTCAACCTCTACATTTCTTTACAATAGGATCCACAATACGTCCAGGACACTTACAGACGTCCACCAAAGACTGCCTTTGACACTGTCCTCAGCCCTTCCATTACCCCCCCCCCCACCTTTCACATATCACATTCAGTCTTCACAATACCTATCCTACTTGATGTCAAACATCATTCACTCCTGCATGTATGGCCACCTCTATATATAGACTTTACTGGTAAGGATTTGACTTGCTTCAAATGTCTAAAGAGGAGAGGCATATATATGAAAGATGTTAGGTCGTAAGTTACAATGGCTAAAGGCAGAGTGGTGTAACCCAAGTCCCTCCCCAGAATTTCCCACATAAGGAGTTCTCCCATCAGAATTCCCAAACCATTTTTGTAGTACACAATGAAAATCTTTAAACATTTCCTTGTAACATTTGTAAAGCACCTTTTGGTCGCAAACACTTCAACACTTTTGCCCAAAGCGTTTGGAAATCTAAATTCTTTTGAGCTTAAACCATTGATTTTGGCAAAAGTGTAAAGTGTTTTAAAAGCCCCCAAAAAGTGTTTCACAAAATGCTACTATAAGGTGTTTGAAAACTTAACACATTTTTTCAGTGTGTGTACGCTGTATGCAAAGCTGTCATAGCTCTATAATAAATATGATTTCACAGTAAAGAAAATGGTTTAGGACTGCAGTTTAGGTTCTAAGGTCATATCTGGGGTGTTGGTTAGAGATATAGGGTTTGTGAATCACTTGGCGCTTTGAACTGAGGGGAGAAGAGTTATTAGGGCGGGGTTGATTCCGAGGAAATTGCGTGGAAGCTGTAAAGAGTTATTTACCCACTCATAATATGTTATTAAGAATTTGTTCCAACCACTACCCCCTTGTACGGAAGTTTCAAAATATGAATTATATTCATTTTGTGAGTTCTATCTCTGTGACATCATATTTATTATTGGAACCTCATGTTTATTATTGGAACAATAAATGGCTAACAACAGGTATTGTGGAAAAAGAATGACAGTGGCTTGGCCCTTTTCTTAAAGGATTCTGGGCAGGATCTACTGTGCCTTGCTTTACGGCCATCTAATTGTAGTTTGTCAATCACAGGTGAGACAAGGTGAGAGCCTGAGGCAGGTGTAAACTGATACTATAGGGTTTGGTGATATCACCACCATGTCACCATCCTACCAAATACCATGTCACCACCACTACGCAGGTCTGTCCCATCACAACTCACTGGTATAGGGTAGATCATACCTGAATCGAACACTTCCTGACCACCCCATTGTTACCACTCACCCAACCTGAGCCATGAGTGAGGGGTTTGTGCTCACTTCGATCACTGCATCAGCTTACAGATGCTATATACAATATATTAACTGTGCTTTTATTTTGTCTTTATGGTCAACTGTGGCTTAAATATGATAAAAAGATTCGAGATAGATCTATCATCATCGAGGAGAATATTTACCAGCAGGCCTATTTGATGTATCTGGTGACGTTACCATTAAGCAAAATGCATCCCAGTAATGCTTGCATAGCATTGATAAGATTCAACTAGATGCTGTTTGTAGCCTTTCCTCCGGCAGGATTTATCTATTCCTTTGACAACATCACTATCACTAACTGACCATACAGAAGTTTCCTATCATAATGATGGACACCTCAGTTTTATGAATAAAAAACATCTTGTGAAACCTTCTATGCATACACAATGCGCCACCTGGTGCACCTCGGCATTCATGACGTCATTAGATGCATCAGATAAACCTGCTTTTCTCCTCTATTTCTATGGTGGACTTAACTTGGACAAACTTATCAATCAGCCAAGTAGTCGAGGCGGTGCGATCTTCTCTATTGCCCTGGGCATGAGACACGCATTAAAGTCGACCATGACACAGGTCTCCCCAAGGAATCTTAATACTAAAATAGTTCTATGCAGCATGATATTAGACTTGCTGCTCACAGCACAGCCATGCAACTTTACATATTTCAAAATATATCATAGACATCTGAGGTATTTAGATAAGGTGATTAGCAAGTTCCAAAACGTATACCCCGACTTGCTCTGCAAAGCAGTGCCTTTCCCTGCCGGTATATGTAAGAATGGAATTCGTTGCCACTTCTATATCCATTCCTAAAGTTTCAGATCTTTAGCTAATCGTGACCTCGGAACCATGTATCAACCGGAAGGGAGGGGCATTTTGGATGGGGCTTTGGAAGGCATTGTTTGCTATTGTCTATCTATTCCAGTAGAAACCCAGTTTAGGTATACAGTAGGTTGTATTGCGCATAGTGAGTGTGCCAGCACACTATGTACAAGGTGAATCTAGTGTAGGCCCATCCAAAACAATAGGTCATTTGTATAGGAATAGATAAATACTTGACTTTCTAATACCACAAACTTTCATAGGCCATGCCATCACCTTCACACCATTCGAAGCAAATAACTCCAGACGAAAGAAAATGAGAATTGACACTAATTGATACAATGATTCTGTCCTTTCTGGGGCGTATAATTATCTAACATGGTGAGTTGCTTTTTATTTGTCTAGACCTTTTATGTCGATATTTTCCTTCCTTTTCTTCTTGTTGCTGTCTTCCATAATAAG
The DNA here is from genome assembly GCA_949317995.1 of Acholoe squamosa. Classification (NCBI taxonomy): domain Eukaryota; kingdom Metazoa; phylum Annelida; class Polychaeta; order Phyllodocida; family Polynoidae; genus Acholoe; species Acholoe squamosa. The sequence goes on along the minus strand of OX439045.1, from coordinate 22,874,016 downwards.
ACATGTTATTAAGTGTCAGTAATTCACTACCATTAGGAACATGCACATCTTCTATCAAGGGTCGGCACCTGACACCTGGAAATTACCCGTAGGAATCAAATCAACTTAGACAGAATGAGGGGTTTGGGTCAACAAGTTGAAAATCCTGTCAGGCAATATAATTGCAATATTTTGTTTTTCTTTCTCCAATATAGATAGCTGTATAGGCTGAAGGCCAAACAGCTGGCGTGTTATGACACTTGAGAAAATAAATGGCCAAATGATCTTATATACTGTCTTTGATCAGTGGTTCTTTCTCCATGGTAAGCTGGGTGGGTAAGCCAGTGCCACATAGCATAGCATTACAGATATGAGACGAAGTCGGTCCTTTGTAGAACATGCATGAGAAGGGTACATTACACATGTCCCATTAACCATTTACATATGTACACATATAGCAATCCACTTTCTATCATTGCTGAACAACCCCCACAAATATTATGACGGACATAAGTCAGGGCTCCACTTGCAGCGCGCAGTGCGACACAGCTTTTTTATATTGTTCTGTTTGTTATTATTTCCATTTTCCATTGGGGTATCCCAGTCTCATCCAGTAGGGATTCTAGGGAAACCCCTCTCTTGTGTTTGGTGATTGAGGGTCCCCATTTTCTGGAAATGACACCTGGAAATTACCTGTAGGAATCAAATCAACTTAGACAGAATGAGGGGTTTGGGTCAACAGGTTGAAAATCCTTGAAAATCCGGTCAGGCAATATAATAGCAATATTCTGTTTTTCTTTCTCCATTATAGATAGCTGTATAGGCTGAAGGCCAGACAGCTGGCATGTTATGACACATGAGAAAAGAAATGGCCAAATGATCTTATATACTGTCTTTGATCGGTGGTTCTTTCTCCATGGTAAGCTGGGTGGGTAAGCCAGTGCCACATAGCATAGCATTACAGATACGAGACAAAGTCGGTCCTTTGTAGAACATGCATTAGAAGGGTACATTACGCATGTCCCATTAACCATCTACATATGTACACATATAGCAATCCACTTTCTATCATTGCTGAACAACCCCCACAAATATGACGGACATAAGTCAGGGCTCCACTTGCAGTGCGCAGTGCGACACAGCTTTTTTATATTGTTCTGTTTGTTATTAATTCCATTTTCCATTGGGGTATCCCAGTCTCATCCAGTAGGGATTCTAGGGAAAACCCTCTCTTGTGTTTGGCAATTGCGGGTCCCCATTTTCTGGGGAATATTACTACACATTGTACCTGCCTACATTTTACCGCTACAGCAACCAGTGGAACAACTTTTACCCATAAACGCTGGTTGGCAGAGATGCCTCACGCTAGTGGTCGATCTGGGGCCAGATTGGGGGTATCCTTTGTGCTTGTCCCTCCAACACCAAATGTAAACGATAACAGACATAACAATGGAAAAGCTTTGTCACACTGCAGCGCAGGTACATGTGTCACACATGGAGCATTGGCTATAGAGCTCTGTGCCCACCAAGTGGTGCCCCATTATGTGATTCACACAGTATGTGCACTTACGTAGGTCAATAGACCTTATCATCATGATATATATATATATATATATATATATATATATATATATATATATATATATATATATAAAGTATTAGGCTTAATTCATACTCTTTAATGGGGAAATCTATAGAAAAACTTCAAGGTACCTGCCTGTTTCACCTACCCGTCACTTCTATTCATGCCTTCTTGTTTAACCTGACCTTTGGGAGAATGGCCACCATTTGACTGCAAATCAATATTTTAACAAGATTCTTTTTTAGAAATAATATTATATCTACTCTCTTCAGGCTATGCTCCCAATATTTATGATCCCCGCCCTTTTTAGGTCGGGGTTCATAAGAAAAATAATGATGGGGGAAAAAAGGGAAACTGCTCTAAACTAGAAAAACTGGATGGTTTTGGAGTCATTATGATATAGGCAGGCGTCAGAGGTCGTCAGACAACTTTTGGGGGCTTGTTTGGGGGTCTATTCATCAAGTTTGCACAGAAAAATCAGTAGAGGGCCCCACCAGCTAGGCATGATATAATGTACAATCAATGTGAACCAAATCAATAAAAACTGCTATATAACATTTCACAATGTTTCTCTCTGGCCCTCTATCATGGCCAAACATTATAGATTATTCAAAATGTTATTTTGAAATAGGATAATACATGTTTGTCAGCTGGGAAGGTCTGGGTACATTGGTACCTGAATCAGTCACTAGATGGTAGATCTGTGCCATAGCTGTGGCATGTGGGACATGTGTAGTTTCAATGTAGTGACTCAGATCTGTCTGAAAGTGTTCAGTGGTCAGGAATTTTTAATCAGTTATAGGTTAGGCCATAATTAGTCCATCCACTTTTTAAGATGAGTTTTTCAAAAGTGGGTATAATGACCTATATGAAAGTGCATAATAGTTATAATTGGCAATCATGTCATTTTTACAAATGCTCCGGCCACCCTACTAATGGTCACGTGGAACTAAATCCATTTCCTCTATGTTTCTATATAGCATAACACACAAAAACAGCCACCTAAAATGTTTGTTGGTAAAAATTTCAACCATAGCACGGTTAACTCATCCCTCATACACAATCTGACAGAATGTTGGATAGGCTTAACCCTGAAAATCTTAAATAAGGGAATGATATGTGCAGTCAGTGCCATTCTACCCTATTTTGGGCCTAAAAATCTCCATTGGCCAGATTAACTTTTGCATGCCTCATAAAATCCCCAAGGCCTGGCATAATTTAAAAACACACCTACTATTCCATTTATTAACTATTTGGGAACACCTGTGATTTTTTTCATAATTTTACCAATATTTCTTCTGTCTAATTCTAAACCAATCAGCAGTCAGAACACCCTTCAGTGCAGTCCTGAATACCATATGACTCACGAGAGGGCATCATTTACGTCCACGTAACCTAATGGCCAATGAGTTGTGGGTAACAAGGGGTAAACTACATGTGCTGCCCTCTCGGGAGACTCTTACTTATAAATACTGGTGCAGAAGGTCTTGTAAAGTTAATGAATTTCCCTGTATTTATATGTTTCGACCAAACAAACCTGGTACATCTTCCTGAAATGAAATATGAAAAGCGGTAATCTTAAGGGATGGTTCCAATGCGTTTTTTCTTTTCTTAATCAGATGGTATTTTTTCTGTACATTTCTCATGTAAAAGCCAGCCAGATTAACTCACCTGACCAACACAGTGTCAGTGGAGCTGGCACTTAAAGTAGGCATATGCACTAAAAAGACCGATTTGGACAGAAATGTGTCTAAATAATTTCTCATCTCTTGTGCTATGTATATATTGTTCTAATCACTGCTAGTCATAGTGGCTCAAAATTAAATGCTTTATCACAACATAATACACTTCACCTTGACATTCCGGCTGAGCACAGTACCACCTGTTGACTGGTCTGACAGGCTTTTAGTAGTGTTTAGTACACCTTGAAAATTAGGACTGACTATTCACCCACAGCACATAGGCTCCTTCTATTGGAAATCAGACACACCTGATTTATTATTAGGATAGGAATAAATACAGGACATAGGTTTTCTTTGCTTTGGAGCAGAAATATTTTATTTAATCATTAGATATTTTAACACATGGTTAACAATGCTGTCTACATTGTGATTGGGAAAAAAACCCAAATTTTATGGGACTATATTCCCAGGTATATATATATATATATATATATATATATATATATATATATATATATATATACACATATATATATATATATATATAATGAGTGATACGTTGGTACTATTTTTTACAGGGTGCATGATTTTCTATGACGTCACACATAATATTTCCTCCAGTATATAAGCTCCAGCAGTTGAACTAACGGTCAATTGGCTTCATACACTCAGACAGCACACACCACGCTGGGTGGTGCTGGGAATTTTAAACTGTTTTTTCAGTTTAGTCGAGTTAATACGGTATCTACTCTGACACTATGGGTAGAAAAGGAACTTCTGGTGGCGGACCAAGGTCTAAAGCCAAGAAATCTCCTGGAAAAGTGAAAAATATAGCCAATTCAAGGAATTCGAGCGATGTGAGATCAAATGGGGCTAGCTATCTTCTCCGAATGCTACTGGGGTTATATTGGACTCAACCGTTGACCAGACAATTGGGGATTTGGAGGACCGTACTAGTCGTATGGAACGTGTAGTTGGCAGATATCAAGTTCCTATTGGAGGGGCAGGTGTTGAACCGAGCAACTACTGCAACGGCGGGTGGTGAGTCAAAGATGGATCGTGCATGTGGCGATGTTTGTAAACATTCCTCCAGTGACGCTGTAACCAAGCAACGGGGGCGGGGCCGACAACGGTCACCTGACTACCGCGGGCTCCATAGCAACAGGAAGACGCGGCACCATCTTGGATCCACAAGCCGGTCTTCGTCTTACCGTAGTGTTTCGTCAAGTTCCTCGGCATCTATTGATTCAACCTCTTCTAGAAATGGTCGTTGACATGCACATAGGGCTAGAGGTATGTTCGACCAAAAGAATTTTCTTAAGAAGGGAGAGAAACTTGATAGCATTGAGAAATTACTGTTGGTTAACCCTTAGGTGCCCAAGCGCGCTTAAATGCGCGGATTTGGGCTTAAATACAAGCACATTGAAGTAAATTTTCATCCAGGAACATCTACTGGTCCAATCTACAAAGTTATACCCTCATTAGAACGGCCATGACCCCCTTATTCCAATGAGACCATCCATTTGACTGTATCACCATTACCTCAGACACAGTGAGTCAAAACCTGAAAATTAGTTGCCATACATGTGACTCTTTGGAAGGGAATCAGCCAAGGAGATAGGATCTAGCATGATAGCAAGGTGATGCTGGATCATTTGTCCCCTATTACCACAGCTTTGATAGACTTGCCAACCATACAACTAATCTATTCATAGGAATTGTTCATATCCATGTAAATGATGTCATGAACTGTGACCAAGACATTTTGCTCCCTGGTAGTACACACAGGCAGAACCAGTTGAGTATAGTTATGCAAATATCACACAGTATATGAGATTAGAGCAGGACAGCACTAAAGAGGCTATATATTAGTGAATAACGACAAAAGGAACATGTTGGTTGCTATGGTAACCACACTCAGTCAGAAACTTCTCTCTTAACTGAAGGTTTAAGTAAAAAAGACCCAGGTCATAATGTGAATTCCATATCAAATACCTAATTGTATTTACATGTTCTTTATCACTTGTGTGATGTACATGTGAAATAAATGGAAAATCATCAAATAATTCTGGGCACGTAAAGGTTAATGTAAGGATGATGAAGCAACTGATAGAGGAGGGGGAAGATGTGTTCGCTGTAGTTAAACACATAGAGGTGTTGGTGGAGAAATCTTCAACAAAAATATATACCCTCGAAGCCTTAGTGGCATATGACTCCTCTGTTAAGAATAGAGCAAATTCTGATGGTGTAGAGTCATTCAGTGATGTAAGAAGTGAAGGTAGTCTTAGACATTTATCCTATGATGGGTCGGTTCAGGCCCAGAAGGCAGGTGTAGCTAAACCTAAAAGCTTCAAATCTAAACAATCCAGTTGCATTTGTTATGCTTTTAACAGGGTGAAGGGTGTAAGGAGGACCCATGTAGGTATCGACATGCCTGTGATGTTTGTGGCTTGTCTAACCATGGCAAGGATAGGTGCCAAAAGAATAAGAAGGATTAGGATTTTGTTCTTAGGCAGGGTCCTATGTTAGAGTCTGATGTATTGGTGCCTGATTTTAATATAGTACATACGGTAGATCCTCCTGAGCCCCCCGTTCATATCATTTCGGGTGATAATAATAAAAATGGTATTTATGAGTCTTGTGCAGTTAACAAGAATCTTTTTGTAACCCATAGTGGCCCAGTACAGGGCAAGGTTGACCCATTGTTTACAGTGGAGTGTGTTAAAAGACCCAGCATCAGGGTTTATGATAGTTGTGTCAATGGTATTTGTGACCATTTTATTTATGGTCGAAAAGCTCAAATTCTACCTTGCAGACTAGCTAGTTTTCTGAGGCAGTCAGATATTATTAGTATTAACCAAATAGAAGTTTCGGATTTTCTATGGTGTGGTTTTACTGAGGGGTTCAAAATAGTTGACCCTGGCTGTGATACAGCATATGATTTTAAAAATTATGAATCTATTGTAGAAGGTAGATTCTATAGTGAAATGTGTGATATTATCAAGGACGAGTTGTCCCAGGGCTTGGTCACAAAGACAGCCTATAAACCCAAGTGTATTCACTCTTTAGGTGGTGTAGAGAAGTCAAATGGTAAATTAAGACCTATCACTGATTGCAGCATGCCAGCAGATATCTCTATTAATAATTATATGAATACTACCTAAAAAGCTTCTCTTACAAATCTATTAACATGGTAACATGTCAGTTGGATAGGAATGACTATAATGAGTGTTGTAGATTTAAAATCTGCGCATAGAAGTATCAATGTGTATGGTCCACATGTAGGTTACCAGGGTTTCAGATGGGACTTTGGTGAGGGTAAAGAACTTTTTGAGAGCAATCGCTTAACCTTTGGTCTGAAGTGTGCCCCGTATATCTTTAATAGGATATCTGATTTTTTAACAGTTGTAGCTAAATTTGATGGTGTTGATAGGATAGTTAACTATTTGGATGATTTCATCATCATTGCTAAAACTGAAGAGGAGTGTTTACATAAGAGGAATAACTTCATTGAATGTATGGAGTACATGGGTTTCATTGCATCGAAGGAAAAGGTATCTGAACCTAGTCAGGTATGTGTATTCCTAGGTATAACTATTGATTCCACTAGCATGGAGCTGTCTTTACCCCAAAAGAAGTTAGATAAAATGAGTCTGGCACTAAGTGAATGCTTAGGAAAGAAGTTTGTATCTAAGAAGACTCTCCAAAAAATTGGTTGGTTAATGTCCTTCTGTTCACAGGTAGTACGTGGTGGTAGGACCTTCAGCAGAAGGTTGTTTGATCTCTGTGCCAGGGCTAAAAATAGAGGGGTTATTAAGTTGTACAATGAAACCCGAAAAGATTTGATGTGGTGGAAAGATTTTTGTGGAGTCTTCAATTGTAGAAATATCATTTTGAATGATAATGTATGTACCCCTATGTATTCAGATTCATCGATACAGGGTTTCGGGGCTTGGTTAGACAGGGATTACCTGTATGGCACTTGGAACGATACAGACCCTATGCCTGGTCTTTGTGACCATTTTATCCCTGCCCCTGAGTTAGATAATCTCAAGATTCACCACAGGAATATTAAAGTATATGAACTCTACCCTGTCATGGTGGGTTTGAAGCGTTGGTTAAAGAAGGTTAGTAACACTAGAGTTCATTGTATCACGGATAACATGCAGGTCTTGGCCATGTTAAATACGGGTAGATCCAAGAATAAATTGTGCATGGCATGGTTACGTGAGATCTTCTAGTTATGTTTTATCCATAATATCGATATATATTCTACATATATTAGGGCAGAGGATAATATCTTAGCTGACCATTTGTCTAGGTTAAATTATAAAAGTGTCCTAGAAAAAGGCAAAAATGTTTTGGGTGAATATAACCTGTGTTGTTATGATTGCAGACCTCAAGAAGTTGGAGAGGAGAAGAAAAAAATTCTTGTATAGGGTGTAGCTGAGGCCACTCGTAAGACTCAAAGGTAGCAGTTTAGTAGGTACAAAAGATTTTGTAAAAAAATTAATTTTACCCCTCTTCCTTGTTCTCCTTCTCAGGCTTCTTTATATTGTGTGTACCTGTCTGATTTTATGAAACCTATTTCAGTCAGAAATTACTTGTCTGCTGTGTGGTATTATCAGAAATTAAAAGGTTATGTTGATTATAGTGGCAATTTTGTGGTAAAGAAAACCATTGATGGTATAGAGAGGTTGTGTAAGGGGTCTGGTAGTACAACCTACCCTCTTAGTCCTATTGATATGGTTCAAATTAAATATAGACTTAATTTCTATATTATGGAGGATATGGTATTTTGGTCTTCCATATTGTTATGTTACCGAGGTGTATTGAGGATAGGGCACGTAGTACACTCACCTCATAATTTTTTTAAGAAGAACGTTAAGATTTCTTCTGATTGTATAGAGATTAAAGTTATTTCATCAAAAACCGACCAATTTGGCATTGGCTCCTACACTGTGTATCTTAAAAGAGATGATAGTTCTGACCTTTGTCTGGCTAGGTATATTAGGAAGTGTATAAAAGCCTGTAGGTACAACAGATTTCTGTTTTGCATACATTCTAGACCGTTGCAATATAAGTATGTAAATATGAGGTTAAAAACTTTTGCTTTTCAGTGTGGTTTGTCCATTGGAGTTTCGACTCATTCTCTTAGGCATGGTGGTGCAACTTTATTGAAGGATGCAGGCCTAAGTCTTCAAGATATTATGAGGCGAGCCAATTGGAAGTCTAATGTTATTTATAAATACTTACATGAATCTAAGGACAGCTTGCTGGCTTTAGATGTAATGATTTGATGTTATGGTTATCAATATGGAATGTTCTACATTGTGTTTGCCGGTCGTTGGCATGTATAGGATTGATATTGACAAAGTCAATTCTCACCAAACCCAATGTCTTCTCATTATTCCACATATCATTGTTATACTATTATAATGTCTCGTTATTAACTATTATCGGTACACTCGTTTCAACTCATTAACTTATACCATGATAGTGGACATGGTCAGTTTAAGTGCTGGTTTAGTTCCACTGCCATTAGTTTACTTTTTTGTAATGCCCTACTGCGAATAAAACAATGTAATAATGGACCTAATGATATTAAAGAAAGTTAGAGAGAATAAAGGCCTTATTCCATTTCAGTCAATAAAAGTTAAAGTCCATAATAGTCAACTGAAAAAAAAAATCTGACTGAATAAGTGTTACCTGATGTTATATATGGAAATCTTTTATCTTTATATACATGATAACTCTTTACATATTTCTATCGCTATACATTGTATATCATAGTGCTAGGTGCACACTGTACACACACATCCCCCTTAGGAAAGGGGTCGCTACGAGCTCCACCTTACCTACCTGCTGCTTCCTACCTATATCCTCTGACCAGCATAGGCCGCCTACCTATGCACTAGTATCCATTAAGACTCTGTACAATATGCTGGAATAAATACAACTGCATTATCAACTTACTAAAGGTCTTGCCTTTTATTAGTCATATCATTATTAGGACATCAAGATATGACGCTGATTTATTGTGAAATTGACTTTTTCAGTCAGATTTCTCAGACTTTTCCAGTCAGTTCTACAACTTTTTCAGACCACCTCTGACTTAAGGTCAGTACACCTGGTTCCACTGGTCGTCAGTCAATGGAAAAGTTGACTAGAAAAGTCTGACTTCACTGAAAAAGTCAAAAGTCAGACCTGAACTGACAAAATCTGACTAAGTTGATTGACTTTTTGAAATATTGAAAAATAAGTAATTTTTGGGGAAATGTCAAAAACTCACTGGAAAATTTGACTTTGACTTGAAAACTGCTTCCACTGACCGTCAGTCTACTAAAAACTTTGGAAAAAATTGACTTTTTCAATCAACTTTGTGTGACCTTTTGTGAGGATTGATTACTTCTTTTATGTTTTGTTTGTTTTACTAAATTATATTAGCATATGTAAATTCGTTCTTCTTTATTGGTTCCCCATAATTATATTCCTTTAGCTTTCCTTACATATCCACCAGCAATTGTGGGTTGATGTCATTATTTTGACTGTTTTATTCCATACTCTAGATCCCGAATATTATTTCCTTTTGCCATCCTACTTCCAATATCCCTACAATCTTAAGTCTAAACCTTTGTGAATGTATGATGAGCTGCTTGCAATAACTATTAAACATTATGATATGATACCAGAAAAGCCTGCCCGTTAGAACCTTCTTATGATATAACACATTGGAGACATAAATCAATGCTGATGGGTAGCAACTAATGCGATGTAAAAAGTAGAAAAGTAGGAAATTCAATACATAATAACATGATAGATAATGTATTTTATGTGAAGAATCACAGTATGCATGTTTATTATAACATCGCGCAAAAAAAGGATAATATAGATACTTTGCTCATTTAAACATTTTCAATGTCCATGATTTACCACAGTGTTTGCGCTCAGGACAACATGTTAGGCATGCTATATGAGACAGATAGGCATTAATGCCCCGCGCCACCAAGCTTGAAGGGTTAAAAAGTAATAAGTCTAAATTCATTTGTCTGACAGCGAGCCATGAGTAGGTGAGGGTTTCTAATAAATTAGTACTGTAAACTAACACCAGATGGCACCCCTTCCAGTGAGACTACATCGCTTGCCTGGACTCTGACATTCCCCTGCTCAGACGTCAGTACTTTCATTGTAACTTAAAGTGTAAACATGAATTCGCCAGTAATCAGCTTTTCATTTGATTTAGTTGTTGCTGTTTTTTGTTTTATCATTGTTGTCATGAAATCAAAATTAATCTGGAAGCTGATCCCGAAGGCATACATCTGGTTCTTGCACCGATGGCGATTATAAATGTCAGATCTGGTGTTTTCACTCTACACCTCCCCTTTTTTCCCTCTCCGCCCTTTACAAGTGTACTTAACACTTTGACATGGCAGTCTACCAGTCTCCATTCTCAGGTAAAGCAAGTTCACCAAGGGGATTTTTGGGACTAAGAGGGCTTTAAAGGTAGGAGAAGGGACAGTTGAGATGAAAGTCACCTGAATGATGAAGCTGCGTGAATTAATAAGCATGTGTGAATGCAGAGGAAGCACTAATCATATCATGCTATGGACATGATTGAATAGAATATAATACGATATACATGTAATACATTGTTAGTAAAAATGAGCAATAAGATTAGAGTAAATCAATATCAAGATGGCAATGAATTATGTTACATAAGTACTACGAACAGTGACCTCAGTGCACCACACACCAAGGCGCCTTATCGCAGATGCTACTTTACATAAAAAAAGAAATGCAGGAAAGATAATAAGGTATCTATTTCTTCGGTTTGTACATTTTGAGTCTGAACAAGAGGTTTGCAAACGCTCCTAAGTCAATCTGGTTGTCTTCACCCAAAGATGCTTTCATGAAAAAGTCTATTTCACGCTGCTCCAGTGGACGACCGCTCGATACCTGCATGAGGAGAAATAGTGATTTCAAGCGACATATCATTTCCTTGAATTCTTTTCAACGTTATTAAGTATTTTCTTCTATCATGTAAAGATGGTATTGATTTAAATTGTGTGGAGTTCGATGAGAATAATGGCATAACTGACCTTCATAGACATCAGCCCAGCACGTGCCTCCTCCACGTCCAGTTTACCACTGCCGTCTTTGTCCAGTTCTGCAAACCGTGCCACCATCTCTGCTGCCCTGAAGGAATTCAAATTATTTTTTAGCCTAATTAGAAAAAAGCCTTGAGGAGCTTACCAAAGGGATTAGCTTGTGAATAGCTGTAAGGTGTCAAGTGATGACTGTTCTACTTTGTTTCTGTCTATATTGTCAATGCATGAATTGACTACACTTCCTATTCCAAGTTATATCATGTTTATCGAGTTTCGGAACGTTTTTGGGTGCCTAGACCTGATGGTATCAACCCCTCTATAGTGTGATAGAGGCATAATAAAATGACAGTGGAGCAGAGATACCTTGACGGCGAGTTTTGGCGAAAAAAATATGCTTCATTTTTGAAGCTTACAGACAGAATGTGACAGAATAGTTTGGACAGGACATCATATACATATTATTACTCCTGCAGGGGTAGATCCTTTGATATTATGGCTGAATTAATTTAGCAGAAATAAATCATAAACTTCTGAGGTGGACAAGCGGCTGTGTGCCTTCACCATAGTGTCAACATGAGCTCTTCAGTGGTGGAGGTGTGGAAAGGACAGACTGACCTCCGGCTGAAACACAAGTTGTTACATTGGCCTATCATCTGGGGACATTCCGCTCGCCGTGCCTGCAGCTTTCACCTATCAAAATACCCTAGGACAAAGGGCAATGTAACGAGTTGTATCAAGGGAAAGTAAACATGGCGAAGGCTCAGGTTCACTTTAATTCACAACCAAAATACAATTGATTTCATGGTATTTTAAGGTAATTAATGGTGGAAACCATAATATAAAGGCAATGTGCCTTTCAGGGGCTTGACAGAGGCGCTCCCCTGAAAGGCATTGGTGCAAGTCTAATAATCATAATATCATATTCATATTGTATGCAATCAATTTAGCAAGACAGCCATCTTTACATAATTCTGCTTCAAACTACACACGATATAATTCCAACCATTAAACATATACCGTTAAGACTTCATATCTGCAGCCCATATCTTATCACATAGATCTAAACTTATAAACCTCTGAATAAGTTTGATTGATAACCATGTCCTAGATCTCTATGGTTTGTTTGAGAAAGAGAAAATGAGACTATATTCTTAGCATTGTACACGTACTGGTTGCCTACACATTGGTAAAACTGCTGGAACTCCCAGAGACTCATTATTCCATTCCTGTCCTTGTCAAACGTGTCGAACATGGCAGCAGCCTGGTCAGGTGTCAGGGAGAACTCGGTCTCCATCATCTTTGTGGCGTCATCCTTCTTCAGCTTACGGACGTTATTGTGGATGTACTTGTCGAAGATCTGCTGAACTTCTTTGCTGTAACATAAAGTGTGACATAAAAGGTTTTTATATCTAAATGATTTGGTGTATATACTTAGACTAACTATTACGAACTAGCAAGAATTGAACAGGGCGAAATCAGGAACGACCACTGAATATTATTGTCAGTCAACCCTGTTAGACAATTCCAGACATTAAAATCTGTTGTGATTTCCTCCACCGATAAAAGAATCAGCGGTTGTGTAATATGATTATAACATGATATTTAGGTTCGATAACAAGCTCCAAACTCAAATAATGCAAGAAATGCAGTCAGTTCAAGTACTAAAGAAAATATACAGAAGTCATCATAATCTTATAATGCTATACTTACGGGACCTTCCGTGCAACCATCTTGCCCAGTTGTTTTCTGACGGAATGCAGCAGTTTCCTAGAAATTATAAAATAATAAGAAAAGCAATAAGTTAAATAATATCATACTGTTAATATTGCTAATATTAGCCAGTGTTTATCAAAACACTGTGTACATAAAAATGCAACATGACTTTTGCATTAGTGGCAGAATTGATGACGGCCCTAGCCACAAACACACACAAAATGTCTGACCTTTTTAATATTCGGTATCCAATATGTTGATCTCTGTTCAGATTTCCTATGTATAAATTGATATTACTCATTACTTCTGAAGCTCAATGAGAAGTGGACTGAAGTCCTAAAGGATTTCAGCACTATGAGAAGTGGAGTGAAGTCCTAAATGATTTCAGCAGCATGAGAAGTGGAGTGAAGTCCTAAATGATTTCAGCACCATGAGAAGTGGAGTGAAGTCCTAGATGATTTCAGCACCATGAGAAGTGGAGTGAAGTCCTAAATGATTTCAGCACCATGAGAAGTGGAGTGAAGTCCTAAATGATTTCAGCAGCACGCTTGATATATTGGAAAGGGTTAATTTGGATATTTCCACAAGGCTACATGGTTTTTATTATATGGCTAATATCAATGACACTATAGATTAGTACTACTTACTCCGTATTCTATGGGGGGGTGGAATACGATCCTCGCTTATTTAGTGCCGCCATTTTGAAATTAATACAGAGCTAATTAGTTTCGTATTTAGGTATGGTTATTAGAAGTTTTACGCAAAAAAGAATGATTGTTTAAGGTATATCTAAGTGTTAGCGCCATGTTAAAAAAAGAAGATATTTCCCTGCGCAAGGAACATTTATATCGAAACTAAAAGTAGCGGCTAGCTCCGTATCACATGACCTACTTCCATCGAGCAAGCTGTCATGGCGGACTAAAACAAACCGGGATGACTCGACATGTTGAAAAACAGTAAATATGGTTATATTTCTTGATTTTAAAGCAACTTCATCCCGTAGAGCCATATAATAAATGCAAATGTCAACTCACAGTGAATAATTTTGCATCGTATTCCCCTCGGTGTAGCTACAACTTGGAGAATACGATGCTAAATTATTCACTGATCATTGACATTTGCTTATATATGCCATGGCTGATACAACCGTTACTATAGAAGAGACCTACTCACGACATATTCAATGCGGGGGATGGAATACGATCCTTGTGTATTTAATGCCGCCATTTTGGAAATTTGTACAGAGCTACGTAGTTGCGTATTTAGGTATGGTTATTAGAAGTTTCACGATAAGAGAATGATTGAACTAGTTAAATAACATTATGTTATGAATTGTTGATGTGAATAGAAGACAAGGGCCATGTTTAAAAAGGAAAAAATCCTGTATGTAACACTTAATACAAAACTACGGCTTTGACCTCTGCTGCTAGCTCCCAACCAAGCTGAGCAAGCCAAGATGGTGGATCAGAACAAACCGGGACAACTTGATGCCTTCAAAATAAGTAAATATCGTTGTGTTTCTTATTTTAAAAGCAAATTCATCCCTAGGGCCATGGCAAAAATTCAAATGTCAAATGGCTTCGTTGAATACGGACAGCCTCACCTTGGTGAATACTGTAGAGGTATGTATATAATATAAGTTATGGTCCTTTGGCGCGGTGGGTGAGTCAGCCAGCCTGGCTACTTCCTCCACTTGCCGGATAGGTGGCAGCACCTATCCGGGAGGTGAGAGGGTAGCAGGGTGTGGCGCCACTGTCTCAACCTGTAAGGGGGACAGGGCTCAGCCGCCATGTCAGAGTTGGCTTGGCCGCCTCTAGGCGAACATCTAAAGAGCTGCTAAAAGCATCCGGTACATGACGGAAACCTTTCTCGCTACCTCCGGGTAGCCGCAATCTGTGTGTCGTAATAAAACCCTGTTCACATACACCGGAATCACCTTTCGTTGACTCGAAAAGCAAAACCACTACAATACGATGCAAAAATATCACATGGTCGTGGACATTTGCTTATATATGCGATGGTGTATGCTGTCTTATGTCTATCACCGTGCATCATTTCTTGTATTAAATCAAGGCAGGCATAACCTTGGCTACTGCAGAGGCTATGGTAACCCTATCGCCCCTCCACCTGCCCTCATTCTATGAATCTCAGAGAAGGATGCTGCTGGTTGGTACCGTAATGTATGTATGTATGTATGTATGTATGTATGTATGTATGTATGTATGTATGTATGTATGTATGTATATATATATATATATATATATACACCGACAACAGATCGAAGCTGGCCAGTGTATAGAAGGTGGGTATAAGATCTAGGACAGTATGTCTGTGTAAACATAACACTGTATTCTATAGACTCATGGAGCAAGGAGGGGTTGGCTTTGCATACATGATTAGAGAATTAAGTATATATGTAGGTTTTAATAGAATGCACATAGGACTCTTGTCGATACCCATGTGCATCTCAAATTACAAAATGTGATCTATTGATATTTGAGCTGATCTAAGTTCAGAGAGTTATAAACACATTTATAAACCTTTGCAAAGTCACCCTTTCTTAAGACAAAGTTTGAGAAATGGAAAGCATATGACATAGGAATGTGGACCCAGTCTATTGGAAATCCAGTGTTGGCAGAAATATTAAAGGTGCTATGTTATGTTTTAGCAAAAGTAAGCGATCCGGTTCAATTCAATTCCCAAAGCCCTGCCTGCATTACAAGTAACCCGACCTGATGAGGAATGGGAGGTCAGGAAATGTGAAAGAAGCTGGCAGGGTCAGAGGAGAATCTGAAAGGTGATCTTCGTGTTACTGTCAGACAGGAGCCAGCTGGTAGGACAACCCAACCCCAATGATGTCTGGTTTCTATACTCCGACACAGTGGGTCTATGAATGTCTGTTCTATGAAAAATTTAATATGCACAGTAGGCTGTTAGCACCCCCAATGCCATATCATTTCACTTCATCTGTTCAGACTCAGCTGTACGTGCCTTCTCTTTTTGAGGGAGGGGAGGCAAACAAAATGAAAAGTATATGTTATATGTATTGAAAGAATTATGTGTTGTGAAAAAAAAAAAAGAAATGGAGAAAGAGATGGAAAAAAGAAAACGCGTCGAGTTCATCATAATCAGGTATGACGTTATAAGGCATAGATTGCCAGGGCATATCTAAATCATCTGAATTTTTTTTTTCAATTTCGTGAGGGTATTATTGGTGGTGCACTTGGGGAGCCGGGAATACAGAAAGGGTAGACAGGTGCGCAGACATTATAAAAGACAGACGGTACATGGAGAGCCAGTGGACATATCTACTTAAAGTTTAATGCTTAAGGTGGCAACATCAAAGCTATTCTAGCCTCTGTGTAAAAGGTCAAGGGAGAGAGATAACCCACTCCCACTTCATGGAGCATCCCTATACCCTTGCACAATGCCATTGATATACAGGGGCACTCCGCCCCCAAGACATCTCTCTGCACTACACTTAACCTATTAGACATAAGGATCCTCCTGTATCGCATAAAACTGAGTGGTGTAATGGATTCTCAAGACGTTCTCAAAATACAGGATCTTATTTTCAATTTGTGCTCTTGATGCTCCTAGTAGTATGTGGGCATTGCATCTTTATGTGACGTTTTGAACTACTCTGCCTCTAAAGTAAATTTGCTATTTTTTGTTTCAAACAGAATCTGTGCGACAGGGACTAGCCAAAGTGAGTCTACATGTTGGCAATGAAGCCATCTGTCATACAGCTATGAAACCATCTGCTCTTGGTTGTAGTGCAATACAAACCTGACCATCTCTGTGAAATAATACATGTGTACCGGTACTAGACATTTGAACTACCATATAATGAGGTTTTCATGTGCCGATACCAATATTGCTCCAAGATCATATATGTGCATTATAACACATGGGATTAGATCAATGCAGGACTCCAGGAAATTGAAAATGGCACGATGCCTCAAGGTCTCATATCTAGCTTTGGATCGCAGGACGACTGGACACTTATAACTCCTGATTGATATATATTAAGTCTATTACCCTGATTTATTCAAGGTATCTCACACAAAAATACATGTTTCTATATCCGAGAAATTAAAAATATTTATAAACAGCACAACGTTAACTGTAGCTATCACAATTTTACCCTAAAAAGAACACAATGTTTTACCTGCAAATTGCATTAATACGACAGAGTTTATTACGTGCATATGTGCAGTATGCTATGTGAATGCAATCATTGCGAGTTGCCGAGATCTCTACCCCTTGGGGCTGAGACAGTACAGGACAGGACAGCTGAGTGAGATGTGTGGTTATCTGACATTGGCCATTACTGCTGTCTGCATCGTACTACAGATACCACACTCATGTATCTCTTACTGTCTTCCGAAACACTGTATTCTAACTCACTGCCATTGGAGCATACCTTGAGCATAGAGCCAAATTGCTCTAAAACGTGGCAGAAATCCAGAGTACAGGCAAACATGCTTTACCTTGTAATCATCTATAGGCCATTTGTACATGATCAGCCTTACTGCATTCAGTACTAGTATATGCTTCACATCAGGAAGTGTTCCGTTTACGTGATTATGGAACAGGTAATTAACCCCCCCCCATAAGAAAAGGAAGTGTCTGTAGGAGAGGTAATGAGGTGGGCTCGGCAAATATGTACAAGCTATCAAGAATAAGGTAAGGAAGGAAGGAAGGGAAGAGAAGAAGGAAAGACAAAGGACAGTTTTGGGAAGGAAGGAGAAGTACCCGAGGGAAAGAACAGGAAGTATAGAGGAGTTGAGGGATAACACGGAAAGGAGAGAAAGGAAGGTGGATGGGGACAAGAGAGCTCGGGAAGAATGCAGGTATAAACCCAGAATGGGAGGGGCCCACTGAATGTTTGATTTATGGTACCAACTATGAAACTGCAGCCCCCCCCCCCCAATTTGTTGTCATTTTACAGCCCCTTAGAATACAGCTCAATTTTTACAACCCCACTTTCTGAAGCAGTCTGATAACATCCCCCCGTTTCAGGGCCCCTTCCATGTAAATCAAGGTTCTTTGATGTTCATGAATTTCACACCCATGGAATATCCAAGTAACTTGCTTTCCTTGCAAGTTGTATTAACATCCCACTAATCTTAAGATGTAACACAGTCAACAGCCTCCCTTTTTTCCTTTCATTGATGTGTCGACATCCCCACCTCCGCGGGGTCGGTATCACAGTTGGTACCCAAACCAAGGCTCAGTGTCCCCCCCCCAGGGGAATATAGAAAAGGAGCGAGCAGAAAGCAGGGAGGAGGATAGGGACTTTTAAGTCAATTAGAGGAGAACGTTATGGATCCTCTGGATTTAGTATCTACAGTCAGCATATCTCTAACACGTTGTAGGGAGCTGTAGATCAGTCCTCAACTGGTACTAAAGTCTGAGTACTTAGTCAAGACACATGCTGCGGCTACAGGTCTGTGCACTTTTTATAGTTCTGTAGTCTTTTTAAAACTTTCTACATCAGCAAAAAATAATTCATCTGCTGAGAGTTCTAGCCTGCTTCAGCAGACCTGTTATCAGCTTTCTATATCAGCATGACAAAATATACACAACAGTCTGAGTCACAGTAGGGGTGGCAGAACATGCATCTAGTATGATCTATATTGTACATGTTACTGTACACACCCCTCTGCAGCTATAGAATTGTGCCTCTGGTGTTTCCATGAGAATATGATATAATAAGGATATCCTTCAATTCAGATCACCCTCCATCACAATTTCAGGTGGCATTTAAACTTTTTTTTAAAGCATCCACAGTTTCATATGTGCATTAGATGTGGATGCATTTATTGTCCTGTGTTAGATTGCCTTATGATTATCTTGTTTATCTTAATTATATATCTATGATGATTAACTTGTTAATGTGCGATTCGTCCATAAACAAAATATTGTTGACCATTCTTGTAGTCTACATAATGATATACTAGAAAGGCATCGTTAAATACAATGTAATCAACAAGCCTTTTAAGACAATTGCATTCAAGTTTAAAATATTGTCCTTGCTCTTTCTTTGACCAACAGATGAATACGATAGATATAATACCGAGTACTGTTGGGGCTAGAGCTGTTAAATTGTACAGGCAGGGGTTTCATGATCCCGGCACAGAGTGTGAAATGTTCAACTCACGTGTGTCTCGGTGGCTTCCAGTGTGGCTTCTAACTTGCCCCAGACCTGCCTTCCCCTGTCTGTGACTCACTTCACACCCTCCCCCACCCTACCCCTCCCCCTCTCAGCCACACTTACCCCTCCTCCCTAACTGCTCTGAGAAGCCATGGTTTCTTCTACTACCCGGTTCATATTCTCCGGGTCACAGCCTATGGGGCGTCACTTGTATCAGGAACTCAAATCATTGCCTCAGACATTGTTGCTTCTAATTTACTCACCCACTTATAGCTTAACTGTGCCCCCACTCTGGCATAATTTTCTTTCATAATTTCTCCGTTCTGACTTTCTCTCCGTCCTCCCTCTTCCATGTCTTTTGTGAAAGTAGTGTCGTTTTCCCTGCAAACCTTAGCCCTCCCTCTGCTTCCTCACAGCCTCAGTTGATCTAACCATGTCCTCCTCCCTGCCTTTCCATGCACCTTTATCTGCGCCCTCCTTGTTCTCCTTCCGCAGTCTTTTCTTTTCAATGATCGCCTACAGCTCCCCATACATTTAGAGTGTATACACACTGAGAGAGGTAAGATATGTAGCAGGGTAATAGGAGATGGGTAGGTAAGTGGCACAAGAAGGGGAGCAGGGAGGGCGGGAGCAGGATCGAGAGGTGAGGGACTGTGTGTGTTTGTGGGGGGGGGGGTGATATCTCCTCCTGCTCAGTGTCTTAGACTAGCCCAGCCAGATGGCAGCATCAGTATCCTATCTGGGTAAATATGTTAGGGATCGTCAGGAGGTGCAGGAGGAGATTCATGTACTAAAACTCCCATCTCCCTGAGCTCATTCTTAAGTTGTTGGCAGTCGTAGGTTGTGTTTAGGTTTTACCTTTCCTCTTTTGATAAAAAGGTTCTCAACAATTTTTTAATGTATATTTGATGTTGTTCTGACAGCTAAATTGAATCAAACTGGATGTGGAAAATATTGATTTACCTATTAGAGTGGTGCTACAAGTGTAGCTCTCTTGAAGGTTACAATGTAAATGGTAAAGTGTATAGCGTCAACATAAGTGGTTGAGACATTGGGACGCTACAACATGTTAGCTGGTTACAGTTACTGGTACACACGCAGGTAAAACATGATGTTTTACTTTCTTTTCCTTTTTTTTGTCCTGCAGGTCCTGCATTAAAAAAAAGATATATTTTGTTTGTTTTCTAATTTACTGGGGGGATATCAACAGGTATTTACCTGTCAAAGTCTCCAAAGATGTCAACCACAGCTATATATGTGTACATGTATTACACACTGCATCAGAATGAGAGACTTGAGAAAGTACAACAGCTTGGCAGGAAGAACATTACCTTATCTATTCCAGAATAACATCAAATATGTGTCAGTCATGGAGCTTATTGATTATCTTATGCTAATGATGGTGGTGTAAGGTGAATCTAGTCAATTTTCTATTGCCCTTTCTATTCACATGACACTCTGTGAAATGAAACCATGATAAACATGAAATTTGGGGACATTTGACACAACAATTGATTATAACTGTGTGTAGATAGTCCATTCAAAGGTAGTGCTGCTACCTGGTGTGGATTCAACATCCAAGTATCTAAACATATTGCTGTTTAAATCTAAACACCTATTATTCAACTGTTTCAACTCTAAACATCTAAACATGTTTAGCATAAATGTTTATGTAGTTAGAATAAAAGTGTTTATTTCCTAAATGTGTAGTCGATGAGACACCTAACTGACCTATATGTTTAGGTTTTAAACGTGTTTAGACCTAAACATGTTTAAAATCTAAACACCATTTTTGCAGTGTAGGGGGAGAAGTGAGCCATGTCACCTGTCGATTTTAAGAAATGGCCATGTCGCCATGTCAGTTTTGGTGTCCTTCTGTGTCTTGTGATGTCAAGAATTACATATTGCTCAGGATAATAATTATGTGTTTTGTGACATGAAAAGTGTAATATCATTATGAATCTCTCGTTGCAAAATTTTTATTTGAAACTCAAACTCATGCTTCTTTTTTAATTGTCATGCCCCGCCAGTGTGTGCCATTGCATCTCTGGGGGGTACATTCGGGGGTAACACGGAATTGCTCTAAAATCTAGTGTTCCAGGCCCATCAGGGAGGATGATACCATCTATTTAATTCAGCTTAGCTATTATCAGCATGTCCATACAATATTCATAATTCACAGAGCCATAAAGTAAACTAATGGTGGGGTCTGTGGTTAGATGATTGACAACACCAGCACCAGGAAGCTCAATCCGGGTCATGTACCATTTAGTTCCGTACTGTCATTGGTCACTATAAGTAGGTAGCCTATTCATTTCGGGAAACCCAGCTCTGCATAAGCAATGCACTTCGGGTTCAAGAGGAATAGCATTAAGTGACTTGTTGATGTCATTTGAATCAGTATATCCCAAAGAGTGGTCCACTTAAATACCCTTGATGGATAACCTATTCTAATGTTAGTTTATTATGGCATATGGTAACAGAATAATTTTGTGCTACAGTGACCCTGATAAACCCCTATAGAATATACATGATAATGGTGAAACCACTGTCCGTCACTGTAGAGGGAGCACTCCCTCTCCTATCACCATCACCATCCAGCAGGTATTAAACGTGCACATTCTCTGGAACTGCGGCGACAGCTGGATTGTGACAGTGAGGTGACAGTTGGATTGTGACAGTGGTAGTAGCTTGATTGTGACAGCGCAGTGACAGCTGGATTGTGGCAGCACACAGCATGGCTAGCACACCGATGCTGCTGGTACTGCCTGTGTTCTTACTTTCTTTCAGATGCAGTCTGGGTAAGCTTTCATCTTTTACATAAAGACATGAATACCCCTAGATTCTACTCTCCCTTATGGCTTAAAGTTCACTGATGATGGTGGAAACTTATGGACATAGGCACATAACATCAGATAACATGGGTTTGACATGTATACCTACAACTAGTGATCATCGCTAGTATATATGGCCTTAATTGATACTCTACGCACGATCACACATGTTCCACCAGAAGGGTATCACTGAAATTATTCTTTGTTAACAGTGCATTCTTTTCCCACAATTCACAAGAGTTAAGTACTTCCATACGGCCAGACAGTCGCTTTATTTCATGTTAGGGTCTCCTCCAACAAAAGCAAAAGTACACACAGTACTAGTAAAATCGATTTTCACTAAGACACCAGAGGGCTAATTCAAAACATTTAAGGAAAGTTTTTTTTCAGTGAAACGATGATCATTTCATGCTCAGAATAATTATCTCATTAGAAAGGAAAATCTTTCATGGTAAATGTTTATAACTATCATATAGTAAATGCAATACTGCATGTTGTGAATAACATCAAAACAATCATGACGTTTTCCCTCCCCAACTTGCTCGTTTGAGGATGAATTTCCAATTAGATAATTGTTTGACTTATGAATCGCCTTCCTGAGATATTACTACACTGTAAAAAAAGGTGTTTAGATTCTAAGCATTTTGCTGAATATTTTCTTGTACCGTTTTTGAACTCACTTTATAAACCTAAACATGTTTTGCCTCATAATGTGATTAGCCTTTGTGCTTAGATTTCTATGTGTTTGGATCTATTTTAAGGTTTGTAAAGTGTGTATTATGTTTATGATTAAGTTTGCCCATGTGTTGAGGTATGACATGCTTAGATGTTTGAAGGTGAAGGTGTTTAGCATTATGCTATTGTGTTTAGATATGATATACATAGATGTTGAACTTTGATAGATCATCTCAATTATCCTACTTTATTTATAGTAGGTAGAGAGTTCATCATAGGTACTCTCAAGGAATATCATCACATTCATTATCCATGATAGAGAGTAACCCCATGTATAGTACAACAGAATGACTGAATGATAAAGCCTTATCTATTCCTGGACTGCAGAGTAAAGGATAACAATGTACATTTATTCAAATGATACAGGATGTAAATGAGCAACCCATCATGATAAATTGTTGTACTGGTGTTCTTTTATATGGAATTCCTCAATAATGTTTTGCAAATGACTTATTTTAGATGAAAAGAGAGTATAACTCCTTTTAGAAAGTTAATTTAAGCACAGAGCTGCCTTCTAGTGTGTCCTTCATACCTAAACACCTAAACATATACATGCTAAAATCCTAAACACTTAAACTTCAGACTGTTTCCATGCTAAACATCTAAACATGTTTAGCACAGGTGTCTAGGCATTTAAAATAAAAGTGTTTAAAACCTAAACAGATGGCTAAAAGAACACCTACATATACAATATGCTTAGACTTTAAACATGTTTAGTCCTCAGCACGTTTAAAAGCTAAGCTCCTTATATACAGTGCGATCAGGATTACTGATGCTTCAAGGCTAACTCATGAAAAAAGCACTCGGTTTGGAGCGATTCTCGTGAACCTCTGGCTATATATTCTAACCAACATCTTGACTGTCTATTGCAGGTGTCATGAATCCCCGATCATATGTGTTCCACCAGCAGGGTATCACCCAGGACAGGGCCAGGAGCTGTGTGGTACGCGGTGAGATATTCCGCAATAGGCAGCTATACAAACTGAACTGTAACCGCTGTGTGTGCATTAATGGCAGGTCCCGGTGTACGTTAAAGGTAAAGCTATCCGAATTGGTATTGAATTGAGAAGAGATATCATGTCTTGACTGATGTCAACATGATATTTCCCTGTCAACTGGCAAGTAAGAAAAGAGAATTTGCTGTGAACTCGACAGTTGAAGGAGAAAAAAAAATCATGTTGACATCAGGACTTGACGTTTGACAGGAGAGAAAGCCATATTGACAGCAGATCTTTTTCTACTTTGAGAGTTGACAGTTTGAAATTTCAGGTTTGACAGTAATTTTTATGTCACAATTATTGTTATTTCAACGTCAGGGATAAAAAAAGGTTGTAACTTTTGTCAAGTGGCCCTGCACTGCATCGAACCGTAGATGGAAGATTGTATGACCAATATGGTTTAATTATTGGGACTTAACTATAATTATAGACCCACATTTCAGGTTAGTATCAAAGATTGTAGTAGAGTAGTTTGCCCGAGGAAAATGCTGACTTGGTGTTAAACTTGGGAATGAAATGCTATCTTTTTCCTTTTACGTCAAGGTATGTCCTAACCCACGTTGTGAGTCTAAAGGTGTGACATACAAGCATGGTGAGACATTCAGTGTGGACTGCAACAACTGCACCTGCCTGCACGGTACTGCAGGCTGCACCCAAAAACCATGTGCCATCAAACCGATCACTTCTACATGTACACATAAAAACCAAGTCTATGCACATGGTGAGAGGTTCAAGGATGGATGCAAGGAATGTGAGTGTTCAGACGGCCTTGTGAGCTGCACCACCAAGGCCTGCTGGTCAGGGTGCACCTACAAGGGAGAGACTCACCAAGATGGGGACGTCTTCAAGGATGACTGCAATGACTGTGGATGTTATCAGGGAGTGGTGATTTGTACTGAGAAGTACTGCCCTGAGGCTGGGTGCACACATGAGGGTATAACCTACAGAAATGGTGCAAACTTCAAGGATTCATGCAATATTTGTGCCTGTATGGGTGGGGTGGTACGCTGCACTGCTAGAGCATGTCTATTAGATAGTAAACCTGCCGGTCCCTATCCCTGTGAGCATAAAGGTAAAGTGTACCCACATGGTGATTTATTCCATGACGACTGCAACAGATGCAAGTGCTCCAACGGCACTGTACATTGCACAGAGCTCTCATGTTCGACCCCAGGCCACTCATGTGAGTACAATGGGAAGGTTTATTCTCATGAGGAGAACTTTAAAGATTCATGCAACACCTGTGAATGTTTGAATGGAAGGATTACCTGCACGGAGAATACATGTGCATGTAGACTTGGAGGGAATGACTACAGGCCAGCAGCCCGATTCATGCTGGACGACAAGACTACCTGCACGTGTATGTCCAACGGTGCAATAGGCTGCCAGGTAGGTATTGATAATCATTATCAAATAAATCATGCTGATTTTGAGGAGTGGAATAAAATTAAGTGACTTTTAAAGATCAACAGTTAGATCATATAATCATATGGGTTTAATGCATTTTTGTCCTTAACTAACCAGGCAGCTAAATACATCTTCATGGGACTTCCTGGTCTTCTTTTCTTCAGATGATGCCGAAGGCAGTTCCTGGGTTGTGCTATTTCAACAATCAATATTTCATCAGGAAAATGAAGCTGGATGACTGTAACAACTGCTTGTGTGGAGGGTAAGTATAGTATATACAGACGGCTGACTGTAGCAACTCTCTGCAGGGCATTTCTTGATTATGCTGATTTGCATCATTAAGAAATAACCTCCAGGACACATGTGATCGCACAAACTATATGGGAAATTTAATGGGGCTGTCATATAGTATGTTGAGAAATAGCATCCTGATCAAGATTATCAAATGTATCTTAGATATGAGAATGGCTATGTCCACACTATTACAGGCTTCTGGTTGTTAAGATATAAGTATGGATATAAATTATAATATGATTAGGGCATTCACCAGGACATTTATCATTAATGTGTTTCTATATTACCAGGAATAACCGGGTGGTGTGTTCAATGAGGGATTGTGGTAATCTGCGAATAAAGACAACAGGATGCTTATACAAGGGACACACCTACAAGGCTGGGGAGTACCTGGAGGACGGCTGCAATAAGTGTAGATGTGTCAGGAACTTTGTTGCCTGTACTCAGTATTCATGTGTTTAGGAGTGGTTTTAGGAACATAGTTCTGATACCTACTAACGTCTCGTGCTTATAGTCCTAGATCATTATAGAAAAGGTCAGGGACCACGTAAGAGGGACTTAATTTCCAATAAACAGGATACATGTAGTGCTTTGATGCCAAATTAACCACATCGCTGTTTTTCTTTAGAATCAAGGAAATGTGGCATGTGGAAAAGATGAAGGTCAAAATAAAGAGATGAACCTGCTTAAAATGGCGCAATGAAGACTGAATATAATTCTGGTAATTTATTAGCATTTCTGTTCGTCTCTTGTTGTTTGTTATTACATTAAAAGCATTATATTCGTCACTCATCTGTCCTCGTCATGACTAGTAATCCTGAGTTCACAAGCCCTTAAATAAAAGAACAGCTTTGTCCCACTCCAAGACTCCACAGATAGGTGATTATACCGGACAACCCTACTCCCATGTAGTGGTATGGTCCACCCCCTCCCTCCCTCCTTTGTGTACTGTGGTGGTCAGTGGAGCATGTCCCACTTGGAAGTCAGGTATTTAGATAGAAACTACAACCAAGAGCACGACCGACGTTTCAGAATGGCTGTGTGGGTATAGCTAGAGTATGAATGGTCTAACTAGGTCAAGCTGCAGATCTGCAGTGAAGGGCAATAAAAAAATATTTTTTACTGAGAATGGCTGAAATATTAAAATCTAGTTGACACATCCTCCCTAAAAATGAATATTTTGTATGTCTTATATTTTTCCTTGCATGCTTTAGTCTAGAAAGTGGGCGGAGCCAATGTTGTTGTGCTTTGTTGTGGCCATGTGGTCACTGAATGATCTTCACACTAGATGGCAGGGCATTTCATGGGGAGAGTTTCCCTACAGGTTCTGTCCTTAAGGTCACGTGGAAGTAAATATGGTGGCGACATCTGGAGAGTCATATGGTTTTCAGGCCTGGTCCAGACTAGGAGGCCTGTGATTGGCCCATAATGCATATGAAATTAAAATGGAAATTCCTGAAAAAAATCACAGATGTTCCTCAGGCATTTGTGAGTTGACTGGCATGTAAAAACAGACATTGTGTAGGAGTTTCAGAATTTTAGGTGTCATTCTAAGGGAGATGGGTGTGGTAGCTGTATTCACTGCACAGAACCAGCCAGGATGGCAGTAAGTAAACAAAATGACTGGCATTTGAGATTTTCAGGGTTTTGCCTATATCAAATACAGATATTTTTATGTATGAAGGATTGTATGATTGGATCATGGTAGATTTTTATGTCAACGAAGGTTGTGAACACCAGATATGGCTTGTCATGCTACATTAAAACATAGAGCCATAATATTTAGTTCCCCGTGACCTATAGGACCATTACAATAGTACAAGTAAGTTTTCAAAACTAATCAAATACTCTCTCTTTCAGGTTAATCTTGTAGAATGGTGTGCTAGAGAACTAGAAAAGGTCCATAAACGGTGCGTTAGTGATTCAAAGGGTTGTTTGGTGTGGTGCGGATGTATAACTACATCCGATAACCGCAAGTTTTTGCATGGTTCACTGTTATGTATCTTTAAATCAAGCTCTAAATGTGTTTAGCGTAGGGCGTCCCTATGGCGATTCTGGTAGGATATTGACACAAGTTGTTTTTTTTTCTCACCTGGCCAATTATATGTTCTTAATTATACCTGGTATCTGGGTCAGGTCGCCAGAAAGCAGTAGATTTTGTGTTTTTGGGTCATTTTGGGCTTTTATGGCTCTGGAGAAAGACGTTGTGAACCAATATTGTCTTACATAGACTCATTTGATAGAGAACACTTAGGGCTATCAGAAAAATCTCAATTTGTGGTCATCCATCAAAAACTTTAGGACTTATAGCCTGCCGAAGTGAAAAAACGGCCAAATTTGTTCTTTTTTATACTTTTTGTATTTTTCACAAGTGTCCTGTATTGAATAAAGAACACTATAGAGTATCCCAAAGTTATTTTTTGTATTGTATATGATCATAGGTATCATTTCCATGAGGTTTGGACATGTTACTAAGTGAGAATTTCAAAATGGAAATCTGTAGTTTGTAACGTCCGGTACCTAAATCTAAATCGGTTATAAAACATGGAAAAAATGAAGCTTCAAAATCTTTGTTATTACCCATATGAAGGGCCCTATCATCCCCTACTTTGGTGAAGAAATTGTGTGTCTACCAGCAATTGTCTCCATATGAGAGCAGCTTATGTGAAATAATTCTGATAAAAGTACCGGACGTTACGTAACGTCCGGTACTTTTATCATCATTTAGGAGGCAGTCTACTGTGCATGCATAACTCAGATTTTTGTTCCATTCTGTAATTGAAGTCAATAATAGACATATTGGCCTTGTTATTTCATGTGTTTGTTATGCATAATGGGACATTCTTATATTACTGAGAGCAACTTCAATTACCTCCATATTTCATTATTTTGGTACCGGAAGTTACATGACACAAAACGAGCAATTAAAATGGAACCGGATGGCCTAGATCGGTATTTTTTGGTCTTCTGAGCTGAGGAGATGTACCTTGACAATTTTGTTAAGGTATAAAGTAATTAGAAAATTAGTTTTTCAGGGCCTTCAAGGGCAAAATCTTACACTTTCTGACGACCTCACCCATCTATGCATATGGATGTTCAACATTTTGCACGAAATTACCAGTTTGTCGTCTTATCTGCCATTCCTTCTTTGCTGCGTGACGCGTCTGGGCGATGAACCCGCCACTGCCCTTGTACTGTTTCTCCTTTGCCTCATCATAGTCTTCAAACTCTTTGACTCGTCTTCTTTTGCGCTGTTGCCTAACTCTGGGAGATTTCTGCCTTAATTTCTCTGACCTTGCTGTTTCATCTTTCTTTTTTAGTTGACTAGCCACCCTTGATTTGCGGGAGATCGGAGTTCCGGCTTTATTGAGGAGTTTGGTGAGGGAGCAACCATGCAGATTGTTCATTCCATGGACTGATGTATGAGCCCGTGCAGGTGCATTACGAGTGTACTCTCTGTGTTTGGGTAAGGATCTTGATAAGCCTCTATTGCCAGCTTCACACTTTTGGGTCGTACTATTCCTATAGCTCTTGGTAAGTTGATCCGGGCTGAAGCGTTCTTGTATAAGTATATGCAGCTTCTGAAAATCCTTGTCTGTGGGCGTGATAAATGTGCCTATTGGCAATTTGTGTCCATCGATAGCTTGGATGTAGTTTCGCTTCCATGGGTTTTCAATGGTGCACACAAAAGAATGTTGATGGCAAAGACTGTGGTTTCCTGTGTAGCATTCAAGGACAGCATCAGCAACTGGCTTGGTATGTTCCATGATATCTTCAAGGTCCCCTGGGTAAAGGTCATACACACCTTGTAGTTCAGCTTGGCACCGTTGAGCTAAATCTAGTCCAAATCGATCTTGAAACTTCTTCTTGTCTGCTTTTGTCCATGAAGGGAACATATCATCAGAGAATTTTGCTGCTCTGATGTGCTTACCGTTGTTTCTTGTCAAGTGTTTGGTGCAGTAAAAGACAGTCACTCCTTTATTCTTTGCGGTTCGGATGGCATTGCTGTCTCCGGCGAGTGTTATTGAAGCAATAGCAGGGCCCCCATCAGCAGATATTTCATCCATGCCCTGTGCAATGTACTCTCCCTCATTTCCAATCACTGCAGTCTTAGGCAGATTAGCTTTACAACCTGGTCCGTGATGAGTGCCCCGACAACTACAGATTTTACTATGAATGCCGACGTGGATGATCTGTTTGTCGCGAGTTACATTCTCGCACATGAGGCTTAGCGCCCGTGTTGGTTGGTGGGGTGTCTTGCCCACACCACTGCTCAGACTGTTGTTGTACTTAACATCTGCTTCAACGGGTATTCCATCCTCAGAAGTTATTCCAAATTTTTTGTTGAGTTTCTGCAGATTTGCCACCCGTTCTCTCATGTCGTCTTTGTTGGTCTTTTCTATAATCTCGCTGACAGCATTCGCTCTTTGCTGCATTCCCCGTACTGAAGGCGCTGGCACATTCATGGAGTGCAGAATATCAGCAAATCCTGAAGGCCCGATCTCATGCCGGAAAAGTCCAACCTGGGCTCCTACATTGGCTGTTGCTGGCCTCCTGCCTGGTCTTTCTGTTGCCACCTCCTCGTACAGCTTGTGAGAATTTGATCGATAACTGCAAATACTACATGTTAGTGCCATCGACCAGCAGATCCCCCATGGTTGAGATTTTTGCTCATCCCACTCCAAATCACCTGAACACCCTGAAGATTCATTCAGATGAGCTTTGAATGCATGGTTGAATAGTTCAAGGATCTTCCTCGGTGCACTAGCATGTAAGTTGTGTTGTCTCCTGATGGAATGGACTCGTTCTGATCATAGTCCTCGTAATAGTTGACCGCTGTCTTGTTTGACCGTAGAAGCATCGAATGTACGATGTTCCCTTGTGGATCATAGGTCACTAGCTCTTTCTTTGGTGTGGTGTGAACAATGTTTCTAAACACTGCCTCATCCAGTCTGACCACAGGCTTTGGTTGGACCTCAGTAAAGGGCATGGTTGCTGGTTTGATTCCATGACCCTTCCTGAAGAACGATTTCTTTTTCTTCCGTACTCCGACCCCCATGGTGGATTTAGACACAGTGCAGTGATAGTTGTAATATCAAATCAGTAGATGTGGTAACAGAAAGTGGGAAATATTGAGATTCAGATATCCTGTAGGGCTGGACACATGTAAATGGTACTATAAGTTGCATCTAACTAACTGCCCCAGTTAGATTCAGATCAAGGTTAAAGTGATAAATTAACATGTTGAGATGTAGGTGTAACCTGATACCTATTGGCACTGTTTTATCACTTGTTGAGAACCATATGGTGTTTGTAGTAATTACTGTGTCAGTAAACTTATTGAAAGCCTAGATATATTCACTTTTTGATCAAAATTATGATTAATTTGAGAAATTCCCATAAATACACAAAATTACCAGCTTTTCCTGTATTTCTAACGTGAAAATTAAGGAAGTTATGATTTTTTTCTATATTTTTAGCATCAGCTGTTGACTACACTCTACTTAGACTTACCTGCCTCTTCCCAAAGCCTGGTAAATCAGCTTTTATCATCTTTTTAGCTTGGCCCAGGTTGCAGGTGAAAATAAAAGAATTCTAGCTAATTTACAACATTTATAAAAATCCTTCAAAAGTCTCAATTTGAACAGTTTCCTCCATGTAATGAGATATATTAAGAATGATTTGAGTCTCCTGGATGACTTAAAGAAAGATGTTCACTTTGTATCATCAACATTTTTATTCTATCCATGGTTATTGAAAAATATTGAAAATCGAGCTTAAAATTACCAATAAATAATCATTAAATACCAACATTTTCCTAAACTTAGGCATTTTGAAGTCAGAATGTGCTGCCCCAGTGCTTTCCTATCAATTCAAGCTGATTTTGAGCCATAGTCATCTAAATCAATCAACCCTAAGCTCCTTGTGTGAGTTGACTGCTCAGTTCCCTATTCGCGCGCTATGGACCGAGGCTTGTAAATATAGATGGGACCATACGAGAACAAGAAATAATGCTCGGATTAGCTTCCAAAAATTCCAGGGTAATCTTCAGACACATAGAAACTAGAATATCAATATGTTTACTGGTTTTTTATGGCCTTTAATGCTCTAAAAATTCAAAACAATTGACTTTTGAGGTTCGCCCGCTTGGACTTTTGGCATTTTTTTACTACTTTATCATATTCATACCAAATTATTCTTACAGAATGGCAATGATTCATCATGTTTCTTATTCAGTCATATCCTCCAAGCTTGTATGAGAAAGGTGGAGCCAGTAAATGCTATATTTCTGTTGAAAAGGACCATTGGAGCTTGTTAACCCATCGTCAGACGACCAGCCCGCTAAGCGAGGACTACAGCTCTGCAGACAGGTGTTTGAAAAAGCTACCATATATCAGGCAAACCAAGTCGGATTCACACACAAATGCAAAGCTTATTAAAGGTAATGTGTAGGTACATGGGGATGGCATATTTGTCATGGTTTGAGTTTTGCCTGGTTAATTAAGGTCACGTGGAAGTAAATATGGTGGCGACATCTGGAGAGTCATATGGTTTTCAGGCCTGGTCCAGACTAGGAGGCCTGTGATTGGCCCATAATGCATATGAAATTAAAATGGAAATTCCTGAAAAAAATCACAGATGTTCCTCAGGCATTTGTGAGTTGACTGGCATGTAAAAACAGACATTGTGTAGGAGTTTCAGAATTTTAGGTGTCATTCTAAGGGAGATGGGTGTGGTAGCTGTATTCACTGCACAGAACTAGCCAGGATGGCAGTAAGTAAACAAAATGACTGGCATTTGAGATTTTCAGGGTTTTGCCTATATCAAATACAGATATTTTTATGTATGAAGGATTGTATGATTGGATCATGGTAGATTTTTATGTCAACGAAGGTTGTGAACACCAGATATGGCTTGTCATGCTACATTAAAACATAGAGCCATAATATTTAGTTCCCCGTGACCTTAAACTAGGTTGGCTACAAATGGTAAAGTGTAATCTTAATGTATACAAAACACAATAGCATCAGCACTCTTAACTCCAGTGGAATTATATATACAATATGGCTACTAACAAACACAGTAATATGTAAGGTGTTGCAGGATGTAGTTCCACTGACAATTACACCTCTTTTGTGTTCACAGAAAATATATATATACCCTAGCTCTGCTTGGGTCTGTTGCAACAGCGGATTTGCTTGTAGGTGGTATTTAGGCCCAAAGGCTTGTCTGTGATTAGGCTTACAGGGCACAGAATCATGTGACCTACCCAGGATACTGGCCAAGGAGATCACGGAGGCCCCTTAAGATTTTTTTATGATGGAGAGTGTAGATCTACAGGTGTTAAAAATTATTGCCCCCCCACCCCCCACTGCTATCATTTATGAACAGCTGGGGAGGTGGTGCATAAATTTAAGCAGGCTGTTGAAAATGTTGCCCCAACAGTACTAGTAGACTCCCGCCCACGACGGTCCAAATATTTGCGGCCCCCCCCATACCTGGTACTGGAGGCACATTCAAATTTGACAAGGATGTGCGACAGATTATTACGCCCCCCCCAATGACAAACAGAATTTGCACGCCCCTCTTTGACATGTAGTAGCACACAGTTTTTGTTGCTAAAAAGAGTAAGTTTTTTAGGGAGTGGTCATTATTTATCAACAGGGGTACTGGTTGTTATTTGCATGGATGCGCGAAAATGTTTTACACCCCCCCCCCTGAACGCAGTCAAATTTTATTGCGGCCCCCGTACCAGAGGCGCGGAGAAATTTCACACCCCTCTTAAATCTATAGTAGGTTGCTGGCGTTTTTGCTAAAAAGAGAGTAAACGTTGTTAGCCCCCCTCAAGAGGGGTCAAAATCTTTTTAGCCCCCGCCCCTCCGGAGGGGTCTGAAATTTTGATGCCCCCCATCAAAATTTCAGCTTTCTCCCTACTAAATGCATGTCAGCATGAACAGATCACTGCAATATCTTTATTGAATACTCAGCTTCAGGCCATAGTTTATTCCCCATCAAATTCTCATGATAACTATGTGTAAATCATCAATCTGCTGGGGTGAGGGGTAACTGGTGTCAGGTCTACCCCTGAGCCTGCTCACCCTCCTATTAGCCAGTGCATTAGTGATTATCAGACAGTGGGGCCATCTCAAGGTAGAGCCCATGACTACAACACAGGTCTGAGATCTAGACTGGTCGGCCATGACAGTGTATTCAGTGTGAGGTCAAGGACAAATAACTCTCTGCAGCATACAGGTGGTGCTGGCTTCTGATTGGTCAATATTAACAGGACTAGAAATAATCATTCTAGGTATCCAAAGTCTTTAGAAAAATCATATATAGATAATATTTTGACATATTATAACAGTCCCCAGCTCTACCTCCAACATTGTGTATACTTGTAGTACTACTACTAGTAGGCAGGCTCCCCCTTCACTGTGTGTAGGGTAAGAGGTGACTTACAAATTGTAACTTACATAGAACATGTATGCCTCACATAGTATCAGGCTTTATTTAGAATTGTAGAAGAGAAAGGTTTAGATTTATTCCACTAGTTATTAAAGGGAATATTGAGCTTTATTTAGTAAGGAAGAGGAAGAGAAGGTTGGTTCATTCTAGTACTGTAGGGCATCACAATCTAAGAAGTGTAGCCTCTTTTAATCACTTGCTTCTTCCTCTATAGGGGAGGGAACTGATGGCTACACTGATGCATGGAGACTTGACTGTATCCCTCACCTCAAATAGGATTAAGAAAAGGGGTTAGAACAATGGTTGTATCCCTCACTTCTAATAGAACTCAGAAAGGGGTGAGAACCATGATTGTATCCCTCACTTCTGATATGACTCGGAAAGGGGTTAGAACCATGATTGTAGCACTCACTTTAATAGAACTCAGAAAGGGGTTAGAACCATGATTGTATCCCTCACTTCCAATGGAACACGGAAAGGGGTTAGAACCATGATTGTATCCCTCCTTTCTAATAGAAGTGAGGGATACAATCATGGTTAGGCTGCAGGGCAAGGATAGAAAAGAATCTTGCACCATGGGGCTATACATAAAGGATGGAAAAGAATCTTATCCCGCAAGGCTATATATTAAGGATAGAAAAGAATCTTGCCCCGCAGGGCTATACATTAAGGATAGAAATGAATCTTGTCCCGCAGGGCTATACATTAATGAAAGAAAAGAATCTTGTTCCACAGGGCTACACTTTAAGGCTAGAAAAGAATCTTGTCCCACAGGGCTATACATTAAGGATAGAAAAGAATCTTGTCTCACAGGGCTATACATTTAGGACAGAAAAGAATCTTTTCCGGCAGCACTATACAATATGGATAGGGGCAGGGCAAGATTCCTTTTTATTCCTTATAAATATCCCACCTAGGGAGGCACTAGTGCTAATGCTATCACTAGGTGGTGCCGGTGGTGCTTACTTACCAGAGAGGAAGGAGAAGGTGGGCCAAACCACTATGGGAATAGGGGTGTAAGGTGTAGTCAACAATCTTTGGATACTACCCCAGTGCCCCCTACCTAACCTTGGATATCCCATGGGATACTATGCCAGTTTTTTTTTTCTTTTCCATATTAACAGCCCTGTGGGGCAAAATTTTATTCTATTTGGGCTGGGGGGGAATCCAGTAGTTGTTGTGTACAGCAACAAAATCAATGTCTTAGTAGAAAAAAATATATAGCACCCACACTGATGTCCTTTTCCCTTTTTATGAACACAATTAGGTAATGATACGACCTGAGTGATAAAAAAATTAGAAATGTCCATTTGACTGTCTCTAGTTATATAATAGTTTATGAGACACAGCTGAGATATATAATTACCATGTGTTTTATACAAGTAACACTTTACAGAAGAAAATAGTCTCTGATATAATGAGACCAGGAAAGACCAATATGAACAATTGTAGGTCTGTTTAACCCATTGAGGCCTAGCATCGACTATAGTCGACACCATGGTAGGCCTAGCATCGACTATAGTTGACACCATGGCAGGCCTAGCGTCGACTATAGTCGATGCCAGTTATATAGGATTAGTATAGGAATTGAAAATAGGCTCGTCCTCTAGGAACTATACTTTTTTCAGAGGCCGTCCCCATGGCCAGGGCAACAATTTTTGCTTTGCCCTTAAAGGGTTAACCATTTATAGGTGAGTAACATTTATATACCTTTGTAAAAGATACGAATTTACATGAACACCAGTTTCACATAATTTATGATATAAATACGACTATACAATGTAATAACAGATGATTATGTTTTCTGTTTGTAGGTGGAGAATTTCGAAGGAGTCAGATGCTGCTGGAGTTATAGGTATAGCTAAACCCTCATGCACTGTAGTGCTAAAGTTCATAATCCTATGTGAAGTGACTTGATAGTAGATTTGGGCGAGCTGAACCCTGATGCCTGAAGTGCTATTTCCATGATTGTAGATATGTTGTAAATGGGCGTAGCTAAACCCAGATGCCTGTAGTGCTAGCTAACTGGTGTTTTTGTAGCTGGATTCCAGGTTTGGATTAGACGAGTGGGCGTAGCTAAACCTGGATGCCTGTAGTGCTGGCTGACTTTGTAGTTATAGTCCAGGAATAGATGAGTAATCCAGTGGACAGTTCAGTTTTGACAATAACACAGTATACATACTAGCATACGAGGTACTGATGTGTTTGACATGGTCTTGAAAAGATCCAAAGCATGGCCATGGGTGCCATCCCAGTTGCCAGAATAACTTCAAACACTCTGAAGAACTTTTGTTGGTTCCTCATGTTCGTTGCTCTCTCAACTTTGAGCATCTGAGACACAGTCTCCTTGTTTGATAAGGCCTCTTGCCTCAGATTTGCAGCTTCCTACTTTTCTTTAGCAACCTCAGCCTTTATCTGAGCAGAGATCTATATGTTTTATCTCAGATTTCTGGATGGCGTCAATACACTGTAAGGTGCTTACCGTTTGATGATACATATCCAAGTAGAGGTTCTCCATATGGTGTTGTAACATGTCAAATTGCTTGGTCTGGATGGAACAAGATAATTTGTCTTCCTTAAAGAAGTTTTGGCCATCTGGATGACCTTTGGCTGATGAACCATAGCATCAGGAGGAGGTGCCTGACTCTGTGGCCTCGTGTTCGGGTGTCCAGATCCACTGGCTGAGACAGACACCGCTGGATGCGAGGAAGCAACCACGGTTGTCGTCACACTAGCGGTGGGTGTAGGAGGTCCCTGGTTTGGTATTCCCTGGATTAGGGGCAACCTAGCCAGCTCCCTTCTAAGCTGCACCACAGTACTAAGAGTCGGTTGTTGGCCTTGACCTCTCCCAGCCGACAGTTCCTGTTTGGCCCTACCGTATTAATCAAAAACTTGCATCTCTGGTCCAGATGGGCCCATAGGAGGAAACTGCTTTGGATCCCTCGGATTCAGCTTTGGTCATGGGCAAGAGGCATAGCCACCTGGTCCACTGACACCAAAGAAGGTTGAGTTATGAGCACCACCTTGCAATGCAGCAAAATCCAGACCTAATATACCATCATCCGCAATGTTTGCTACAGTCTGAGTAAGAATAAAATCCTTATCCTCCTGTAGACTGAACCTCAAACATGTTCTATTAAACGTTTTCATCATGCATCGTGCTACCCGTAGGCAAAAGATCATAGAGCCTCTTTGCAATACAGGAATGGCTAGGTAGGACAACTTGCATACAAGCTAAGGTCAAATCCACATCCCTTCAAATACTCGAGACAAGGATGACCTGGGGGAAGCTGGGCACACCCCAACCTGGCCAACACATTGGCCACTCACTCTTGACTGATATCAGGTTTCCCCACTGTGTTCTTCTGACAGTTCTTGACACCTGGTGTACTATCAGTCTCCCCGGCCTCATGAGCAAGGAACTGATCAGGTTCCTTAACTTCACTGCTGGGCGAAATTGCTAGAGGATTCTAGTACAAATGTGAGGTTACAAGAATCGTTCGCTGAGACTTTGTGCACCAGACCTGACCGACGAAGGGTGGATCGAAGCAGGCTACGCTGCTACCGTTGTCAAGAGATCGGACACTATGTTCACGAGTGCAGGGCCCCCAAGCCTGTGCTATCCCGAATTAATTATGTAGAAGAGAAGCCTGAAGAGGAAAACTAAAGAGGGTCACATCTGTGGCAAAGGATGTGATCCGTAAATCGAAAATCTGCCAAAATGCCACCACTGTTGAGTCTGAGTTAGTTGGAGAGTCAGTACCTTCCGGGAGACTGGTATTTGGGAAGGATCCTCCCACCCCAGTCCGATCCGGGGGCTTCGATGGGGTAGGGACGAAGGAAGGTCAGAACCCAGGGGAGAGATCCCGCGTCGAAGAAAAGGGAGGTTGGGTTGAAGAGTTGACTCGTGTGAGTGTGGCACACTTCCCCCCGAACCATCCATGTGTAACCTTTTTAAAGGGTTTTGGATTGGAGATCAGTGATTCTGAGGAACAACTCCGATTTGCACAGAATTCCTCTCCTTTGGGGGGGAAGCGTTGGTACATTGCTGTATCGGTGAAGGGGCGGACTGGAGAATTCGATTGACACTGGTGCCAGCCAATCGTGTGTCTTGAGAAAATTCTTCAATCTGGTGTCCGTCAACCATGAAACACTACCTGTTGGTGTTAATGCTTGCACGGCCGACGGTAGCCAGATGCAGACTTTTGGCAAAACTTTCATACAGATTGGAATGGGGGGCTACGAGTATGTGATGAGCCCCACCATTGCTGACATAAGTGATGATGGAATAATTGGTTTGGAATTTGCAAGCTTGTACGGTGCTGTGTTGGACCCCTGCTTCGGGATGCTGAAAATTCGGCAACCGTACAACTGGGAGATTCAATGTTTATTAAGACATGTATCCTCGGTAGCCACTGTAGTACAGACTGTGAAAATTCCACCTGGAATGGCCTGCGACGTTCTATGTTCTTTGAACAATGCTTTTCGAGGCTCGGACGCTGTGTTCAAACCTAACTCAGAAGTATTGTCTAGCTTGCAGCTAGAATCTGCCGACACTCTAGTGGGAAATGGATCGTGGACGGTAGTTCCTATTATGAATAGAGGAAGAACCCCTGTTTATTTGAAAAAAAGGAGAAATTTGGTGAGATGTTCTTAACTGAACATATCTCAGAAGCTCAATTTCAGACTGAACTGCATGAGGGCGTAGCCCGAGGGTTACCGGACGACTTAAAAAAATTGGTGGAGGATTCTTCCCTGAGAAACAATTCAGAAAAAGAAAGGCTTCGAGCTCTGCTTGCTAAATCCTATGAGGCCTTCGGGAAACCTGGAGGCTCAGTAGGCCATACTAGCAAGGTGTTACACACGATTGACACTGGCAACGAGAAGCCATTCAAAATACCCTATAGGAGATTACTGCTGAAAAAGAAAATGGAAGCCGAAAGGCAAATTCTCGAGCAGTTGGAAAAAGGGGTTATTGTGCCCAGCACGAGCCCCTGGTCCAGCCCCATGTGTATGACCATGAAGAAGGATGGATCTATCCAATTCTGCATAGATTACTGGAAGTTGAATGGTCTGACTAAAAAGAATTTCTATCCCTTACCAAGGATAGACGAGACTTTAGACTCTTTAGGGGGAAACAAATATTTTTGTACCCTGGATCTCCAATCCGGGTAGTGGCAAATCGGGATAGACCCGAAGGACATGGAGAAAACTGCTTTCTCGAGCCACATGGGTTTATTCCAATACAATTTTTTACTTTTTGGGCTGTGTAATGCACCAGCTACTTTTGAGGCTATGATGGAGGAGATGCTAAGTGACCTTCTCTGGAAGAGTTGCTTAGTATACCTTGACGATGTCATAGTATTCGGAAAGACTTTCCAGGACTGTATTCACAACCTTGAATTAGTCTTGAAGAGGATACTAGCTAACGGTCTGAAATTAAAGGCTAAGAAATGTAATCTATTTCAAACATCCATTACTTATCTCGGTCGTATAAAAACTCCCGACGGCGTAAAAGCCAACCCTGAAAAACTCCGGACAGTGTCCGAGTGGCAGAAACCCATAAATATGAAGGAAGTAAGATCCTTCCTAGGGTTTTGCTCATACTATCAAGATTTCCTCCTGTATTATTCTAAAGTGAGCTATCCTTTACAAATACTAGCACATTGGACTCCAGGTAGAGCGAAGGAACGTTTTCCCTGGGGAGATGAACAAAATGCAGCCTTCGAGCAAAAAAAAACACCTGTTTGCTAACACGCCAGTATCAAAGTATCCTACACCAGATGATCATTTCATACTGGACACTGATGCTAGCAATGATAGCATCGGTGCAGCCCTGTCGCAGGTCCAGGATGGGGTTGAAGTAGCTATTGCTTTCGCTAGTAACACACTGAATAAAGCACAACGAAACTACTGCACCACTAAGCGTGAGTTGCTGGCTGTGGTGGTGTATACCAAAAAGTTTCGACACTTCCTATGGGGCACCGATTTTACACTTCGAACGGACCACTCCTCCCTGAGATGGCTCCTTAATTTCAAGGACACCGAAGGAATGATTGGCCGTTGGCTGGCACACCTGTCAGAATTTGGGTTAGAGCATAGCCAGATCCAACACCGAGCGGGTTTGAAGCATGTTAATGCGGATGCCCTATCCCGAAGGCCCATTAGAAAATGCCAGAAAATCAATTGTGATGATTGTCGGGCCCACAACGCGGTAGTTGCTACAGTTCGAAACAGACAGGTCGAACCGCTATTTCATGCCTGTATGGAAAATGTTGTAGAATGGCCAGCAGAGACTATCCAACATTTCCAACAAGCCGACCCCGCTATCAAGAGAGTGATTTCTTTTCTGAATAACAATGCCAAGCCCAAACGGCCGGCACTATCCCTCGAAGACAGAGTAAATTTCTAGCCCAATGGACCGAGCTAGAGGATCGAGACGGGTTACTGTGTCGTTTGAAAACCTGCCCTACTAAGGATAAGGTTCTACAGACAGTGATACCTATGTCACTAAGGCAAGACATTATGTTCTATTGTCATGGACATAAGACCAGTGGACACTTCGGAAAAAAGAGAACCCTAGAACGACTAGCCCGGAGGCATTTCTGGCCAGGAATGCACAATGACATCCCAAGATGGGTTATGACTTGCCCCTAATGTGGTAAGAATAAACCTGGTCCCGGTATGGGGAAAATGCCCCTGATGCAAGAACTTTTTGGCGTCCGATTTGCTCGAGTAGCCATCGATATCATCAGCAGAATCGAACCTACCCCATAAGGAAATACTTGCATGATGGTAGTTACCGACTACTATACCAAGTACACTCGAGTATACCCTCTTCCCAATCACAAGGCAGCCACTTGTGCTAGTGCCTTTGTGAGAGGATGGGTTCTACATTTAGGAGCACCATTAATGATGCAAAGTGATCAAGGACGAGAATTTGAGTCTAACTTGTGGCAAGAAATGTGCCATTATTTGGCCATCTGCCAAACTCGAACTAATCCATACAGACCCCAGTCTGATGGTCAAGTAGAGAGATTCAATAGAACATTGATACAAGTCCTAAAACCCTTGGTAAATTCTTGCCAAGACGATTGGAACGAGCAATGTGATTTTGTGGTACACGCTTATACTAGCACTGTACATTCTGCAACAAACTGCTTTCCCAACTTATTAGTCTTTGGGGAGGATATTATAATGCCTGCAGATCTCGTATAAGGGTCAGGTCATCAGGAAGTGTAAGATTTTGCCCTTGAGGGCCCTTAAAAATTAATTTTCTAACTTCTTTATATAACCCTAACAAATTTGTGAAGGGACATCCCCTCAGTTCAGAAAACCAAAAAATACAGACTTACGACATCCGGTTCCATTTTTATTGCTTCTTTTGTGTCATGTAACGTCCGGTACCAAAATGATGAAATATGGAGGTAATTAAAGTTGCTGTCAGTAATATAGAATGTCCCATTATGCATAGAAAACACATGCAATAGCAAGGCCAATATGTCTATTATTGACTTCAATTACGAAGTGGAACAAAATTATAGTTATGCATGCACAGTAGACTGCCTCTTACATGATGATAAAAGTAACGGACGTTACATAAGGTCCAGTACTTTTATCAGAATTATTTCACATAGGCTGTTCTTACATGGAGACAAATGCTGATAGACACACAATTTTTTCACCAAAGTAGGGGATAATAGGTCCCTTTATATAGGTAATAACAAAAATGTTGAGGCTTTAATTTTTCCATGTTATATAACTGATTTAGATTTAGGTACTGGACGTTACAAATTACAGATTTCCATTTTCAAAGACACATGATGACAAATTCTCATTCAGTAACATGTCCAAACCTCATGGAGATGATACCTATAATCATATACAATATAAAAAAATAACTTTGGGATACTCCAGATGTTCTTTATCCAATACAGGACACTTGTAAAAAATACAAAAAGTAAATAAAGAACAAATTTGGCCATTTTTTTCACTTTGGCAGGCTACAAGTCTGTGAGTATTTGATGCATGACCACAAATCAACATTTTTCTGATAGCCCTAAGTGTCCTCTATCAAATGAGTCTATGTAAGACACGATTGGTTCACAACTTCCTTCTCCAGAGCCATAAGAGTCCAAAATGACCCCAAAAACACAAAATCTACTGCTTTCTGGCGACCTGACCCATATGGTGTTATAGGGGTAAGCCCTGAAGCCCAATGTACTGTGATGGTTGTGGAATCTCTAAGGGATCAATTTAAGACAGCATATGAGATAGTTCGAAATGAGCTATTAAAGAATGCAAATTGGCAGAAAATTGGGTATGATACTAACCTGAAGATACATCAATTCAGCGTTGGCGATCAAGTATTTAGAATACATGAACCTTTAAGGTGTAAGAAATTAATCTCGAGCTGGTACACTGCAAAAATGGTGTTTAGATCCTAAACACAATTCTAAACATATTCTTGCAACTTTTTTGTAATCACATTAATTTCCTAAACATGTTTAGCCAAACAATGTGCTTAGCTCAAGTGTTTAGAAATGTAGGTGTTTAGGTTAAAACTTTGTGTTTAGATATATGAATTTTTGTGTTTAGGTGTTTATGAATTTTTGTGTTTAGATGTTTAAATGATTTGATGCAGACTTAAGGTTTGCAGACATTATGCATTAAAAAACAGAGATATATTTTGTTTGTTTTCTCATTTACTGGGGGGGGGACATCAGCAGGTATTTACTTGTCAAAGTCTCCAAAGATGTCAGCCAAAGCTATATACGTTGCCTTATGTATTCCAGAATAACATCAAATAGGTGTCAGTCATGAAGTTTATTGATTATTTCATGGTAATGATGGTGGCATGAGGTGAATCTAGTCAATTTTTTATTGCCCTTTCTATTCACATGACATTCTATGAAATGAAACCATGATAAACATGGGATTTGGGGACATTTGTCACAACAATTGATTATAACTGTGTGCAGATAGTCCAGTCAAAGGGAGTGCTGCTACCTGGTGTGGATTCAACATCCAAGTATCTAAACATATTGATGTTTAAATCTAAACACCTATTATTCAACTGTCTCAACTCTAAACATCTA
Source organism: Acholoe squamosa (assembly GCA_949317995.1). NCBI lineage: Eukaryota > Metazoa > Annelida > Polychaeta > Phyllodocida > Polynoidae > Acholoe > Acholoe squamosa. The sequence continues at coordinate 22,830,960 of OX439045.1, read as the reverse complement.
AACATGTTTAGCATAAATGTTTTTGTAGTTAGAATAAAGTGTTCATTTTCTAAATGTGTAGTCGATGAGACACCTAACTGACCTATATGTTTAGGTTTTAAATGTGTTTAGACCTAAACATGTTTAAAATCTAAACACCATTTTTGCAGTGTATGGGCCTCATGTGGTCACCCAGATCATATCCGAGAGTACATTTATGCTTATGAGCTTGGCTACAGGCTGAATGAATAAGTCTAATGTATAAATGCAGATTGAGAAGATTGAGAGGGCGGGATGCCGCTAACTTCGAATGTGAGGAAATTTCAAGACAATTCAATGAACAAAAAGAAGAGGTCCTAATGAGGACCAACGAGCTAGCTAGAATACTGAAGGAGAACGCCCCAAAGCGAAAAAGGGGCCGTCCCTGTAAGAAAGTGGTGGAGAAGAAGCCAAAGAGGGGACTACCCAAGAAGGTCGACACGGACACGAATTCAAAACCCAATAGTGATAAAAATGTCTCGGCGGAACGGAGAATCCGAGGTGGAAGGAAGACATTGGCACCTTCCACTAGACCTTCTCGAGATTTTCAGTTAGAAAAAAAAGATAGAGAGGTGAGGCGCAGTCCCAGAATTGCTGGGCGGACTGCCGTTACTTAACGTTCCGAAATCACAACCAGTGTATAGTCCTGTCTACATGTCTTGTTATGTGTTTGGAGCTTGAGATACCTCGGCCACAATTCGAAATACGACCACGACGCGTATTACCACCCTGTTCATGGTTCCTGTGGGTGGCAGACAGCTAGCTTGGCGTGTATGCATGATGCTACATGCTTTTCTGCCAAACTCCTGTCGAAATGAACAGAGAAGGGGGTAGTCCCACCAACAGCCTATAGAGAAAACCAAGCCTCGAACCTCGGTTACCCGGGGTAGTACGGACGCCTGCCATGAGTGGAATAATAGACGCATAATGGCACACATTGCAAATGCATTTTTCTGCGTTAGGTTCATGATAAAATAATGCGTTTACAAAATGAATACTATGATTCAAGTTTCAAATGTGTCTTATTGGCAATGTTCAATTATGATTATATATATGGACATGTTTTAAACGATATCTTACGGCTGTTGGATGTTAGGAGTCTATGCTCCCAAGAAAATTAGGTACAGTAGGCCTACCTACCCCCGTGATGTTTGTGTATATTATCGCTTTCCCCCATGTGTCCTACCACCTAAACTGTCAAACACGGTCTGATAACCACCTTAACAGGCCAATGTAAGGATCCAAAAACCAGCAGATAGGCCAGGGAGGACACTCCTATCATGGAGATCCTTCCCTTTTCTGTCAAATCACATTACTGGCTGTCCTAGCGATCATTGATAACTATCATGAAAATTATTTCAGTAAAAACATCATGTGTCGATATTTGCTTGACAATAACGCTTTGTGTGGCTGCATGTCTTAGCGTACTGACAGGGCACATCAGTTCTGTGTTTATGATGATAGTATTTCCTGCCACTTTAATCGATCTAAACACTTTTAAGCAATGTTCTGCTCAGTAAAAATTCATTAAGGTCATTCATTGTGAAGGGAATGCAGATATTACCTCTATGTTGAGCCTGAAGGACGGGTCCCATGATCAGTGATGACAAGGACGGGTCCCATGATCAGTGAAATCAAAAAGCATTTCCCTCCAAGATTTCAACGAAGCTTCAGTAATTCTGAAATTAAAGTACTTCACTTAAGTCTTGTTATCCATGATCTTAATGTGCCTGTTTGATTTTCCTTGCAATTGTGCCTCCCTGTGGCGGCCACATCTCTACCAATATGCAGGGCTGCACCAACGTGTATCTGCAGGGCAGTTCAAACGAAATCTAAAGCTATGGTTTTGAAATGCCCTCCCGACTGCTAAATCAGATAAATGTATTGTTAAAATGACATTGTGGCAAGATGAAATAAGAGAGTATACCCATTTATATGAGGTGATGAGATTAAAAAAAAAGAAAGAATAAAAAAAGAAAAAAAAAAGAGAAGAGGAAAACTTAAGAACAAAACAGACACAAAATCAAACGTCTTGGCTTCGAATATAAAAATACAGAACTATGGGCCAAACCTTCTATCTAATACCTCTCCCCACCCAGGAAGTGCCCCCCCCCCTCCACCACTACCCTGCATATTGGGTCCCCAGCATTAAGCACCACTACTTCCCTTTTCGACAATTGGTAGGAGATTTTCGGCATCAACATAGTGATTTGACATGACATTTTCGATAAACTGCCCAATGTGCGACAGGCACCCCTGGATGGGATTACCCTTATAGGAGTTTGAGGGTGGACCCTGGGTACCTTATAGGTACGACCACCACACCCTCAGTGTGTGGACACCATGGAGCGGCAGGAGGAGGGGTTGGCTTAAACTACATATGTCGATATAGCCATGTTAACATAAGGATTCCTAGTCCATTACCTATGTATAGGTTACTGGGAAATGAGAAACGGCAGCTCTGGTAAAGCCCAATGCAAAAACACAAAGCCAAGTGGAGAAAATTACATTACTACTGTACATTACACATTTAACAAGTGTAACATAACACATTTAACAAGTATGTACATCATCAGGAGCTAGCAGGGCATTCCATTATTGTTCGATTAATGCAGTCCAGTTGTCCATGTAGAGGTAATACCATGCTATGACACAGCGTTTTTGAGAAGTATACCTATAGTTACTGCCCACTAGCTAATGGCCTCTCATTGTAAAGTGTAGGCCTATAATATTATATATATATATATATATATATATATATATATATATATATATATATATATATATATATATATATATGTCAATGGCATATATATCTAAAAGCACATAAACTACTGTGAATAAAGATATCTGATTAGAACACCTGTCTAGGAGGAGGCTTTAATGACATGACACTGTACCTTTTCTATGTGGTGTTTCAATAGAACAGAAAATGGAATGTTACGCGTGGAATGTTACTTTGACGACATAGTCTGAATCAGGATGAATATTTCTCACCTGAATAAGTCAGTACCGACAAGGTAAACTATGGGCTGAACATTTAAGTTAGGGCAGCCATATTGGATGTAAACATAACAGAAGCATCGAGTGTTGGGGTATAGGTGTTTTCACGCTCCATGAACTAGAATGGTGTCTGCATGATCTACAGATATAGAGGTTACCACATTACACCTTTGTATAGGGAACCTATAGATACCCTGTGGAGGTCACCATAGTATACTGGGGATATATAGATATCTTGTCACCAGATTATACCAAGGTTGAAAGGGCCTGCAAATATCCTTTACATATGCCAACACACCAAAGCTGGATATTGGGGATCTGCAGCAGGTACCATGTGAGGGTCACTATCTTGTGTTTGTGGTACAATATAAAGTATAGGAAGGCTTCCAAATACTGCTCAGAACACTGCTTTTAGAATATATCTGTAAGCTAGGTGTTGCACCAGGCATTGTCAGTGCCTTGGTAGCATTGCCATCCCTTGAATATAGAAGAGCCATAATCATGTAATGGATTCAAAGCCTGCCTCATGCCACAACAAGGAGAGAACGCTTGTCAGAAAACCCCTCTCATATCGATATCGGGGTCAAAGGGAAACACATCTCCTAAATATTCAATAGGAAAGGGCGTAGGGGCCACAACACCAGTGCCTCAAGGCAGGCATGGGAATATGCCCTCGTTAGTACCAAACCTTCTAGGATATGAGAACAATGCCTTTGATGGTGGCCTAACCCGAGTGAAAGGCAAAGCACCTGCACCCCCAACAGGATTTGCAAACACCAAGGATAATTTAAAGAAGAATTCCACGGGAGAGACACAAAATGGAACGCTACCTGGCTCAATGGGGAAAGGTAAAGGAGGCAGGATTATATGCTCACCACAAAAAGAAAACGCAGGCTGCAATGGGCAGTGCAAATGCCAACATAGAATAGACCGTCAAGATGAGATGAGGTCACCATTAACCAGCAACATGACAAATGCTGAGCACGGGGTGCAAGGAGGATCAAGTGCAAGCCTAAACCAGCCGCCCTCAGTTAAGGTAGGTTATGCTCTTGGATCTATGCTCTAGGATAGCAGAAACACAGATGGCATCAGTGGTAGCTGTGTAGGGTGATTACAAAGAGGTACATGCAGGCGATATTCGCCTGGAGAGCGCCAATATTCAGAATGGCATTTCTTCATCTGTCAATGAAAGAAAATACCATTTTTAGAGATAATTACCATGTAATTAATAACAATTTTCCAAGTCTCTTTCTGTAATGACAGTTTCCATGCCTTATTGCTGCGAAGGGAAATTATATTGTTTCTGATGGATCAAAACTCCCATGTGCGATAACTTATAAGATAACATTCAGAAATATATTTTATAGGAAGCATATGAGCTAAAGGTGATGACTGTGAAGGAAAGTTACAATACCTAAATGCAGTGCCTATGTTTATTTATAATATCAGCCAATCAGCAGGTGATATCTTCGTTTAGAACAGTCTCCTTAATGCTTTTTATAAATGTCTTCATTTCAGATGACACAACAGCATGTACAAGCTATTTATGCGCATGGTGAAAAACTGGAAGGACTGAACATGGGTCAGCTGGGGGACAAGCTTGTTGTTGCCGGGCTCCTGAGTGTGCCTGAAGGAGACATAGAGCGTATCAATAAAGGGGTAACGGTCGGAGACAAAAGGCGATGGTGAGGGTTTTTCCACTTTTTTTTTTCTTTTTAAGGAAATGTTTCTTACTTTTCTTCACAAACAAATCTACCTATAGGTTTAGATATCGCATTCAAATCAAGTCTATATTTATTAGAATAAATAGAGTAAGAGTCAACACAGGTAATAAGTTCACAAGGGACTTGTCAAACAAAATTAAAGAGATGTTAGATTTAGCAGTAGACAGCAATAATGGAGTAGACCGAGAGCAGATGCACAACAACATTAAGTCTATCAGATTTCTTGTAGTTTCAAATTCCATGACGGAATGAAGGGTTTGACGATGAGGTTGTTGTACTAGGCTTAATAAAGTGCTGTGACAGAACAGACTACATCAAAATACAATGATGCTTTTGGCACAGGTGCCTAGGCCTAATAGGAGGGAATTTCTCTATAATAACAATAACATACAACATGCAAAGTATGCCAAATAAATCGTTTATCTGGTTAAATTGATAGTCACAGACGTCCTCTCCGCTATATCATGAAAAGAAACGACAATTGTTTCCAAAATATGAAACCTTTTCCCCTTCATAAGCCATTCAGGCCCACAGATTTTAATATTCTGCGGGCCCGGATAGATCTTGACAGGACCAAACACCTCAAGATTATCATTGTCAGGAAGGAAAACAAGAATTAACTCATTATCTCTATCATTCAACTCTTTGAATCTTAACAAGGAGTAATGCCTTCTATTTTGTGAAACTTAATACAGGTATGAATTTCAAGCCATGAAAAACAAAATGTAGCTCAAGGTCTAGCAATTTCCGTAGGTCCACCAGAGTTTTTGCCGGCAAAAGCCGGTGTCCTTGAGTGTTTCGTATTGACTGATTCCATTCATTTTACAAAATTTATATAGCAGTCTGCTGTTTTAAATGTAAGTCAAAAATGGGTAAATGGGATACATAAGAAAGGGCAGGAACTAAGTGATCCAACTAGCAGGAGCTAAAGCGCTGGGTCCACTATGCAACATAGAGTGCAATTTTGAGCTAGTTGCATAGAAATAGATACACATGGAGGGAGTGTCGGGTCTTAAGCTAAAAAAAGGTCTTTAGCTGACAAAAGGGTACTCTTTTGTCAGGTAAAGAATAACATCGGCGCTTTACCCGACAAAAGTTGTTTTAAAGCACAAACGTCTTTACCTGACAAAAAGCTTTACCTGACAAAAGGCTTCAGGCCACAAAAGGCTTTAGCTAACAAACCTTATACAGAAATATACCTTTGGAAGGTACCAAAATAGGCTGGGATATTGACCAACTTTACCCTACAATCCCCTTACCAAACTGCATTGGGTAATCAACCTGTCTTTAGCTGACAAACCATATATGCAGTTCTTAGTTATCAAACTAGGCTGGGAAATTGACCCAGTCTTTAGCTGACAAACCCTATGCACAGAAAACATGCCGCCGCCTAAAACTCGTCATTATAGAGGAGTTTAGGGTAGTCAAGGTCAATTGACCACCTACACTCGTCATACTGACGATAGAAACTCGTCATACTGACGACTTAGGTGGTCAGGATGACGACCTAAAGTCGTCACTTTGACTACCTAAAGCTGTAGTTTTAAATATCGTCAACCTGAGGACTTAAAGTCGTCTGCACTGACTAGTTTCGTGCCTCTCAGTTTTTCAGTGTGTACAGTTCTTAGGTAGCAATCTAGGCTTGGAAATCACCCACTCTTTAGCTGACAAACCCTATAAAGAAATCTTAGGTACCACACTGGACTAGGAAATCAACGAGTCTGTAGCTAACAAACCCTATGTACAGTTCTTACATATCAAACTAGGCTGAGAAATCGACCAGTCTTTAGCTAACAAACCCTATGTATGGTTCTTACGTACCAAACTAAGCTGGGAAATCGGCCAGTCTTAAGCTAACAAACCCTATATAGAGGTACCAAATGAGACTAGGAAATTGACCTTGTTTGGTACCTTAAAACTGTATACCCGGTATAGCGATTGTCAGCTAAAGACAGTCTACTTTGGCACATTCAAAGGTTATATAGGGTTTGTCAGCCAAAGACGGGTTGATTTCCCAGCCTAGTTTGGTATATAAGACTTCTATATGTGACCCATCCTAACAAACTGGTACTGAAGTCACACATTTAGAAGCCTAGATATGGCCCTATTAAGTGGTATAGTGTCAAAAATATCAGATTTTTCAAAATTGATATTTTAGCATTTTTCTTACATATGGGTAGATATCTTTCAGAATCCTTGCTTACTAAATTGAATTTAGGTCCCAAATGCCTAAACGATGTAGATCTTGTTTTAATGGTTATATATGATTACATAGGAATCATATAGGATTCATAGATTATTAAATGTTTAATATGTCAATTATCTCAGTTTAATCATTTTTTAATCGATCCGACTAAATGTTCCTACAGAAGATCTGGAGAGGACCACCTGGTTCAAATATGCAAGTGTTATATACCAAATGAAACCTCTTGATGATCTGCAAATGAATATGCCAATAACTAAACATTTTGCATGTGTGACTTCCGAACCGTTTTGTAAGGATGGGTCACATATAAGGTTTGTTAGCTAAAGCCTTTTGTGGCCTGAAGCCTTTTGTCAGGTAAAGCTTTTTGTCAGGTAAAGACGTTTATGCTTTAAAGCGACTTTTGTTGGGTAAATTGCCAATGTTAGTCTTTAGCTGACAAAAGGGTACCCTTTGTCAGCTAAGGACGTTTTTGTCAGCTAAAGACCCGACAGGGAGTTGCATGTTGCATTGTGGACCCTACTATTAAAATTGTCTTTTCTGCAATTGCTTGAAAAGTAAAATTTGATGTGATCTGCAAAAAGGGGTCTTGGTGCAGGGTGTAATAAGGTCCCCTTTCCCAGTACATGTTGCATGATTATGATACATGAGTTAGTCTGATGCAATTGCAGATCCAATGCAATTTCTAGTTGCAACAAGATTTAATCTCACAGTGGACTTATGGGGCATCCAAGATATTTAGTTTTAACTTGCGCAACCACTTTCTATCAGAAAATATTACTGTGACCGGAATCCCATGACATGGGGTTCGCTCCCTTACATCGGAGAGTGACATCTAATTCACTGAGGATCGCCCCCTTTAAAACCAGCAGATGTTCTTTTCCCAATATCAAAATCACAGTGTTATAAATATAACACACAGGTTTTCACCATATGGCGATTGAGGGCTCCAATATATCTGCTAGTTTGGCCTCTAGCATTGGAGAGCCCTTAGAACACAAAGTTTGTTCAACTCAACCTAAACACAGCACTTCAATATTGCCAACACCGGTTAACCTGCACTGCAAAAATGGTGTTTAGATCCTAAACACAATTCTAAACATATTCTTGCAACGTTTTTGTAATCATGTTTAGCCAAACAATGTGCTTAGCTCAAGTGTTTAGAAATGTAGGTGTTTAGGTTAAAACTTTGTGTTTAGATATCTATGAATTTTTGTATTTAGGTGTTTATGAATTTTTGTGTTCAGATGTTTAAATGATTTGATGGAGAGTTAAGGTTTGCAGACATGTATGCATTAAAAAAGAGATATATTTTGGTTTTTTTTTCTTATTTACTGGGGGGGGCATCAGCAGGTATTTACTTGTCAAAGTCTCCAAAGATATCAGCCACAGCTATATACGTGTACATGTATTACACACTGCATCAGAATGAGAGACTTGAGAAAGTACAACAGCTTGGCAGGAAGGACAGTGCCTTATCTAGTCCAGAATAACATGAAATAGGTGTCAGGCATGGAACTTATTGATTATTTTATGCTAATGATGGTAGCATAAGGTGAATCTAGTCAATTTTCTATTGCCCTTTCTATTCACATGACATTCTATGAAATGAAATTATGATAAGCATGGGATTTTGGGACATTTGTCACAACAATTGATTATAACTATGTGCAGATAGTCCATTCAAAGTTTGTGCTGCTACCTGGTGTGGATTCAACATCCAAGTAACTAAACATATTGATGTTTAAATCTAAACACCTATTATTCAACTGTTTCAACTCTAAACATGTTTAGCATAAACGTTTATGTAGTTAGAATGAAAGTGTTCATTTCCTAAATGTGTAGTTGATGAGACACCTAACTGACCTATATGTTTAGGTTTTAAACATGTTTAGACCTAAACATGTTTAAAATCTAAACACCATTTTTGCAGTGTGGTGTTAGTGCACATTTAGAGCCTCTTAAATGCAAAGGCCTAAATCACAGAGATATTGGTGCCCTAGACCGCCATGTGAGTTTCGACCTTACGTCAGCTTGCAAAGAGTTGATATGATTTACATGTATTCTCACATTGATAGTATACCTCCTGTCTACGGTTATATATAATCATACTTATTCCTTGTTTAAAAAAATAAAGTCAATTTGTATTCTTTCAGTCTAACAGAACTCATTGTACAAAAGCACGTTATAAATTCATTTGAGAAATTCCTCGAAGCACTGACAACATGTGACAACGGAGCAGAGATCGCCTATCACATCAACAAGTCTTACAAACTCCTGACAGGCCAGGATGGTGAGTAATCATTATAATTATAGAGTAGCCGTTGGTTTTATTGGCACATGAAGGGCATTTCATTCCTGGTGACTTTAAAATGTTTTTTTTTTCAAATTCCTTTTTACATGTGGACAAAAAAGGTCGTTTGCACACTACCCATGGGTTATGAGAGAGAATTGACTACAATATATATATTTAATTGATTGAACATTATTTAACTAGATATTTTGTGGGTATTACTGACACAGGTGTGGGTATTTCTGGCATAGATGAATGTATTACTCTAGCTTTAGCTATTTTAAAGCCATTTTATAACTTTTATAACCTGAGTCATAACTAATCTGCCAATATATTTTTATATCTGGATTGAGATGAAGATAACCCAAATTATTTTAAAAATAGTTGCCTATGTCATCCAAAGGTATCAGTAGTTGTTGAATATTCTGAAAACTGCCTATATCAAAATTCTTCTTCCCACAACAAATTTCATGAGACCAATGCAAGAAACAGTGAGGACAATGATTAATTATAGTTGAGAGTGCAGCTTTTGAGTTACATTGATAAGCGTGCATAATATATAATGCCCATAGTCTCAATTATGAGAGGGGCCTAGGCCCAGGCCTCATACAGAATTGATTGCATACCAACCTGCCCATAGATATGTTTATAACACAGCTGTTGTGCATATATTCAAGAAACCAAGCATATTCTTGGTTTCTACTGTGTGCATATATTGAGTTATATGGCAGTCAGATAGATGCACAGCTCCTTCAATAGGTCTGCTGTGCAATCATTTTGGGAGCCGTGGATGTATAATCTAATAATGCAGGGCAGCACTATCTACTGACACCTTGTTATAACAGGAATAAGGCCACTTAGAAGGGGAGGGGGTATGAATCTATTCCCAAATGAAGACCTAGGGGTAACCCCCAGTATTTATTTGGTAATAGATGCACATCTGCCCCCCCCACTTCTGCATGCCTCATCCCTTAAGTACCCTATATCTACAGAACAAAACAAGAATATGTATGAAGAACCTTGATAGTCTATGAAATATGTACATTCCAGTGACAAATGGAGATAAAACAAGTAATATGTACCCTGAAAAAGTGTCAACTACACAGCAGAATGACAGGGTGTCAATAGTACAAACGACTGGGCAGATATGTTGTTATTAATGGCACCCTTTTATATACACCTATATTGACATTAATTTCAAAATGACTGTTTTGGTTGCAAATTACATTCTTAGGTATGGGACAAATTCCCTAAAGTTGTTCTGAGATTCATTTTGAATGAAGTAAACAGTAGCATCGCATTGGGCACAAAGTTAGCTAAAGCCATAAAACCTAATTTCTGCTGGTTGATGAAACAGCAACTGCAAACTCGTTGGGAAATATCATAACCTTCAAACTTGATTTTCTCCTTATTTTGCACATAGGCTGGGAGAAAAAGGTCTAAAGAATGGGCTAGAAGTGAAAAAAATATCCAAAAACTCATTTGCATGTTGCTCAATCCGCTACACAATGCTAGGATGCCAGTAATAACCCCATGTCAGTAATACCTACGGATACTCTATGTCATGCTAGCCCCAAATATGGTAATACCTGTATCTAATCTTTTATTCAACAATACATTGCCATCCAACACTGCTGTTGCAGTAACAGTAAAATCAACCATTTCTTAAATGCTAACCCATGTACTTTAGACCGTCAGTAAAGTGCCCTGATAGCCAAGGGGGGATTTAAAAGAGGAATACAATAAGGGGTATTGGATAGAAATCGCACAGAATATCCTAATTATTTGATCATGCATAATATATTTTGTCTTCAGAGTTACCAAAACCAGAACCCAATCCAGTACCAAAGGCTGTATTTCAACTGGGACCTCATGGTAAGTTATGTAACAGCTGGCCCAACACATATATTTTTACTGTAAATCTTCACATAGTCTACTGCTTTTTCACTCTTTTAATATAATACCTCCTCTTGCGTAGGTAGGATAACATGTGTGTCTACAGTGTCTACAGGGCAATAGAGTTGGTACCGACAAAATTTCCAATGACAAAAACATGTCCAGCGTCGATTCCCGATGACAAAAACTCTTCTAGCATTCATTTCCGATAACAAAAGTCAAACGAAATTAAAATTATTGTTGGATGTGGACAATAAATATGGTTTTATCTTTGGAAATGAACGGCAGATTTTGTCATTACAAACTCTATCGCCCTGTGGACACACGGCTCTAGCTCCAAGAGTTGAAGTTCATCAGCAATGGGCCACCTCAGCACTTTTTTCCCTCTAATTCACTTACCTGTGTTCATATGTCAGTGTGTCCATATTTCACACTAATTGCAATGACACTTTTATCCGTTCAAATTCAGAATTGCGTGAGCCAGAGAACTACTTTGAAAAGAAGGTGCGACTTGAGGTGCACAGTAAACGCATCCTTGATCTTGGCCTTCGGATTGCAGATGGCAAGGTCAACCCCCGATGGGACGGCGACAATCAACTGTATATAGTACAATTGGTCAAAGGTTTCCCTGCAGAACAAGCCCAATGTCTACAAGTCCGTGACACTCTCCATAAGGTGAATGGAGTATCTGTTTCAGACTGGACCTTTGACAAACTGGATCAATATCTTAAGCATAAGCATATTGATCGGATTACAATTAAGCGCCAGTTGCATGATTACCATTGTATATAGTCAGTATATATATATATATATATATATATATATATATATATATATATATATGCTTTATGATGTCCATATATGTTGAAAATAATATATGTCTATAGAAGGATGTAGAGATAGTCAGTAGTGATATATTATGTACAGAATGCATAGTATAAGTGAATGCACCTGCTGAGAGTCCATGGGGGCTGTTGAGGCTACTCATGAGTTGAGTGCACTTGAATACATTTTCTCAGAATCCTTGAGGGCTCTTGAGTCTACTCATGTGTTAGGGGCATAGTAACATCATGCTTCTCTCTCTTAGTTAGTGCAGGGGGGGGGGCACTGTACTTCTAAACAGAACCCCAGTGTAGCCACTCTTGAGAGAACGAGTTTTTTCCACTTCTATTTTTTACCTTCCACTGCTATTTTTTCTCTGTTGACCTGTTGCCACTCTGCACAGTTGTTAGCTGCTTGGAATAGTGAAAGCAGGGCTGAGGCTAACAGCGCTTACTAAAAAGTAGCTGGCTATCAGAAAGGAAGGCAGGCCTACCTTACCATAGCAATAAAGAATAAGGGAGGGAAATCACATCTCATAGGTAGCGATGGCATAGCCTTTTGAATTAACCTCCTGGTAAAACCCAGAACCTCTCCACTTACTAAGGCTGCGGGTCCACTGTGCAACATAGGGTGCGATTTTAAGGCAAGTTACATAGAAACTAATACACATGGAGGGATTTGTATTGTCTGTTGCTATTTAGACCGTACCATTAACATTGATTTTCCTGTAATTGTTTGAAAAGAAAAATTTGATGTGATCTGTAAAAGGTGTCTTAGTGCAGGGCAAAAATAAGGGCCCCTTTCCCAGTTTATGTCACATGGTTATTATCCATATGTAATCTGATGCAACTGCAGATGCAGTGCAATTTGCAGTTGCAATAAAGATTTAGTCCCACAGTGGACTTTGGCCTTAAGAGCCGCTATTCTGGGACTAGTTGGGGCAACTGCAAGTGTATAGAAGCTGAGGAGGATCCGCCCTTGTAACACAGGCTGAGCCAACCACACCAAAAAGAAACCTTATCATTCATGAATGATACAATTTTCATAATTATCATTCAACTGTCCCCTACCAATTGCATGAGGAACATATATGATAATTGCTGACTCGGTGACATGTACTGGTAGAAGGGGTCTTACTAGCCCCTGCAGTAAGATCCCTTTTCCCAGATCGTGTATAAGTTTATGTTATGTTGCTCTATCAAACATCTGGAAAGCGGGAGAAAAATACATGTCATGGATCTGTGGGAGGCAACAGTCATGCTCTGCTTAACCAAAGTTGACAGTTTTGAACTGTCATATACATTGGCCTAGAGACATCCTAGTAGTTCGTATTATTATACAAACAAATCTACAAATTCACGTCTAACACTGTCTAATATGGACCATTGAATTCAGATTGATAAGAATTTAACCTGTTGAAAAGGGACATGCTAAATAGCGCTTAGGTTAAGGTAATGTAGCTCGATGGTTTCTTAGAAAGACAATTTTATTACATAAGGGAAATATCCCATGGACTTTTCTTAGGGTTCCTCCCATGTTTTTGTGTAATGAGGCAACATGGACGCTGATGCCGTATACAGTAGGATTTTTCCAATTGGCAGTTTGACTGCATATTTACAGGGGTCCCTTTTTCCAGTATCCGTTAATTTTAGGTGCATCAGCAGCAGAAATCACCTATTATTTCATGTTGATATGCCCGAGATACTGACAGCCCATAGCTCTAGCACTCAATCGGCCGTATCGCACACCCCCTGTGCGATAACCCGCGAAAATATCACACGCCGAGGTCACGTGACCATTTGATGACGTCATAGGTCCAAGATGGCGATGTAAACAGTGCACACGGGGAGTCATTCTGGTAAATTTGATTCTATTTATCTGATTTAGATGAAAATAACATGAAATAAATGCAAAGGCACACTCGTTGGAGGAATGTCTGGGGGTTATCGCACTTGCCGATCAGGTGCCGCAGCGCACTCCGCCCTGCGGGCGTCGTGCGATACGGCACCTGATCGGCGCGTGCGATAACCCCCCGACATTCCTCCAACTCGTGAACCTTGGCTTATTTATAATGTCATTTGTTGTCGCTGTATTGGGAGTTATAAAACGGCTTGCAGTGCTCTGATGCACGATAGAAGTGACCTTGAGTGCATTATAGGAGTACAGTGCATGGCTGAGCAAGGTCACCATAGCTGTAAACCAGTCAGGTACCTTAATTGGTCTAGATATACCTTGATTTGGGTATTTGATTGATTGGAATGAAATGTACAACATTATATAAAGACAATAGACAACTCCTTCTTCACATCTTGACTGTCTGTTGTCCTATAATGTAATCAGATGCATTCTTGCATTATAGGACAACAGACAGTCTCGATGTGAAGAAAATTGTTGTCTATTATCTAATTAATATATATCCAAGTTGGCTTAATCTAATCACTTCTGGTCCTAAAGCATTCATCTTAGTAATGTTGTCTTATATGTACCTCTTTTATTAAGACCTTCTCATCCAAAGTGTTGTCCCCCTTTTCTGGCTCTTTCACTTGCTCCCCATCAGCCTCGTTTTGTTGTGATACCCATGTTGTTTAATCTCTGTTGTATCATAGTGTATAGTGAAACATGAGAGAATGTGTAGATATAATATAACCCCCCCCCTACTGCCATATGAACGCGTATTGCTAATTTTATAAACAAAATATGCAGCTATTCACTTTGATATTTACTTTCATTATTGACAATTTTGGAATGTACAGTTGTCTGCGTAGGCTGTGAGATTGTTCAACTCATTGCTAAGCTAACAAATATATACGTAATATTACGTTTGAATAAACTTTGAACGTTTTTAAACGTTTGGCCATAATAGGGACACTACTTAGTGACATGTTGTCAAACGTTGTACTGGCTTTGCAGCAAAAACAACAGTGATTATTTTTTCCCCTGTTTTTCGTGAATTTTGACGAAGTGTTCACTTTATACACATATGTTATATACAAAGTAGAGATCAGGTTTAAAACGTAATTAAAAATTAAAATCTGTTTGGTCGAAAAGGAAGTTATCGATGGATTGCATCGATGTTTCTTATATGTTTCAATATAAATAAATATATGTGCATCCTTTTTAGATCTATTCCTCTCAGCTTCAGGTCAAACTTTCTACGCCTATAGAGCAGTAGCCACATGCATTATGTGCTACTATTATACATATTTGACGGGAAATTTAAAAACTTGGAATCAGTTTATCAAACATTGCTATAATAGAATTTCAGCACTTAAAGGTGAAATTGTAGATAAAGGATACTCAGAAAAGTGAAACCAAAGCTAAAATGGCATATTTACTTTTATATGGCACATTTATCATACATTGTATGTGATTTAAGCTGTGAAAAGGTATAAACAAAATATTTTAGTGACCATTTTACTCAATTTTAACCAATAGAAATGGTCCTATTATTTAGGCTAGATGACATTTTTCAGTGAGCAATTCATAAAAGAACTATATTATTCTTTTGGTCGATGACAGAATGAGACAATTCAATGCTGTTTCTTGCTGTATAGATATAGTACTTTTTTCCCGGTGAGCATGTATTGATTGATATATGTCTTGAATAAATAACAGATGGAAACAGATGAAATGTAAATTAGTCGTGGCTGTTTACGGGAGAAAATTAATAGATGATAATACAAATGAATTAGATAGATAAAGCATGATATCAGCATTACTAGGGGTCATGCTCACATTGGACGTTTGTGCATTATCCCATGACAAATCTCTTGATCGTAGACAGGATCAACAAAGTCAGCTTCCATTCGAACAATAATCGTAAGAAAACCTATAAGGCACACCCCACAAATAATACACACCCTGGGCTGATATGAAAGGTATAAGGCACAACTGATGGGACTTGAGCATTTCAATACTGTTCTATAACTGCTTATACTGCAAAAACTAGTAGTGCACCTGCTGATACTGCGGCTCATACGCCATATGCTGCAGCTCATACACAGGGTATTATGGTAATCGACCTGCACGGATTTAACATTTGTATTGACAGACACGTTGAACTGTTGTCATTAGTCTAATTGCGTTGACACTGCTCTGCTTTCACTATTTGCCCCAAAACTGATTGCCTTTCCTTTGGCTCACACACGACAGGTCATAGTACGGAGCCCCTAAAAGGACATCCCACAAATAATCTTTCCCCTGAAAAAATATTTGTGCCGGTACTGAAGAATTCTTGTGGATACTGAAGAGTTCTTGCGGGTACTGAACAATTCTTGCGGGTACTGAACAATTCTTGTGGGTACTGAACAATTCTTGCGGGCACAGGAATAATTTTCTTTTGGGGTAGAGGAACATACTAAAAAGATTTTTTTTTTCATGCAAAATATATTCCTGCATGTACAGGAGAATTCTTTGGACACAGTAGCATTCTTAAATTTTGAGAGTTTAAAATGTGTAAAAAAAAATATTTTTCTCAGTAATAACTATTCTTTTGTGTAGAGAAGTATTTTTGCAGGTACAGAAATTATTCCTGTAGGTACAGAAACGATTCTTGCAGGGCTTGAGGAGTTTATCATCATTAAGTTTCCACAAGAACAGTTTAGTATCCGTAAGAATTGTTCAGTATCTGCAAGAATTGTTCAGTATCCACAAGAATTGTTCAGTATCCGCAAGGATTGTTCAGTATCCGCAAGAATTGTTCAGTTTCTGCAAGAATTGCTCAGTTTCCCCAAGGATTGTTCAGATCCCCCAAGAATTGTTCAGTTTCCGCAAGAAATGCTCAGTTTCAGCAAGAATTGTTCAGTATCCGTAAGAATATTCTTTTTTGTGGAAATTTTATTTTTGGTATGTCCTATTAGGGGCTTCGTATTACAGCCCTGGAAGGTCTTGCCAAAAAAGAAAATAAACACGAACACAAAAAGAAAACATGAACGCTTTTGTATTGCCTAATGATTGATAATCATTTAGATAATCTCAAAAGATTTTTCCATTCATTCTGTTGTAATTTCTTTGTCAATACTATGAAACGAGTTAGGCCATGCACGTTTTCCTCAGAACTCTCTGAGAAAATTGACAGAGTTTCTTTCTCTTTATTTTTTGGCAAGACCCTCAAAAGCCCACTGACTAAATATAAATCATTTGTGACAACAACATGACGTATATTGGAGTAAGCACACGACTGGAGACAGGGAAGATTATTTGTACTGGCTTTTATTTTTCGACCAAATTACTTTTCATGAGTTGTTTTATGGTGCAATTCACTGAACGATGTTCACCAGCCTAAAACCAATAAATTCACAAACTCATTATTACTTAATGACACTTTTATTTATTGATAGCCCTATATCTTGGCTTATTAGAAAGTTTGATTCAAGTCACCAACTCCTAACGGGTCAGTTTTTATAGCCTGCAGCGTAAAACCATAGATTTTTAACCTCATATGCAACGCTTTTAATCAGACAGTCATTAAACCTATTAGATATCATCCCATCTACATCATATTTCATGTCCATATTGGTACAATATATGTCTTTAAGTGTAGTAAAATTCAAATACCTGTGTCAAGAACTTTTTCTCATTACACCTCATTGGCAAATTTGGAGATTACCGAAATTTCTGAAAATGTAGCTTAGTATTCTCAACTTCACCCTCATACATTAAAAAAATGACTAGATCTGTCTGAAAATCAATCTCTATCATCTATAATGTCCATACCTTCAATAAATATTTCCTTTTTGCAACAATATTAGATACAGCCAGTATGGTCCAAATCTGCACAGACACTTCCGAATACCGAAAAACGTTGCGTACATGAGGTTTTCGATAGTCCACCATTACTATTATAAAGCCATATTCAGACAATGTATGTATATTATGGACCATCATGTTAATTCTATTATGACATACTCAAAAAACGTTGTGTACGTGAGGTTTTCAATAGAATTCCATCCGAGCAAGATTATATATGCATATATATATCAATATATATATATATATATATATATATATATATATATATATATATATATGGAACTATATACACTCGTGTATATTTATATAATTAGCCGCGGATGGTTAGGGACTTTTTGCAGCGCGCATTGGTATCTATGATGTCATAGCATGACGTCATGGTAAACACTCCTCCAGTATATAAGGAGGAGTTTTCAATGTAACGGTCAATTGGCTCGATTCACCTGTACAGGTAACACCACGCTGGGTGTTTCCTTGATTTTTAAATTTTACTATTGTTATTACTATTGTTGTTACTATACTATTGTTATTATATATGCATTTTACTGACTATGCTTATTGTCAACTACTTAATATAGTTGTTTTAATAAAGGCATGTATGGTGCTGATAGCCCCAAGGTCAGTAACCCACCAAACTCATGTGTTTCTGTGATAGATCATTTATTACATGTATATTATATTAATACCTTTTATTACCGGTACACCCTAGTATTTATTGTTATCTTATCCATTTATTACCGGTATAATTATTCCCTGGTAGCGAGATAACTTATATATATATATATAAAAGATCACAGAACATCTGCATCATATATACACAATGGCAAGGTACATCTCAGGGCTCCAGCAACTGAGATGTAACACTTTTAACACTTTTTATTGTATGTTAATGATTGTATATCCTATACAGATGTTCATAACACTCTGTTGTATGCTGATGACTCTGTTTTGCATGTCTCAGGTAATGATTTAGAAACACTATCCAATGAATTGACAGCTGCCTTACAAAATTTCTCGCTTTGGGCCTCTAGAAACAAATTAACCATGAATGAATCTAAAACTAAGATCATCACTTTTGCTTCTTCTATTAAGTTAAGAAAAACCAAAAATAAAGGTCAATGGCAAGCAACTTATGAACATAGCCAGCTATAAATATCTAGGAGTCACACTTTATCCCGAACTAAACTTCAACATGTACTTGAGGTCTGTTATTAATAATGTAAGTTTCAAATCTTTATTATTACATAAAACGAGGAAATATTGGTCTCACAAAGCTAGGCTTCTAATGTACAAAAAACATGTCTTGCCAATCATTGATTATTGTGATATTCTATATAGTTAGGCAAAGGCTGATTATTTAGAGGAGTTACAAAGACTCCAGAACAAATGTTTGAAAATGTGTTTTGACATGCATTTATTGACCCTTACAGACTATATACATGGTAAAGCTTTGGTACCAAAGTTAGACACAAGAAGAAATTTTCATATTAAGTTTATCGCCCACAAAAGGTCATGTAATGAGAGTTTCCTGGAACGAAAAATAAGGGTGACTAGATTATCTGATGCCCGAGTTCTAAAATACAACAAAATAAATTGCACAGCCTACCAAAAATCACCTGAGGTTAAGTGTGCACAGGTTTGGAATAACTTACCTGTTACTTTAAGAAATGTAAGAAGCCGGGAGGAATTCAAACTCATTTGTAAGAAGGAGCTAGACTCCCTCATCCCAGAAATATAAATATATAACTTTTAAATTTGCTCTGTGTGACTCTCCAACGTGGTAATGATAGTGATCTGTTATATAAAAACCATGACTAGGTGTGGTTACAGTGCCAGTCAGGTGGGTCAGGGGTTAAAACAATTAGAAAATTATCAGTCACTATGCCTTACAATTATGTGTGTAATAATATCCTTTATATGATATGGTCAATGACAACATTCCTAGAATGACGACCGGTCATTAACTTATCAGCCAAATAAGGAGTATTTATGTCTAGCAACTCTATGCTTATGTATCAGTATAATTGGTGGATCGTAACATTCTAATTCTTTATGACATCCTGGTGAATTGAATTTTTCTTTTCTTTGGACCTTATAGATGTTAATTGAGTCGAGTTAAAACTGTTACATATACTTAAAAATTGATCATTGATGTACTGAATTCATAATTTACGGCTAAATAAAGTTTGAATTGTTAAAAAAAAAGAGATAGGCTACAGATATCATAGACAAAGGATTGCTATGGGAGGGTGATATGAAGCACAACAGTATATATAGATAAACCTATCATGGAAATGAGCTATAAAATAAATCCGGACAGTTCTTGAGTAAGTCATGCTTGGTGTCTTTAATCTAAAAATGGCTTGACAGTGACCAGAAACGATCTGTTCTAAACAACTGCAGCAGGTAGAGCATGTCACTTTGGATGTGAGGATGGTCAGGAGGGCATTTCAAAACCATAGCTATAGATATCGTTTTGGAATGCCCTGCAGATCAAATCTCAGACACACATACAGTAAGATGAAATTTACTCTTGCAATTAATTTTATACAAATTTGCCTTGTTTGTTAGGGAGAGGCATTCCTAGCAAAAATATAAGATGGGTGACATGGTCTGATAATTTCCATTATTTTTTTTTAAGGTTTAAAAGTTATTGCCAAGTCACAAATTGGAACATAAGAGATAAAATCTGACAACAAGATGATGTTCTTATACCGTTCTCAATCATCATTTGCTTACACATCAATAATGTAGGTAATTGAACATGGTAAATAGGTGAAGGATGAAATACAGGCTGTATAAAGATAACAGGAAATGAACATATGTACAACAAATAGAACTATTTAAACAAAGAATTGATCCATAATGAGAAAATTACAGTAAATGCAGGATTAACCTGCGTTGTTATATAGTATTGCAAATATAACTGAGGCCACAAGCTAAGGTTATCCCAAAGGTTAACTCTGCGATGAAGGGGCAAATACGAATAACCCCTATTGCGAGCCCTGTACAACTTTAAGCGAATCTCGTCTTCTTAACGTAGCCCTTCACGCCTTGGGTCCTCATCCAACATTTCTGACCTTTTTGACAGTTTATTCATATATGCTAAAACCAGCATTTGGCGTCTCTTATGCAAAAAAAACAAACATCTGATCTCTTATACATCTCGTTGGTGCTTATATTTCTGCCCCTATAACAGATTCTCAGGCCTCTCTTTTGTAGCCTCTCTAATTTCTTTAAATATGTATCACTGCAGCCATCATGTACAAAACTTGCATAATCAAATAAGGTCATAATAGTCCACTTGTAAATCTGCAATGCAGCACTTCAATAGATGCCTGAGTTTACTTAAAGTAACAACCTATTGTTTAGCTTAGAGATTAATTCTTTCATAGAAGGTAGAAAACTTTAAGAGGAATCAATTTTCAGTCCTAAATAAGAATAACAATCCAAAATCTCCAATTGTTCATGATTCAACAAGAATTGTACAGCAGGTACCTTTTTTTTAATTTTTGAACACCACCAAACCAAGAAACCTTGGTCTAGTCGGTATTCACAGTAAGTCGCCTTGAGCGACACCAATCACCTATGTTCCTATAAGCATTTTATAACCTACTGGCTGCCAAATCGGCTTTGTTACTAGGGGTATACACAACAAGATCATCAATATTGAGTAAAAGCTTACAATTCGACACCACTTCAACTACATCATTGTAATATGTAATAAACAACAACGGCCCCAATACAGACCCTTGTGGGACTCCATACCTAACAGGATTCACAGCTGATGAAAATGTTCCAATTTTAGTATAATGAGACCTCGAATTTAGATAACTCATCAACCAATTAAGTACTGTATCATGCAGACCCAGTTTACCCAGTACTTCTACAAGATAACAGTGGTGTACACCATCAAATGCTTTATTCAGATCAAGAAAACAAGCACATGTTAAATGTCCCCTATCCCTGTTCTCGTAGATTGTATTCAGAAATTTAAAAATGGCATCACCATTCCCAAGACCTTTCCTGTATCCAAACTGCGAATTACTCAAAAATTTTCTTTTTTCCAAAACTTCGCTCAAGTGAAGATGCATAATATGTTCCACAATCTTAGACTGTACAGGTAAGAGTGAAATTGGTCTCCAGTTTTTAATAAGTAATATATATTTCCTGTCTTAGGTATTGGGCAAACTCTCACCCTTTTCCAATCATCTGGAAAAACTGAAGTATCGAACGAAAGCTGAAACAACCAGGTCATTTGGGACAGAAGGTAATACATTGATATCTTTAGAATGTCACATCTTATACCCTCTATACCAGATGTTTTATGTATATTAATATCATCAATAAGTAGCTCAATAACCGATGTCTAAGTAGCTCAACCAAACCTCTTGTAGCACCCGTGATGGGTTCTTCAAAGTCTTTTTTTAGGTGGATATCCCTTACTGGTGAAGTCTTGGCACAGCGCAATGCCAAGGCCCAAGAAATAATCATTTAGATAATCAACTGAATCTTGTCTGGATTTCAAATAGTATCATCCCCTATTAGCTCTGGTGGCTCAACAGAATCAGATGGTTTAATTACACTGTTCAAACTCGCCAAAATATTCTTGCGTTCGTTTTATTTTCCTCTAAACTATTTTTGTACATAATTCGCCTCAGCATATTACACAGCTTTATTTATTCTACAATGCAATGTCCTCGCTCTGTCAAGAAATACACTGTCGCATGTTTTTACAAACATCTCAACATTATTCTCCCGATCATGTATTAATGATAAAATGTCATTTGTCATCCATGAATTTCTCCTATCAACAACCATCTTTTCAACCCAAGGGCAATAATACATTGAGAAAGGCGATTATATGGTCCTCAATGCAGGCCAAAGATTTTTCAGGATCAGCATGCATATAGTAAATATCCCAATCAGCCTCACTAAGCCAGTCCTTAGATGCCTCTTCATCAAAATCTGTATATAAACGCACCCATATCTTTTTTTTTTAATATTCCATCTTATCCCTTGTCTTCACAATGAACACAGGCATATAACCAGAAAGTTCAAAACACCAGCACATACATCATGATTATAAATCGTGAAGATATTGTCTAAACAGGATGTAATTTTCTTATAGGGTCTAGTACATTGGTTGATAAGAAGGTGATTACCTTTATCCCTACACAAATCTAATAATCTTTTAGGACCAGACAATTTGTCTCTCAGCGTATTTGTATTTATGTCCCCTAAAAACCATTGCTCACTTTTTTCTTGTTCACTAGTTGAAACCAATTTTGTTCAAAGAAACCATCATAATTCCCTGATGGAGGCCTATACAATGTTACAATTTGCATTAGCTGTAGGTTTTAATACAAACATCCAAGACTAGACACTCAATGTCACTATTGCTGACACATAAATCATTCCAGACAGTAACATTCATAATGATATCATCCCGTATATAGGCACATACTCCACCTCCCTTTTCACTCCTCCTGTTCAACCTGTAAAGTTTCATACCCTCCCATTGGATTAATTTATCATCGTAATCAGGGTTAAATCCAGGTTGCTCCTTGTATTCAAATCAATCCTTTTAAGTCCCCTAAGCCCCAAGAACTCAATTATTCTCACTGTACTCATCTCTGGATCAATATACCATATACAATTATACAACCCTTGCCCTAAACAGACAGGAGGAACGATAGACCCCCACGGAATTACCCAACTAAATGTTCCGTAAGTGGGTCACAAAATAGAGAGAGCCGACCGAGGTAACAATAGAATAATTTAATCTCAGCTCTGGAGGCTATTTCATATACAATTAGCAAACAAATAAAAGTATGATATTAATATCTCCTAATATGAAACAGAGAATAATGCAATACAAAAACAATCATAAAGATACTAATCAATAACATTCATAATAATCACAAAGATAATCACAAGGATAAGAGTGGTACCCCACCCCGCCCAGATTCCCAGTATAACAAAATTGTTAATATAGATTAGCTTATACAAAGAAAAAGATTAGGTCCCTCCAACCCTGATATATCATATATAACATTTATATAGGTTTTAGGGTAAATATTGACAGCAAACAATACCCAGTCTTCCATATTTCTTAACAATTGTCACCCAGCGAGCATTACCCATTATTACATTACAGTATAGTTTTATGCTTAATTCTATATTTTAAACACTTAAGTACATTTGCCTTAGCTACTAAGGGAATTGCAAGCTACAACACTAACCAAGATGTCAATCAGCCAATTGGGTCCAAACAGCTTAAGTCTCCAATTATAGATATCTCCACCAGCAATACCCTCACCACCAGGACCCACAGGCACATGCACATTCAGCTGCAAATATATATGATCATATTAAAGCAATTGCAGGAAATTTCATAAGGGTTAGATATAGTTTTAATTTTTAATACAGTTTAGAAATAATCCTAATTACAGAGATACTGAAAATATAAATAAGAAAGACTATTTAAACATATTTAGAAAAAGAATAGAAAAGGAAAAAATCAGGTTTCTTTTTAGTACTAGTTATGGTCTTCAAGTTATTACATTTCTCAAAAAATGGCATCCAAACACAAGAAAGTTCGCAATGTCAGATTCTATTGAACTTTAACCAAATCTAGAAGTTCGATGGAGCAGTGATATGGTACACTAAGGTTAGGTCATCACAACTCATCCCAGTGATACACACATTACATTTCCTCATTCATTGCCTAGAGCAATTTGCCTTATCTGCAGAGCAACTTCATCAATTTCATAATCATCTTCTGGATCGTCATCATCGCTCTCATGGTTGTCATTGTTTGCACCATTATCACCATCATTCTCATTCAGAGGAAACATCTGTTTGATAGTCTCAGCAATCTTAATTGCCGCTTTTTCCATGAAGATGTCATTTGGATGACATCCATCCCTCATTCTGTATGGACCATACCTGCAGGCAAAGCGTGGACCTTTTCCAACCTTTCGACCTTTTCCCCCCTTATTCCACTTGTTCTTGTGAAACAGTCAATGCAATTTACAGCTCGTCAAACCATTCAGCCTGGTCAAGTACTGAACATCACATTTCAAGGACTTGATCATTTGGTTGACCATTTCCTGTTTGGGATCAGTTGTGTTGTCACCATTAAAAGCCTTTAGGTCCAAGCCGTAGAGAGTGCATAAAGTGTACAACGTCTCAGGATAGGACCTAGTCAGTCTCTGGACCATTCTGCTCAAACGAACAGCCACTACGGCTCTTCCGATGGCGGCATCCTTGTGTGGGTAGAAGATCACTCTCTTACCGTTCACATACTTTCGGTTGGTAACATCACAAATTCCCACAATGAAGACCACTAAATCATATGGGTTCATCTCGATTTCCTTCAGTACCTCTATATATTCCAACCAGAATGAGCACATTTAACTATGGTGTACTCCGTACTGAACTTCAGCGCCTTCCAAATCAACAGTGCCATTCTTACCACCCTTGAATCACCCACAATGAGGACAATCATATTCACTTTGTCATGTGTAGACACAAGCAGCAGAGTAATTACCCAACTCACGAGTGACAGAACAGAAAGAAAAAAGGACAGACTCACACATCGATCAATGATTCTGAGTCTAACTAAATAGCTCATACCGTCATGTAGTTGTCCCTTACTTAAAGTAAGGTCCTATGTTTATTGTCACCTGGGAAGGCTGCTGCACCATTATACTTCTAGTTCTTAGATCTCACGTCAAAGGGCCACCTTGTGCCCCATCGGCGGCTGCTCATGGCCTCGGCCAGTACACTTCGAGCTGTCTAAATGAGAAGATTTCGAATGTCATCATTTTGACCAAACTTGGCCATTAGCAAGTCTAGCATAAGTTGGGTTTCCATACCCCAAAATGGAGTATCTCTGGCAACTTTGTTTTCCTTTTTGTCCCCTTTTCTTTTCATTTCTCTCGGGTCTGACATTTTCAACACCTGCTTTGCCGCCTCAGTTTTAACTGTTGCAATCAATTTGCATACAAAATAGCCCTGTTCGACACAATTGAAGTAATATGAAACTCAAAGGTAAATTCAAAGTCACACTTTTACCAGTTAGACAAGTACGCTGTCTCCCCCTGGTAAATAATCCCCTGTTTGGTCATTTGAATACACACCCCATCTGTTTTCACTGGACGAGACCCGTACGGGGCCTTGTTTTCATTTCCTACCAATAACTTGAACCTTTCTGCAACACTATCTAGTTGAGATAGGGCATACTTTTTACCATCTAGAGTTAGGCTGTTCTTTTCAAGCTCGGCATCTATGCTGTTGCCCTTCGCAGCCTTAAACAATTTCCTATTGAGAATCCATCTTTTATTTAGTATCACAGATTTTATTGCAACATTACTGCAGCAGACTAGGATAGGTACCTTTTCTTTTTTTGCAACCTCATCATCCCTCAGGACTTCAGGTTTCTTCAACCTAACGACCTCGAGGAAGTCACTTTCATTATACCTGACTCCTAGCTTTTTCATCAAGTCTCCAACTAATGGTCTCAGTTGATCCCCTTGTGCACTAATATTCCTCTCCTGTGATGTTGTGCTATGCCTGACTGTCCTCATAGAAGATACCATCTTGGCATAGGTTCTCTCTTCATGATCACTTTTCTTTGTATCAGCCATGTTTTCACCCACCTTTCGAGCTAGGTTATTCAATCGTGAAGTGTTAGCCCTAATTCTCATATTCTTATCAGTCTTGCTAGTAGTGATCAGGGAATTTAACTGCCCAACCTAACTAGCCATCTTGTTGTAAACCGTTGTGCTAGAATTCCTAATTGAGGTTTGCAACCTAGTATAGATCTGTGCTCGTTAACAAAGACTAGTGACTATTGCCAACTTCAATAATCATCAGATTCAACCTTTTTTCAATCTTTTCTGAATAGGTCTTGTGTTCTGTGTATTTCTCATCCAGATCATTCTCAAGATCCCTGATTTGCACTCTTCTCCCCTCAAGCCCTTTATTATTGCTCTCACAATCCTTCACTAGGTTCTTTAATCTTTCCTCATAACCTGCCCAATCGTCCTCAATATTAGTCATCCTGCCCTCAGAATTACCAAATTGAACCTCCAGGTCCCCAATCTATTCCAGGGGCGTGAGAAGCATTTTCAGAGTGGGTGGGACCAGGGGGGTCCACCCTCTATAGCAGCAATGTGCTGTACTTTCCCATCATTTTGTTCCTTCAGCAAGCTAGAAAATTCCTTCATCATGTCATATTTGAATTCAGTCATTATCTCTTTATGGGTTGCTAGGTTGATGAGTGTATCACTCCTACCCCCTGAGTGTAGGTTATCATGGCGGGGCACACCACCCCCCCCCCATAAGCCCCCTCACTCTCCTCATGGATGCTACTTCCTTCCCCTGTTTCACCAACTACATCATCGTCAATTGAATTATTATTACACAATGTCGGCTTTAATAGAGCTCCCATATTTACATCAATTAACACCCTTTTCAGTGACAATCAATCCTTTAGATCATCTCAGAGTTGAGCAGTGCTAAAACCCGTTACGAGCCTCAAGTGCAGGATACAACTAGTTACGTTGGTCTATGCCCTTAGGACATGGGAGTAGCGAACATTGCTGCCGACAGAAGGACTTTCCCACACTGGGCGTGGGAATGAGGTAGAGGAGAATGCATGCCCTGGGGCATCAATGCTGATGCTCCGGGGGCATAGGTACTGCGATCTTGTACAATGAGAGCCCTGTAGGCCTAGCTATGCCCTTAGGACATGTCAAGAGAATTGTTATTTACAGTCTATGGAGGCATAGTGGAGCCACCATCTTGAATTTCGCTGGTTGAGCTAAAACCCACTGTTAAGACATACCATGATGGGTACCTTGTCCCTGGTTAACACCCACTTCCAGGGACATGCTGGTCCCATCTTATCAGCTCTTATCAGAAGTGTGTTTCGCCAGAACCAGCTTGAGACCAGCTAGTGGCCAATAGAACAAAAGAATCAATGCCCTCAGGGCATCAGTGCTAAGTCCATGATGGCCCCAGGGAATGTCTCTTCTTTGAAGGTAACGGCCAGGGGGTAAAGGATAGAAATATCCCCTGGAGATAATAATTACCCCCTAGGGCATGATTCCATACCTAAGGATATTAAGGATGGTGTAGTTCTGGTATTTAAAGTAGGTCCTTAGGACATTCATACACTATGAATGTCCTAAGGGCATGCTTTGGTCAATCATAATGTGGACAGTGGCCTGGACGACACTGGTGTTGCCCTGAGGGCATGTGCGAGTTTTAGGTTAATCCCAGAACTTCAAAAGAGCTGAGCAGTAATATGCCCTCAGAACTGATACACGATGCCCCGAGGGCATACACTAGGAATTGTCAATTGTAAAGGCCAGCAATATGCCCTCAGGGCATGCCCAATTCCGCACGGCGGTCCCAAAAATATACGCGTCAGCATGAGGGCGGCGCTGCATGCCCTCAGGGCATAGTCCAACGTAGCAAGTTGCGTCCTGCGCCTCAAGTGCTCACTACCACCTGGTCGGATTCCCCTACATTAACATGCCCCGGGATTTCCACCATGGGCGTTCCCAACTGTGACAGATAGCGAATCACCCCAGTCGCATTTACCACACTAGCGCTGTCATATCCCAGAAGTTGGTGCATCCCAGAAGTTGGCTGCCCATGCACAATCCATGTTTTAAGCCTATTATCGCTCATGGGCCAGAAACATCAATGAAAATAAATAATATTTTGAAAACATAAAAACCATGATAACATCCCTCTCTTCTTATAGAATTTGAAAGGACAACAACCCTAATGATACTGTCCCTACACTGTAGAAATATGAAACAGGTTAAGTTATTTTGAAAATTACGGCCAACTTCTGGGATGCTCGACTTTTGGGACACCGCTCCAACTGGGTTTAAATCACTAATTTCCTGAATTATAACCTAATTTAGGTACTATCTAACCTACTCAAGGTGTGCTCTATACCTTTATAAATCTCTATGAATCTTTGAAACCATATTACCGATAGATATTCAATGACAATGTATAGCATTGCTCTGTGACTATTAAGTTTGATCTGGTAAAGGATCGATTAGTTCAAATTTAGTCATCTCATTTCCCCCTGTTTGGCTTATGAGCCTGGTGTTATATAAACTCTGGAAACAAAAGTCACTGGGTCGTTTATAGTCCTGGGACAGTTTGATGCCACAGTATGAACGAGAACAGCATTTCCATCTGGTGATTATTCGTCTAACCACTCTGTTATACCTAGCCCTATAAGCAGAGTGGGTGTTCCGATCATATTTCGCTGATTTATGTGGAAGGTTGAGGGTACACATAAATGTGAAAAATCCTATCAACAAGTGAAATTCCACAATATTTTCTAATGCATGATGTCAGGCATATATCAAATGGAAATTTCCCCTTTTAATACCATTTTCTATCATGGAATAATGAAGTAAAGCCATATTCTGCACCTAGGTGATTGATCTTACTAGCTGGATAATTGGCCTGTGAGTACCCTTACAATTGTTCTTGATTACTGCTCCTATGTCTCATTAACAGCTGTTTCTATAGGACCAGTCTTATGTTCCAATAGGAGTGACAGCTTGTTCTGAAACATGTGTAGTCATTCCTAAATGACTGATCTTAAGTGGTCACTCTTAGAGTGAAAAGATTGATCTTAAATAAAGAATGCTTATGAAACAGGTCTCTGAGGTCACTGCCTCTATTTGGATTTATGGTAGTCAGACTTTACAATGAATAGTTTTATTGATCATACTGTAATTTAATGAGTACCTCGAAGCATTCTAATCTTGCCACACTATTTCCGTCCTCAGGGTAATAAAGATGTCTTCTCCAGTCATGAACAATGCCATCCTACTTGGGTGTATCATTGTCTATTTGACTGTCATCCTACAGGAACTGCTAGCTGACAAAGTGGCCTTACTCTGCAAGGTATTTTACAGACAAATGGCAATTTATTTACAGGTGTTACATGAAGCCTTGTGTCCACAGGGCGACAAAATTGGTAGGCGACAGAATTCCCGATGACAAACGCACTTTTGTCATCCATTCCCGATGACAAAACAACTTTTGTCGTCCATTCCTGAAAACAAAAATCAAACATGTGAGATATTATCATTGAAAATGGACTACAAATGTGCTTTTATCATCGGAAATTTTGTCGCCCACCAATTTTGTCTCCCTGTGGACACACAGCTTGACTACCAGTTACTGTTGATGGCCGATGTTCTGGTTTTGAGTGACCTGACAGCCTTTCACTGACATTGAACACCTCTTGAGTATTTTGACAACAGAGAGATCTTAGACCAACAGCTTTTCATATGATACTTTCATCAAGGGGTTTTGTTTACATGAATCTAAGTGGATGCAACACCATAATCTTTATTTCAAATATCCTTATCCAAATTTCGGACAATGGTGACCTTGTGGTGGAAATGGAGCATTTACCCTGTAAGTCTGACTACAGTCTTTACCTCGAGGCTTCCATTATGGTCTATAAAGAACTCATACTCATCTTTGGGACATTCCTGGCTTTTCAAATTAGAAAGCTAATAAATCACCTTGGCTGATTTATGAATCTTGTAGTGCTGAATTCAGACCAATGTATTAAAAAAAGCACCATGAGCTCTATATCAAATATGCAGAGGCCGTTTATGGTCATTTGATTGAAGTAACCAAAAGCTGAAGACCAGAAATAAGGTTGCGTTGCCCAGTGAAAAGCAATAGCCAAACAGAAGATTGTTTTTATCATTTGTCTTATGATAGAAAGGGCTATTTAGAGGAGTAGTGCGATACTTTGAGAATTAATGTTTACACTGTCCCTCAACTCTATTATAGGTGAATATCCCTGTTCTGAATGACTCACAGTACAGTGGGATGTGTGTCTACAGTGTTACCATACTGAGCATCCTGGGCAACAATTGTACAGCTCACCATATTTATACCTATTATAAGATAAGTGCTTGCTTTTGCAAGAGACTGAATCACTTGATAACTTTAAGATATTGATGCTGATTCTTAAAAGTAATACAGGTAAAGGGCTTAAAGGTGTGACTTATATTCCAGGGTGAAGATGAGGATTAAGGATGACCTATTACTATTTGATATACCTTGAATGTATATATGTTTTACTTTGATTGCAAAGAATGATATCTATAATTATTAGGGAAACGTTTTGTTAAGTCTTTGCAACAACAATTGCACAGGTTACCATATTCATATCTTAGGTGAATCTCCTTTTACAACAAAGTGAAGAATGCAATTAGTCTTCTTCAGGTAGAGCATTCTCTCAGAAAAATATAGAATTACACCAAAAACCATCCCAAGATAGGTCGGCAGTGATGGAAACAGATGTTACAGCACAACAGACCGCTATTGTACTATCACACTATACATGTAGTACTAAGGCAAAACTAAATTACTGTTCAAATTACAAGTAACATAATTGTTCATTAATAACACTTTCTATCTATATTTATTTCCTCGAGTCTGAAAGGTGAACAGTACAAAAATGGGTAATCAAGTTGAAGAAGGTGGTGAATCAGCAGAACATTCAGCATCTGCAGCGATAGACTTTAAACCTTGAACGGCTTTTACTCAATAGAGAACAACCTGGAGCAACAGCAAAACAGTTAGAGGAGGCAATAGGAACTAGGTCAAAATGTGGAAATTACTCTTAAGCAGCTGCAGGAGGCTAGCTTGAGATTGGGGGAGCTGGAAAATAACGCATGAGAAATAATGTCAGTTAGAATATTGGTTTCTGTTTCTCGATATGCTAACAAGAAAAGAACTAGAGACTTTGGAAACTGCAGTCACTCTAGTCTTGCTTAAAGCTACAATTAATGTTGGAATACCCTTCTCTGATGTCAAAAGATATTGGCATTTTGACCTAAATATGTTAGTGAGATTGCCATGATATTTACATGAAATTGATGCCTAGTATACATGTGTGTGGGGTTAGCAGAGCACAAGCAATAACCTGCCCATGCATGTCACATGAAATGTTCATATGTAGCATTTAATCAATGTTATGAGACAGCATGAGTGGGTCTATAGTTCAATATTCACTGACCTGCGCTGTCTCCATTTTCTTATAAACAAATACGTCTCGGCACCTGCCCCGTCCGGCCATTCCTTGTTTGATGTGTATTTGACCTAGTTCTTCAGCCAAAAGTATGTCAATTTACATCCCGGCACCTCCCCCCTTCGTCACCAAGACGAAATGCCAGTGTGCGTTGGATCGCTATGGAAAATCAATGGATTCTTATTTATTTCAAACAAAATGGAGAAATTAGGCATGAGATGTTCATATAGGATATCTAAGGATGTTACCCTGTTAATAACTCTAGCTGGCACCATTGGATTCTATGCTAACGAGATGTGTAAACATCAGGTATGTCGGAAAGGTTTTTCAAATCCTTCATGTACATTGGTTTCTAGCAGCCGTCGGCTTGGTATAGTGGACAGCGAGCTTGTCTCCTGCCACAGCGGCCGGGGATCGATTCCCCATTGAACCCTAAAAGGTTTTAATAGGAAATCAATGGCGTAATTAACTTTGTATGCTTCGCTAATTTATTAACAAGTCCAGGTTGAAACCAGCACCTTCTTGAAGACGAACAAAAGGTCTCAGAGTGCGGTTATGGCTTGATAACGAACCATGGGTTATAAGAAAAAAGCACTGTCCAAGCCCAAAGAGTTAGATAAAGTATGATATAAATTTAGATAAAACTAGTGGCTTCGCCACTAGTGTTTAAGGCAATAGCAGACTCTGCAAATCATGACCTATTCTCACGGCAAAGTGTGGCATGTTTTCACAGCAAATTATGACCTGTTCTCACGGCAAATTATGACCTGTTCTTATTGCAAAGTGTGGCCTGTTCTCACGACAAATTATAGCCTGTATTCATGCCAAAGTATGCTTACTGACAGTGGTCCACTCTCGGGATACCAGTGACGCCGAGTGACGTTGTTTATCGACGTGACGTTGCCTAGTAATATGACGTTGATTAGTGGTGAGAGGGTGCACCCAAAAGTGACTAGCAACGTCACTCTCCAAGCAGATTCTCTCGAAAGGTCTTAATTCAAAGGTTTAGGGCAGCATATTATGATAATTTTCAGCCTGTTTTACATCATATTTCTGGGGGCAATAGTATGGATGTGTAGCATACATAAAATGCAGTATTTATGCATCATCTACTCCGAGAATACTTATTCTAATGGCACATTGAATGACATCAAAATGGCGGACATTTCATAAATGACCTGCCACTGGTTATTAAGCACTGAGGCTATAGAGATTATGTTTTAAGATAGATATTTCCGGTATTGAATGTCAGAGGGCACCACTCCTCACCAACCGACTTCGTGAACCCTTTCGAGGAGAAACGGTATGATCGGAAGTGTGTCCCTGGTTCCGGCGAAAGTTTACTGCTCATATTTTACAAGCGAAAATGGCGCCACGTTAGCGTTTCTCCCCAAAAGACGTAACCACCTGACTTGTTTATTTTCTTTTGTTTTTCTTTATGAATCATGGTTGTATGTGACGCTTGTAATCATGAGTACCACGGGAACAAGAAAGTTCAGAATCAAACATCAGAAATCTCAACAGGGAAAATATACTAATACAACAAGCAGTTTAACAATAACAATGTTCGCTGTATGTGTTGTGTTTGTAATAACTACTGTACCTGGAAGAGCAACTGACATTTACCGCAAAATATTAGAGGCACTAGGTACAGATATGGTTACAACATATCAACCACTCATCACACCTCTATATGAATGGAACCTTGTAAATCATAGCATAAACTTCATCTTGTACTGCATCACTGGATCTGTGTTTAGAAAGAAATTTATTTATCTTTTACAGTCTTGCAAAGTAAGAATAATACAAAGAAACGTTCAGGAGCCAACAGTAGAGTTACAAGTGATTTAGTGTATCCTCCATTTATTTAGAACTCATTGAATGTGTTGATTATACTATAGCTTATAACATATATATTATCTTTGCCTTGAACATGCAGATACTGAAGATATATTCTACCAGGATGTTTAGAAACAAAGAACAGACTTCTCAACAGTGAAAATCTGTTTGATTAATACCTTGTGCATAATGCACATCCTAGCTAACAAAAATATCATTATTTTTGGTATTCTAAAACATTTGGCCATGGTAGGGGACATAGGGAAATGTTCTAAAATGTTGTATCAAATTCTTTGTTGACTAGGACCCTACATATAAGGCGCACCCAGAATTAGAGGAAATGCTATAATGCTTTAAGACCAATGTTGGACTTTAATTTCTTTTTTAATGCTTCATCTTGCATATAAGCTGGGAATTATACACTAGTTTAGATCTCTTTGTACAGGCTTGCTCTGACATTTGGAACACTCATGCTTTTCCATATTTAACCTTGTAAATCATAAAATCAGCTTACTTTTGCACAGTCTCAGAAGATCTGTATTTAGGCAGACATCAATTCATCTCTTTTAGTCTTGCAAATAAAGATGACAAAGACATATCTAAGAGCCTGTTAGCTAAATGTCTCTGCTTATATATTAGCCTGTAGTAATACAGTTGACTATCTCTACTGATTCCAACTTTGCTCAAAGGTGAGTATAATTGTAGATAGCATTGCCTAAAATCAGTATTGAATTCTGTCTTGCGGCTCAATTCTGACAAGTCAAGTCAAGGCTTAAATTCCTTTCATTAGTATGTTTGTCATATATAGAATATAATCTTATCTGTAAGCTCAAAGTCTTACTGTCTGAGATATCTATTGATCCAACTCGAATGTCCTCTAAGCATTCTCAGACAAAATTATGATAAGCATTGTCATTTGTCCGTGAGGTGAACATCCCCAGTAAACACAGACATGTTCTAGGAATGTATATGAACAGAGATTCTAGGAAGTACATTAATTGATCTGATCATGTATATTATACATGAAAATACATTTTCATTTTTTTGAAAAGGTTTTATTGGGTCTAAAGTTAAATACCAGAATTCGGTCTGGCCGTTCTGCCATCTGGGCCCACATTTCAGCCTCCTATGTTGACAATTGGTACAGCGGCGAGTAATGATATTATCTTCAGTGGACCATAAAGCAGAGAAAAAGCTTAAGTTCTAACATACGTATTCACACATGATAAATCAGAAAAATCAGAAAAGTTCAAGACTCCAGGCACTCACATTATATAGTATTGGTGAAACCACTCGGTGGTCTTGGGGAGGGGGAGGGGGGCGGGGGTGAGGGATGAAACGAGGTTGAAAATGTGGAAGGAGTTTAGTGTATTGTCATAGTGTGACATTTTACATCCTGAAGTATAATACCTGCAGCTCATAGAGACTCCAGTATACTCAGGTTTGGCTCGATCATTAAACATACATTTACACGGGAAGTGTATATTCCTCTTCTATGAAGAAAAATATCCATCTCCGAAATTTTTCTGAATTTTATCATAACAATGAAAAGGAAAATCTGCTCTTTGAACCAAATACACTTTGGCATACTCTTTCACTGCAATTCTTAATGTGTATAGAGTCAGTGGTGTAAAAGATATTTGCCTTCTGGCTTAATTAGCCTGCAAACTCTGCCCATGCTACCTACATTTGGTGTGTGTCACATTGTTTACACAGACATTGTATACACAGACATATCATGTCATAAGCACACACTGGATGTAAAAAATGGCATGAATTCCAGCTTTAGTCTCCATGACAACAGGAAAACAATGTTGTTTTTCATGGCATGTGACAACACAGTCAGCGTCATTATCTATGCCAATGTTCACAACTTCATATGTAGAATTTTACGGTTCTGTTCCGATTTACAGAAACATGACACTTTTATCGATAATCTCTATTCCCTTCACCCACAAACATACATCATCTCTACGTGTGTATGGCACCGCCTTTTGCTCATACCAACATACACACCAATGTAGAAACTGTCATTTCAACATACTAACTGGTATATTATTATTTATTTTTTTGTTCATACACACAATTATTGTAGTTTTATATCAACATTGACAAAACAATCTGTATAATGGATAAGATAACTGCTTTGCCATATTTGGCTGTCAGCCACTGGACTGGAAATGTGACATAAGTTTCATATCAGGCAGTTCTGTCTGGCCTTGCACTTTCACCATGTGACGACGAGGTATGAGAGGTTGGATTTGTGGTTTTTGGGCATCCTACGTTTTTGAGCTCCGGGCAAACTATTTTTAGGGGCCCGTACATGCCCCTCTAAGGCCCCCTACCCCTTTTTTTATTCTGTATGCTGAGTGGCAGAAGAGCAGTTGAGGGAGTGGTGGCAGTGAGTGATAGCAAGTTTAAGCGGGAACCCATCGTTTAAACTACAAAAGACAAATCCGAGATAAATTGATGGTATTTTCATAATTTACAGCAGTGTCAATCTGACATCAATGGCACTTTGCCATGACATGTTAAGTTGTTGGTGGTGTAGAAACTCTCAACAACTCTCTCCTTCCCATGAAATGCCATTCCCCTATTCGCCTGCTCCAGCCCCATTGCCTGTTATGCGCAATTGTATTTATCCGATATGTACTCCCCCGACTGACCCCTAGAGAACTATTGGTTTGTTTTGTGATATAGATTGTTTCCTTGGGCTTTGTGAGGGAAATAAGGTTTTGCCATCTGCATAAGGAAATTTCCCATATCAGACGGACATTTTTTAAGGCACTGCGACCCCACACAGCACAACGACTGCAACATGCCAGTGCTATTCCTATGGGAAAATAAGTAGGACCTGCATCTTCCCAGTCGTAGCCTGTTAAGAAATAGCCTTAAAGTCCTTTTACCATCGGGAATAGGTATCGTCTTATTTGGCAGTCAAGAGCTACATTTACTTGCTACATTTACTAGTCCCCTCATGATATCTGCACAAGGCTATAGGGATTGTTCAGCAGGAACTTATTTCAATGCCATTGACGATCTGGAAATTCCTAAAACAATTACTGATGGGGCATGTCTTGTTAAAAGTTGACCACTCTCTTAGCAGCTAATGGCTATGCAACCAGTTACCATTCACAATACAAGAAAAGCGCTGGGATACCCCAACACAAGTGGTCTTGGGGAAAAGATATTATTTTAAGGCAAAGATTAAAAACTTAAACTTTGGAAGCGCACGATTTGTTCACAATCCATATACAAAGCCCTAAAACCTGATAATTACATAAAAACATTACTTCTGGTTACCCAATTCAATGAATCAAATGGGGCTGGGTCTGTACTGGCTTCTTATCCTATTGTATAATATCTATGGTTTTGAACAGGGTAAGTGCGTCTTACTCTGTTATAATCGTGGCAGGAATAATATCGATGCTCGTGCGCATTTGGCGCCGAGTGACAGTTTCCAGTCAGCACCATTTTCTTTGTACTTGATCTCCAGGTTCAGCTTGGTTTAATTGTAAGAAATCTTTTTTAAAGGAGACGTTCTAGAGTGAATAAGATCGTTTGGGAGTAAGAGAGGAGTCAGTGACAATTGTTATGTGAAAAAGGTGGGTCCTGGAAGCTGAATTTGACAACCACTGTGTGACTGAATGACACTGTTGTGCTGTGTGAATGACAATATTTTGAATCTGTGATCAGTGAGTGACCTACATTTCTTAAATCTTCTCTCAGTATTGTCTGAGTGATTAAAGTGTACACATGATTTGCAAAAAATGTGGTACTGATTATGATGGACGTACAAAGAAGGGAAGTACATTTTGTAGGTTATGTGATGGAAAAGAGATTGGAGACTATAGTGAGAGTAATAGATCACAGGGAAAGACAGGTGAAATTGGAGTTGAGATGTCAAATTTGGCCTGACCAGGACAGTTGGTTAGAAAGGGTGAAGATGGTATGGATGGAAGAAATGCCACTGATTGAGGTGGATGTTCGCAATCATGTTTTGATGGTACAGAGAGAGACAGCAGCTGTGTTGTGGGCTCAGCTTCAATTGGTGCAACTTTGGAAGCACACGATTTGTTTAAAATCCATATACAAAGCCCTAAAACCTGATAATTACATAAAAAACATTACTTCTGGTCACCCTATTCAATGAACCAAACGGGGCTGGGTCTGTACTGGCTTCTTATCCTGTTGTATAATATCTATGGTTTTCAGGAAGATATGTGAAACGTTTTCAGTTCCAACATTGAAACTACATGTATGTTGAAAGCGGGGATTCATTTTATGATGAGGGCCTGACGGTTTGCAATACTAAATACAACAGGGAAAACGACGTTTTGAGTGTATGCAAGAGGTTTATTATGGCTTTGATTGAAGCAGCTTTTGAGAAATCAGAAGTCTGAACTGCCATGATAGACACCGTGGTATATAGATTGGTCATAGTACAAGTAGGCCTACATTGCTTTATGACGTGGTATAGTAGTATATATGATTAAACTTCTGAGTTAATTCACTATTTATTGTCCAATAAGCACAGTTACAATCTTCCTGTGTAAAGAAAAATCATTGAGACTTCATATACTTAGCCTTTGTTTATACATCCAATTATATATTCTACCTGAACAATACTAACAATAGCCTTGGGCTGAGTTTCGCAACTCGTTCTGTCGCCCCCCCCCTTGTTTCATGGAATTCCGGAACCCTGCTGTTTCCTGCACCTTCATGGCGGGTCAGAAACCTGCCGTCTGAGTCTGTAATTGATTCATGTAATAGCAAGGGTTAAAGAGCCTTTAAAATGTCTCTACCTATTCCTCACCAGGTATCTTTCCACTAACTTCTATAGTGCTGTTTTTTATGTCCATAACTTTTAATAGTCTAAGCTTCACTTACTGATAGCTGCAATCTACCCTCTTATATCTAAATCAATATGTGATTCCAACTGACACTGGTTGTAAATTAAGCTTAATCTATTTCACAATTACACCTTGTTCACTAAAAAACAAAGAAAAACAGTCTTTTACTGGCAGCATTTAAATGCATTTAATTATGCATTGCTGATGACAAACACGTCCAAAAAAGTAACTTAAATACCATATTCAGGGAAGTTTAGGGGCTAACACAGTTATCATTGGTATCAGATGACAACGTTGAATGCTTTATAATCGTTTTACAAAAGAAATTGTGTATAATAATATTATTTAGAGTGGACGTTATTTTATGCTAAGAAAGCGTTTACTTCCATTTTTGCCCGTTTTCCAAGGCCTGAGGAAACTTTATTTTGAGCTGATATGACTTCTTTTTTATTTGTTGAGTCTGGAGCAGTGGCTGCCGTCATGTACATGTGGGTTTTCAGGCGTCACTGTACATCTGGGGTCTACTTAAAGTAATTTTTGGATGGACTATATGTTCATCAAAATATGTGGATCAACAAGGTACCTCTGTGAGGCCCCTCACGTATACGTTTTACCAGGTTGATCGTAGTATAGTGTACTAGTGTACATTAGCTTATTTGAATTACTACAATGAAGTGTTGACATCGTACATCTTACACTGATGTTATACCAAATATCATTATTAAACCGAACTGGAGTAGAGGATTTTTACTTACATGTACTTGGTACTCAAATGGTTGTCTCATATCGGGGGTACACCTTATACATACTATTTGACCTCGACCCATAAACCTGAGATAATATACTATGATCCAGCAAGGACAAGATAATATATTTGGCCAATTTAGTTTGAGTGGCTGGGCCTACGCCCTATTCATTAAATAACACAAAACTAAAAAAAATCCAAACCTACAACGACATGACTATCATGGATGAGGTATGGCGAGTGGTAACTAGTAGACACAGGTGGATAGCAACAAGGTACAGGGAGTGGGAGTAACCAACCACACAGAAGAGGTACTGAAGGGGGTTTAAAGTGTGTTAACAAATACCCATATAATACACGTATTATATATACCATATTGCAGAAATATTGCATAATGTTGCAAGAAGGTTGCTGATCATACTTTGATACAGTTTTGGCATCGATTAATATGGCAGGAAATTTTCTGATCCTACTTTATAAGCAGGTCGTAAACTTGATCAAATCTGACAATTCATACAGTGTTAAAAAAGGAAATCACTTGTCATGCGTTTACAATTTTCTCCTCACTGGTCGGATCCCTTTAGTTGCTCCCTAGCTTCCTGCAGCTCCTTCTTGACAGCTTCCAGCTCACGTGTCAGTTGCTGCACCTTTGCAGTGTTTTCTACAGTTGTCATGGTGGTACCGGGTCTGCTGGCTACAGCAAAGGACGCCGTGGTCTCTGTGGGATCTTCTTCTACCTGGTTAGCTGCATTGTACACATTCAGGACCTGAGGAGATATAAATGTATATGGATATTTTATATGAAGACTGCTAATGACATGTCTTATCTTACTTGATGTCAAAATGGGATTCCAATGCACATATTACGTGGCTGGACTCAGATTTAATACATTGGTAGCACTATAATTTAGGAGGACTAATTGTATTTTTCGCTTTGATGTAAAAAGGTGATTCGTCTTAGATATGAATATGGTAACCTGTGCAATTGTTGTTGCAAAGACATAACAAAACATTTTCCTCATAGCATTCTTTGTAATCAAAGCAAAGCATACATTCAAGATATATCAAACAGGGATAAAGGTCATCTCCTTCCTGCATCCTCAATTACATCTCGGACCCATAAGTCACAACTTTATGCCCTTTACCTGTATCACCTTTAAATTAAGAGTATGCATCAATATGTTTAAAGAGTCAGGGCCTTCAGTCTCTAATTGCCAAAGTAACCACTTACCTTGGGAATGAATATGGTGAGCTGTACAATTGTCGTTGCAAAGATGATGAAGGCAGACACAAGTGTATAGGACAGTACCACCTGGTTCTGTAAGGCAAACACTAACACCACACCCAGGATGCTCAGTATGGTAACATTGTAGACACACATCCCAATGTACTGCGAGTCATTCAGGGCAGGGATATTCACCTATAAATGAATAGCATTTAATGACTTACTTCATTTTTTCCCTTTTTACATAATTCATCATGACATCAATTATTAGCACTTGCAGAACCATCAAATGGCTAGCAAGAGGCCTCACATATATATGTCATTTTTGAACATGTCAGAGGGTGAACCATGTTGTTCTCAACTGACAAAACAATTTTACCTTTCTGGTCTGAAAAGCCAGGAATGCACCAAAGATGAGCAGGAGTCCTTTATAGACCATGACAGAAGCCTCGAAGTACAGACTGTAGTCAGACTGACAGGCCAGGACCTCTTTCTCTATGACCAAGTCACCATCATTTAATATCTGGAACAGAGTAACTGTCACAAGTAAGCATTCACCATGGACCACTGATAGCTCTGGAGAAATCATGTTTCAATCTGTGACCAGAAACCAGCATGGTAATAGAGGAATTTAAGAAATAAAACATGGTGCAATCACCACAATAAGAGTTTAGAGCTTGCTTGTTGCATAAACAAAATTGCTTATAAAACAACCTATTTGTTAGTAGCTTACTTATAATTGGACACAGTTGTGCAGTGTGGTCAGAGCTATAACTCCCCCCCCCCTTTCACCTCTTTGATCTGGTAACATGAACAGGAGCCACCCTGAAAAACGGCCCCCTGATGGTAAGCCCCAGGAAAATAGGCCCCCTGAGAGTAAGCCCCCAAGAATTTAGGCCCCCTGGTGATAAGCCACCTGAATACATGCCACCTGAACAATGCCCATTTACCTACAGTTAACCTATAGTAAATTCCAGTTTACCAAACATCCGATCCACCTAACATTCGATCCACCTAACATTCAATCCACCTAACATCCAATCCACCTAACATCAAGACCACCTAACATCGATCCACCTAACATCCAATCCACCTAACATCCGATCCACCTAACATCCAGACCACCTAACAACAGATCCACCTAACACCCAGACCACCTAACACCCAGACCACCAAACATCCAGTCCACCTAACATCCAGTCCACCTAACATCCAGACCACCTAACACCCAGACCACCAAACATCCAGTCCACCTAACATCCAGTCCACCTAACACCCAGTCCATCTAACATCCAGACCACCTAACAACCGATCCACCTAACACACAGACCACCTAACACCCAGACCACCTTACATCCAGACCACCTAACAACCGATCCACCTAACAGCCAGACCACCTAACACCCAGACCACCAAACATCCAGTCCACCTAACATCCAGTCCACCTAACATCCAGACCACCTAACACCCAGTCCATCTAACATCCAGTCCACCTAACAACCGGTCCACCTAACACCCAGACCACCTAACACCCAGACCACATAACACCCAGTCCATCTAACATCCAGTCC
This sequence comes from Acholoe squamosa, assembly GCA_949317995.1. Taxonomy (NCBI): domain Eukaryota; kingdom Metazoa; phylum Annelida; class Polychaeta; order Phyllodocida; family Polynoidae; genus Acholoe; species Acholoe squamosa. The sequence continues at coordinate 22,788,910 of OX439045.1, read as the reverse complement.
ACCTAACATCCGATCCACCTAACACCCAGTCCACCTAACAAAAGATCCACCTAACATCAGTGTTTTCAGGGTCAGTTTTCTCTCCGTTTTTGGGATTTCTGCAGCGCCTACCACGGGTCTCCCCATGGTTGGTCGGTCAGGGAAAAGTGGTTCGGAGCGGATCACCTAACATCTGATCCACCTAACATCCGATCCATGTAACATCCGAACCAACTAAACCTAGAGGGACGTTGACTTCCTTTACTTTTTGGCTGGGGTAGTCAGATGCAAACACTGCTGCTGGCAACAGGGTAGCCTTAGTATAATGGGCCCAATGGGGGGCTGAGGGTGTGTGAAGTTTGTAGCCTGTCAGATATACCTTAGTAGCAGGGGAGTTGATAAATCTACTTTTCTTTAAGTACCACATTAAACTATGCATTTGGGCCCAAAAACATGGAAAAATAAAGCTCAAATTGAGGCTTCCAGAATCCTTGTAAAAGTTCATAATGGAATCATGAATGTGGTTAGGAATATTCATTTACGGCATAAAGAGATGACCAGAAACCATAATGTTGCAGTCAAAAGTGTTTATACCACGATTCTGGGTGCTCTTTTAGGATTTTTGCTATATAGCTTTTCAAGGTCAAGTTAGACATTGAAATGGCTGGCGGATATGTATAGTCAATCTTGCCATATTGTCCATGTTAAAACCATTTCAATCGTATAGAGAATCGCACCCGGGCTGCTGTGGCAATAGGCAGGATCGCTGCTCCATGCTGAGGGGTACTAGAAACCAATGTGAATGTAAATATAACTCAACCGTCTGCCATACCTCCGGCTTTGCACACATATTTTCAATAGAATCCAAGCTTGCCATGTTAAATCATTAACCCTTTAACTGCAGGCTCTCAAAAATGCCCTTTTCCCTTGGGCAGCAGAATGGGCATACTATGCTGCCCTAAATTAGCAGCTGAGGAGGATGAAAATATTACATGACTGTGGGGTTTTGTACTTTTCTGATGAGGATACATGTGTGTTCATGTAGAAACACATTGATGTTGGTAAAATAATATGATAATTTTGTGTTTTAGGGATGTAAGCAATGTGGTACTGCTTTCTTTGGGCAGCTCACTGATGCTGCAGCAGTGGCAGCTCAAGGGCATTTTAGATGTTGCCTGAGGGAATCAGTGGCCCTTAAAGGGTTAAGGTCCCAGAAAATATAGGATCTATAGATAATGATGGCATCCCATTTTGGTCTATAACATTTGATATATAGAAGGATTCAATGAATTCTCAAAGCGAACCGAGTTGCAGTCTGCCATGACCGGTTTTGCCTTCCTGACCTAGTTCTGGCCAAAAGTGTGTCACACAGTGACTTCCCATCTATTTACATGGTGGCAACACAGACTTTCCATGGCGGGTGGCCGATACGATTTGCTTTGAAAATTCATTCAATTATTCTATATTTGGAATGTTATGGAGAAAAGCAGTATGCGATCATCATCTATGGATCTTATATTTGCTGTGACCTGAATGAATTTACATGCCAAGTTTGGATTCTATGGGAAATATGGATGCAAAGCTGGAGACATTTATCTCGCCAAATTGACACACTTACGTCACAAAACTAGGTCATAATACAGACAAAAACATGGCAAGTGGAAGGCACCACACTTGGATCTTCAAAATATGGACTATTGACAGACTTGTGATTGACTGGTGACGGACTGGTGACGGACTAGTGACAGACTGGTAACAGACCAGTCAAAGACTGGTAATGGACTGGTGACAGACTGGTGAAGGACTGGTGAAGGACTGGTGACAGACTAGTGATGGACTGGTGAAGGACTGGTGATGGACTGGACAGACTGGTGACCGACCAATGAAAAACTAGTGGTGGATGGGTAACAGACAGGTGATGGACAGGTGACAGACTGGTGATGAACTAGTGCCAGACTGTTGGACCAGTGATGGACTGATGAAGGACAGTAAGGCACAGTGATGGATAATAGGATCATAGACGTACAGATGGGGGCGAAGGCTTTGGAGATGGAAAAATAAGAAGGAAATGCTCTGAAGAAATAGTTGGGGTCAGTATTGTGAATTTAGATGAATCGTATGTTAGATGGTCTGGATGTTAGCTGGACCGGATGTTAGGTGGATCAGATGTTAGGTGGTCTGGATGTTAGGTGGTCCGGATGTTAGGTGGTGTGGATGTTAGGTGGATCAGTGAATCGGATATTAGGTAGATCGGATGTTAGGTGGACTGGATGTTAGGTGACTGGATGTTAGGATGATCGGATGTTAGGTGGATCAGATGTTAGATGGACTGGATGTTAGGTGACTGGATGTTAGGATGATTGGATGTTAGGTGGATCGGATGTTAGGTGGACTGGATGTTAGGTGGTCTGGATGTTAGGTGATTGGATGTTAGGATGATCGGATGTTAGGTGGATCTGATTTTAGGTAGATCGGATGCTAGGTGGATCGGATATTAGGTAGCCTGCGTCTCAACTACCTCAGGAGGTTAATTCAAAAGACCCTGAGATTGCTACCCCTGCGATCTTTGCAATGTTTCTGCCTTATCCAATTAAGCAATCTTAAGATTATACTGTCTTGCTTTTTCACTAAGATTTCAGGTGTTTTAGCCTACACTATTCCAAGCAGAACACATTGTGAACAGGGGCAAGAGGCCCAAAATAAAGAAATAGCAGTGGATTCACTCCTTTTCACAAGACTGATTACACAAGTGTTCACCTTCCCTATATGAGCTACTTATAGAGTATAGGGTACAGCTGACCTCGTAGAGTATTCAAGTGCACTTAACGCATGAGTAGCCTCAAAAGCCCTCAAGGACTCTCAGCAGGCACATTCACTCTTGACAGGAGGAGTGCCCCCACATATGTGCCTACGCTAAGATCGCAGGGGTAGCAATCTCCGGGCCTTTTCAATTAACTTCCAGAACGTTTAGTTCAACAGCTTGCTGCCTGAGCTACCAGGACCTATGCCATTAAAGTCATTGAATAGAATAAGTATTGCATCTGTCTATTAGGACTAAATGAATGATAGAAATGTAAAATCCATTGTGGATTGAAACCTGTTACCAGAAGTATGAAATACCCTTCACTCTAGCACTAAGAGTGACACATGCTGATCTGAGGTTGTTATCTCAATAGTTGCTTGGATATAAACAGGTAAATAAACAATAATCATTAGTCCAATTTGCTAATCTGACCGATTTTTAAATAGTAAGTTTATGGGGGAAAGTCGTTGGATTCAGCAAAAAAAAAAACAGGACCCGACAGATGCAGTGGAACCAGCACTTACTGTGCAAAGTGGAAATATCAAATGACATAATCCCACAGAGTATAGACTTACAATGCTTCATAATATATGTCTATAGTCCCATGGAACATCAACCAAATTTCAGTTTGGTGTTCCCTTAACCTTCAACTGAATCATTCCAGAAAAAAGGCAATTAACAAATACGCACGACCTTGTCATGTGTATATCACCAGCCATGATATTGCGCCTTTCAGCCTAATTGAGTTTATCTCATTGTTCCATGTCCGCCAATGCCCGTACATTGATTAACTATAGGAAAGACCAAGTGGGAAGTAATTTCCCACGTCGGTCGCACTTTGAGGGGGTCACGTGACCCGTAGCTGGTTGCATAACTTATGTAAGGCCCAAAAAATAAATCATTTGTTTCAGCCAACATGCTCAAAAAATTAGGTAGGGTAGGTCGGATTTTTTTTTTATTTTGCAAATTTTTTTAACCGCCCCAAAGGCTCTCGATGAGTCAATGACAACTTAAGTGGCTAAAAAACTGCTGAAAAACCTATGATTTCTTTAAAAATTAAAGTTTTGCTTGGGAGGTTTAATACAAAACTATGGGTTGTGAAATGATTTAAGTAAAAACATGGAATAAGAAGGGAACTACCTACTGGGAAGGACGTGGCAATGTCCTTCCCAGTAGGTAGTTTCCTTGTATAGTTACCTCTCTCTCAAGAACAGTTATGGAGACTGAAGGAGTGTCAAGTGTTTCCCGGAGAACAAAGGCTATCAGGTCAATAAAAACCAGGACCCCAACTATCAACATTAGCTGATAATCACGTAAAACCTGTAAGAAAAAAAAGTGATTATCATGTGCATGCAAAACATGCACCCTGTAAATATGTGTATAGGCCTACATTTTATATGATTTTCTTTCCAATTTCATGATTGAGCCAATGATTTATGTATTGTGTAGTGGTTCGTCTTTCTTGTTAAGTTAAGTCATAAAGAGAAGAGAAGATGTTCCGGGTAGGCAACCAAGCTTTTATTGACCTTAGTTACATATTATGACAGCCTGTAGAGACTACATACTGCCATTGGCATCCGGTTACCAGAAGGTAACAACCAGGTGAAATGAGCAGTGGTAGGACCACTACTGGCGAACTAACCTCAAAACTGCCCTTATATAGGGGAAAAGCCTGTGAAACTCAGACTATTCTATGACATGTGACAGATGAGGGGTGGGCCCCCTGGTGTAATGGATACGAACCCAGAGGCAGGTGCTGCCACCTGCCATCTGGATCCCTCCATCACACCCGGAGACCTTGGTCTGAGTCCCATGGGTGCATGAACATATCGAGTGTAATATATAGTAATACCATACCCTACAATTTCCAGATAAAGATGACTGACATAATAATTATCACATAATAATTATCAAAAATTGTCAATTCCAATATTTGACAGGTATCCATTTCAAACTTACTACTCTTTTTGTAGTGTTGGTGAAGATGACATACACTCTCCATGTTTTAGCAAACAATGCACCAAATGACAAACTGAACCCAACCATAATTGAAACTGTTCTCAGCTGAAAGGACAGAGTAGTTTATGAGTCATCATGGCTATAGTTTTAGCTTTACCAGCCTTTTTGACATGTATATATTTTTTTTTTTCAATTTCTTGATCCTGTACTGCTACAGCCCCTACCCTCTGTAACCTCATGAGGGCTTGAATTGATATGGGGTCACTGTTTCTAAACTTCTGGATAGAACTAGATTTAGGCCCATCTATCCCATTGGTGAAAGTAAAATTGTTGTTTTCCAACCAACTTTGCTGCCATCATGGCCTGATTATATACACGAATGACACCAACCATGTTCACTGATGCAAAGCTAATAGTGCAGACACAGCAAATGTTGCTTCTTTTTTTAACTTGAGTTCTGTTCCACTGCTGTATTGGCTAGAGCTGGATAGGACAACTTTAGAAACACCCATACAGTGGTGCAATCACAATACTTGAATTTCAGCTTGTGTACCATCAAATGAATCATAGAAGTTTATGTGTGTATTTCTCTTATTCAACATTTTGCCATCCACCTATAAGGGTTGGCAGCAAAGTTGTTTGAAAAGCAATAATTTTGCCTTTGTCAATGGAGCAGATGGGACTCAGTTTGAGTTCTATCCAAAGGTTTAAAAACAGTGGCACTAGGGACTAGGCAGTTGGCTAAAATGAGCTCAGATAAGACTCAAACTGGACCATTTTAGAGAAATCAACTTAAAAAACACTTATGCAAATGGTGCAATCCAAAACCCACTATAGAAGCAGGATCCTTGTGTTTCAATTGATTTAAACATAAGATGTAACACCCAAATAAATAGATGGTAGACTCTAATCATGTAAGAATTAAGTACCTTACAAAGTAGAGCTACATTATCAGCTGATAATTCCTGTATGAAAACAGTCAGGTAGACAACAATACACCCCAACAGGATGACATTATTCATAAAGGGAGAAGACATCCGGATAACCCTAAGCAGAAGAGATAATCACATAAATTAGGCCAGATCTGATTCTATGTGGGAGTGTTACAGAACCAATGTCCATCCACACAATTATGTTTTCTGTTTTCTGCATTTATATTTCGGAAACTGAAAAGAATGATGCTTATTCTAACTACATTTTAAAGAATTTGTATTGGAGTATTGCAATTATGTTATAAGTTCATGGAAGCACATATCACCTTAGTTTCCTATAGTAGATGTTGAAGACCAAGAAGGCTGCAGCTATCACCATACCAATAGCAGCACAGCAGCACACAGACACATACACAGTCCTACTCACAAACACACGGACTGTCCTGAAGGTGGTAGCATCCTTGGGAACCCCACCTGTATGTTAAAGACACACTAATACTAAATGAAACTTATATAGTGTGAAAGGTAATATTTTTGCTGCCACAATCCTTCATCGAGTCTCAAAATGAGTAAATGCTGAAAAACCGACCATGTCTACTAGTCCTGAGTATGATATTTATTGTCATTACCTTTGTCACTTATGTAAAGGGTTGAAAAAAACATCCCTTGACCTGCAGCTGCTTCTAAATATGACTTACCCTCCCATGTAAGTCCTATATCATCATACATCTGGATAACATCTTTAGTTTGACTGTAAACGCCTATTGTATGCTTTTCCATCCCTGCAATCGTAGGAGTACAAGTGGCTATAATCAAAAGCAAAGAGGACAGTCTGATGTGCATTCCAGAATCTTAGTACGGACAAAAGACACAGAAACTATAAATATGAAGCTGCTGGATGTTATGTCTTGCATGCCTCCTCTTATAAATATTTTGATCATTTTAATGTTCTATGATACCTCACTGTTACTCCACCAGTTGAAATGTTGAATGCAACTACCTCTGTATTGAGTGAATTGTACATCTCTTGGTACATCACCATTCTCATCAAAGAACACTTCTCCATTGACACCAAGAAATGTCTGCTCCCAGATGTTCTTCAGAATCAGGTCAGCCATGGCTTTGTCTGAGTAGGTAAAGTCCTCTAATGTTCTACCTGGTGACAACATAACCAAGGAAGTAAAGTCTCCATCATGTATATCAAATTGGCAATTACCATAAATAAATCAGGGTGCAATGCATTTGAGAAAGATGGCTTAGGCTGACCCAATCAGTACAGTTCTAAATGTGTGTGAATAGAAGTGATATGTTTACTCCTAATGGATGGTAACTCTCATAATTTGGCCTCCCCTCCGCGGGGGATTTTTAATTCCCCATTTGACCACCAAGGGGCATTAGAGGGCAGAATTCCTCTAAAATTATTATAAAAATACATTAAACTAATTTTTTTATGTAGAATTCAATGGTCTCATTTAAAATGCACCATTTTTGGTAGAAATGGCCAATATTTGGATTGTAAAATGAACATTTTTCATGAGAAATCAACCTATATGCTGATTCCTGGTTGCCATGGCAACCATCCGAATTATCAAAATTTGTGGATTTTTATGCCAATTTTTGGGGATGCTCACCAAAACCCAAAAACTGAAAACAGAAATGGAAAATTCCGTCTAGGTCAAAGTCTATGGTAAAAATCACCAAAATATTATGGATTTGTCATGAAAAAAGCGAATTTATTGTGTTTTTAGACATTATTATGAATTATATTGTATTTAGAGCTTAATCATCGATTTCAGATATGAATAACGACCTATGTTCAAGGAGGGGTTCTGACATAACTACTAGGAATATTTAACCCAATGATGACTCATTTTAAAGATCTTGACATGAGCTTTGATTATGAATTTCCCTGCAGAGGGGTGTTTTTGCTTGCCTGGTCACATATATTAAATAGCAAGGGCTGTTACTGGTGTTTGGTATATATCTCTTTAGCAATAGTACTCAGGGCCTGTAGGGCTGTAGAGAAAGTGTGCATGGATGAAAATGGGGATACCCCTATCTTTAAGATAAATTTACCAGAGCTCTGCAGGTCAGTTTCTGTCTTGTTGAGCCCAAGTCCAAGAGCCCACACAGTGTCATACGCAATGCCAGATTCATCACTTCCACTATACATATTATTGTTGGTCCTTTTGAAGTACCGCTTTTGAAACTCAGGGGGACTCATTCCGGCCAACCCTGGTGTTTGTCGCTGGTTGTATATCACTGATTGGAAGGTGAAGAAGATGCCAGAGGGCCTGATGACCTCATAGAGTTGGTCAGGGGTGCAGTCTATATCTGGGAATGCTGAAAGGTTCCAGGCATCAAGATAAGTATAAAGTGTGTGAAATCCGACTATTTGTGGCTGCTTTATGTGGGGAATTACAACACAAAAAGCTAAATGTCCCTCTGTATGAAGTGTAGCTAAGAAAAATACCACAAATAGCATCCTTATTATAGTGAATTAATTGATTGGATTGTTTAGCCTCGCCTCAATTATACCTCACATGGGATGGAGAACAAAATTTCTTCTCAAATTGTATGCCTCGTTAATCAGACATTTCTGTCTTAAAGAAGGATGCTGGAGATTGAATACTTACAGTGTTGTGCCCAATCTGCTCTGTACCAGTCAGGGATCAACCACACATAACGCCGACCATACATACCAGCCTTATAGGCCTGCAGGAGCAGGGATAAGGAAAATCTGATAGTATTTATTATCAGAAAAAAAGGTGTAGTCTTCAATTGAAAGAATTTGGGATAGATTATAGTGTTACTTGTTGTGCAATAATTTTTCTTTTCATTTTTCACTACATCTATCATACATAATGACCCGATGGCAAAAAGCCAGATATCCAGGTTCATTTCACCTTGATGATTCATAACATCAATGCATACCTCACACATGACAGCAACAATTTTCCTCTCGTAGCAACTGACAACAATGATACGGGCATCATCTTGCTGAAAGTGGAAGAATCATATTACCCTTGAACAACGTCAAATACTGCTTAAGCGCTGATTCCATATCCGCCGTCCCACCCGTAAGCAAGGTCTCCCGTAAGCAGTCAATCCGTAGCTTTCCAGCCCTAAACGTAGGAAACCTGTGTCTTTCCGTATACTTTTCCCTACTTTCCATTTTTTTGGCTTCCACTGTAGGTCCGTAAGGCTGCATCCGTATACTTTTTCCGTATGTCATAGGAGGCAGACATGTCTTTCTTTTGAATTAATGTTGTTATTATTTTTTCATCTAGTCACATGACTGTCACATGACTCTGTCGTCTGTACAAAAGGCGCCTCTTAAGGTAGAGACAAGATAAGAGAACCATGTCTAAAAGGCGTTTCATAGACCTACAGCATGAAGCTGCAATGTCAAGGGTTAAAGTTATATCCCTGGCTGTCACCGTAGCTATGCTGGATGATGAGGACGATGACATTATAGTCCTTAGAGGCATGAAGAGACGACGTACACATGCTTTCTGGATGTCCCCTTTCCTCAGAGCTAGGACAGATCCCGATCAGCGGAATACATTGACAAAATTGGAAGCAGATTTCTTGAGGGTAAGGAGCTTTAATATGACTGTAATTATAAATAAATAAATACATAAATAAATAAGAAGCCGTACATGTGTTGTCCTTTCCTGTATGCCAGCTCTGCCTTTTTCATTTCTCTAAACCCCTCCTATGTTCAAGGAGGGGTTCTGACATAACTACTAGGAATATTTAACCCAATGATGACTCATTTTAAAGATCTTGACATGAGCTTTGATTATGAATTTCCCTGCAGAGGGGTGTTTTTGCTTGCCTGGTCACATATATTAAATAGCAAGGGCTGTTACTGGTGTTTGGTATATATCTCTTTAGCAATAGTACTCAGGGCCTGTAGGGCTGTAGAGAAAGTGTGCATGGATGAAAATGGGGATACCCCTATCTTTAAGATAAATTTACCAGAGCTCTGCAGGTCAGTTTCTGTCTTGTTGAGCCCAAGTCCAAGAGCCCACACAGTGTCATACGCAATGCCAGATTCATCACTTCCACTATACATATTATTGTTGGTCCTTTTGAAGTACCGCTTTTGAAACTCAGGGGGACTCATTCCGGCCAACCCTGGTGTTTGTCGCTGGTTGTATATCACTGATTGGAAGGTGAAGAAGATGCCAGAGGGCCTGATGACCTCATAGAGTTGGTCAGGGGTGCAGTCTATATCTGGGAATGCTGAAAGGTTCCAGGCATCAAGATAAGTATAAAGTGTGTGAAATCCGACTATTTGTGGCTGCTTTATGTGGGGAATTACAACACAAAAAGCTAAATGTCCCTCTGTATGAAGTGTAGCTAAGAAAAATACCACAAATAGCATCCTTATTATAGTGAATTAATTGATTGGATTGTTTAGCCTCGCCTCAATTATACCTCACATGGGATGGAGAACAAAATTTCTTCTCAAATTGTATGCCTCGTTAATCAGACATTTCTGTCTTAAAGAAGGATGCTGGAGATTGAATACTTACAGTGTTGTGCCCAATCTGCTCTGTACCAGTCAGGGATCAACCACACATAACGCCGACCATACATACCAGCCTTATAGGCCTGCAGGAGCAGGGATAAGGAAAATCTGATAGTATTTATTATCAGAAAAAAAGGTGTAGTCTTCAATTGAAAGAATTTGGGATAGATTATAGTGTTACTTGTTGTGCAATAATTTTTCTTTTCATTTTTCACTACATCTATCATACATAATGACCCGATGGCAAAAAGCCAGATATCCAGGTTCATTTCACCTTGATGATTCATAACATCAATGCATACCTCACACATGACAGCAACAATTTTCCTCTCGTAGCAACTGACAACAATGATACGGGCATCATCTTGCTGAAAGTGGAAGAATCATATTACCCTTGAACAACGTCAAATACTGCTTAAGCGCTGATTCCATATCCGCCGTCCCACCCGTAAGCAAGGTCTCCCGTAAGCAGTCAATCCGTAGCTTTCCAGCCCTAAACGTAGGAAACCTGTGTCTTTCCGTATACTTTTCCCTACTTTCCATTTTTTTGGCTTCCACTGTAGGTCCGTAAGGCTGCATCCGTATACTTTTTCCGTATGTCATAGGAGGCAGACATGTCTTTCTTTTGAATTAATGTTGTTATTATTTTTTCATCTAGTCACATGACTGTCACATGACTCTGTCGTCTGTACAAAAGGCGCCTCTTAAGGTAGAGACAAGATAAGAGAACCATGTCTAAAAGGCGTTTCATAGACCTACAGCATGAAGCTGCAATGTCAAGGGTTAAAGTTATATCCCTGGCTGTCACCGTAGCTATGCTGGATGATGAGGACGATGACATTATAGTCCTTAGAGGCATGAAGAGACGACGTACACATGCTTTCTGGATGTCCCCTTTCCTCAGAGCTAGGACAGATCCCGATCAGCGGAATACATTGACAAAATTGGAAGCAGATTTCTTGAGGGTAAGGAGCTTTAATATGACTGTAATTATAAATAAATAAATACATAAATAAATAAGAAGCCGTACATGTGTTGTCCTTTCCTGTATGCCAGCTCTGCCTTTTTCATTTCTCTGCAGGTAGACCTGTATGTACCGGTACACCCCCCCCCCCTTTTTTCTATTATAAGGCGCACCATGAAGACAGGACCTTTCTCTTACTTGTTCTCACAATACCCTGTACTTTTTCCTCTGTCTGGATGATATTGTAAGACAACTCTGACCGTGTGTACATACTTGTTCTCTTTTTTTATTTTCAGCTCGGATGTCAAGGGGAGTACAAGAAGACTACGCGAATGCCACCAGGACTATGCAAAGAACTCCTGGACCTGTTGAGGCCGTTAATTACCCGTAAGGACACGTACTGGAGGCAGTGTATAACAGCAGAGGAGAGACTCAGCATTACCATACGTTATCTGATCAGAGGTAAGAAGTCTACACTGCTTCAATGAAAAGAGGAGGTAGAATTTGTTTTTTTAGAAATACAGTTAAAATTACAAGTCTCTTTTCATGTTTTTTTTTTAATGTCCCCTTGCCTTCTTTAGTAGGAAAGAAATAAGCTAGAAGTGCACTTGCTCTGTTCCAGGAGACAGCGTGACAACCTTACACCAAGGCTACCTGGTCGGTGAGAGTACTGTGCTTCCCTTAGTCCATGACACATGCAAGGCAATCTACCAAGCCCTACATGAAAAGTACATGAAGGTATGTATTCCTTGCTTTCCTTCCTTAGATCTAGCCCTCCCGTACACGTGCAGCTTCCGGAAAAAGTAAAGACGTCTGGCTCTAGGTGACTTAATAAAGAGGAATCAATCTGTTTGATTTTTTTAAGCAGCTCTGTAAATAGTTTTCATGATCCAATATTTCAGTTCAGTCTTGCTTATAAAAAAAACCTTTTCTTGACCTTTTCAGACCCCTTCTACTGAACAGGAATGGAGGGATATAGCCAAACTCTTCCATGATCGTTGGAACCTTCCACATGTCCTGGGTGCTCTAGACGGGAAGCATGTGAGGATCAAAAAACCTCCTAAGTCTGGAAGTTTGTACTACAATTATAAACACTTCTTTAGCATTGTGCTGTTTGCCCTGGTCGATGGGGACTATCGCTTCAGGTACGTGGATGTGGGGGCGGAGGGGCGCTTGTCAGACTCCACCCTGTGGAAATATTCTACTTTCAAGGAGGATCTAGAGAGGGAGGACAACCCCTTAGGAGTACCAGCTCCTGAGCCATTCCCTGGGTTTGAAGGGGACCTGCCCTTCTTCTTCGTGGGGGATGATGCCGTTGAGTTGGCGGAAAATTTAATGAAACCGTACCCACAACAGAACCTTACATTGAGACAAAGGATCTATAACTACAGGGTCTCCAGGTGCAGGCGCATAGTGGAAAATGCCTTTGGCATATTGGCTATGCGATTCAGGATACTTCGCAGAGAGATAGAGATGCGCCCTGAGTATGCAGCCATGATAGTCCTGACATGTTGTGTCTTACATAACTTCCTACTTGAACGTGCAGGAGCTGCTTACCTTCCACGGGAGGCTACGGACTGGGAGGACAAAGACTACAACCAACACAAGGGAATCTGGCGGGGAGAAGCTGCTCTGCCAGGGAGAGAGGCTTCCAAGGCCAAGAACGCCAAACAGGATGTAAAGGTTCTACGGGACAAGGTGGCCAACTGGTGTCTCACCGTGGAGGGTGAGCTAGCATACCAATACAAGGTAGTCCTGGGAGAGGAGTTCTTCTTTGCTCGTTGACTTTCTGTGGCATTAACATGTGGGAGATATGAGTATGTAAAAACCTTTCTCATTACGTTGACAAGGACACATTTCAGGAGAAAACAGAACGTTTATTTCTGTAGCAGAAAATGGAACAAGTGTACAGAAATCTTCACTGGACTAGAATAAAAATATACCTTACATACATGTTGAATCCTGAGAAAAGTAACCATTGTCAAGCTAGATGTGGGAGTTACCCTGTTCCAGTTAAAGCCTTTGTCACCCGTATGTCTCTTGTACATTGAAAAATATGGCAAACTTTATTCTATGTATTCGGACACAAACATTCTGAAGGGCACTGGTCCTACCATGTTTAACATGTGTTCTTTCCGTAAGATAAATATATTCCCTTATACATATACTTATACTAGCACCAACCAAAGAGAAATATACCTTTGGTCTTTAACTGTCAACACGCTTATGTTTCTCTTCAAGTCTAAAATAAAGATCAATCATTGACTCTCATGGAACTAAAAATAAATCTTCTGCCATAAATACTCCAGAAGAAAAGAAATAAAAGCTTATTGAAGCACCTTATCACAAAGAAAATGCCTTTCTTTGTTCTTTTGTACATGAAAAATACAGGACCTCTTACATTATCATCACATTAAAAAAAAATATTTCGATTGTCACTGCTCAGAGGAAACTTTCAAACATGAACATCAAGTCAACATCTTATCCTAGAGTCTGGCTGAGCAAAAACCTTCCTAATTGTCAATCAAAAAATAATATAGTGTCGCAAAGATTAAAAAAGTCTACATGTCTTTGTTTTGAATAAAATGGAGATACACCATAACTTTAATGGCGGTATGGACAAAGTCAGTCATCTTGTCCTCCAGTATTGGCTTGGAATAGAGCCAAGACCACATGCTTTTTGAACTTAGCCTTTACGTCTTCCGTCATGCTTCTCATTTCACTCAAGATGTAGTCTGCCCATATCTGATCCTGCGGGTTCTCCTGAGTGGGAATGGGAACAGAAGGCCCTCCTTTCATGTCCTGTCCTATTTGTTGGATACTCTGGGTCAGGGTTTTCATGGTGTCAGATTTCTCCTCCATTAATTTCAGCACTAGATCTTCCTTCTTCCTTCTCTTGGCGTCATCCTGCTCCTTACAGTACGCCAATCCTTGCTGCTCAAACCAAGCACTTTCGTCCACTTTTGCAGTATAGACAGGTTTCTCAGTAGAAGTAGAAGGACGAGCCAAAGCATTGTATCTGTCCTTAGCCGTGGCTTTCTTAGGGGGTGGCAGAGGTTTTGGGGCAGGTTCAGTAGATGTCAATAGAATGGGACTGTCTTTTTTTTTCATCAAAGCAAACCTTTCTGCTGCAGACTTGCCTTTTCTGCTCTCTTTTTCCTCTACAGGCTGTGCATCTTCTGACCCTTTCATGACTTCCTTTGATTTATCCTTTGCCTTACGGGGGGGGGGGGTCTTACTTTGGGGTTGTTTGTAACTTTACTTTTCTTTGGTGTCTTAGATTTACCAGAAATAACAGGACTTTCAACCTTTTCTGGAGTCTTAGGTTTGACTGGGGCCTTAGGCTTCACAGGGGTCTTAGACTTGACTGGGGCCTTAGGCTTCACAGGGGTTTTCTTTTTCTTTGGGGTATCTGCTCTAGGAGCTGTGTCAGAGCAACTGGAGAAGGAAGTTTCAGAAATATCAGAGGAAATGTGGGTGTCTTTGATGTTAACAGTAGCTTCAGAGGCCTTAGGGAAAGAGTTGACAGATCCCTTGCTTGTCACACTGTCTTCATTCTCCAGACGCAGAGAGCGCCTCGCTGAAGCTTCTAACCCACTGTGGAGCCTGTCATCACGTGAGAAATGTTTAGTGTTCATCACAAAACCTTCATTCAATCCATCAGATAACTCGTCCTTCTCTTCTTCTTCTTGTGTTGGTTGTGTACGTCTGATAGGAGTCAGGGAGGTGTTCAGCTGAGATGTTTTCTTCCCAGTGGTAGCCTATGAAAATAAATAACATCATGTACTTTCAATGGTTACCATGGTAACCAGGCAGAAGCAAAGAGAAACATTACTTTTTTACAAGTACGGTTTTCATAGTTACACAAATTACAGGAAAAGGTGTCACCATGGCAACCCACAAACTTTTTTTTTTATGAAACTAACAGCATTAAAAGATAAAAGAGAACAAAGAATTTGGTTACCTTCGGAGTAGATTTGGCAAACGTGCATTCCACTCTCTCCTGACTAGGAGGCGGACTCCGCCCACGGTAAGACGTAAGGGAGTCAGAGACCTTTATATGATCCCGTAGGAAAGAACACAGCCTCAGAATTTCTCTTTGTCCTTCTGTTTGTCCCCCTGGTTCAGATCCACTTTTTGCCTCTCTGTGCATCCGTTGATAATGGTTCCTCAAGCTGTTTATCCTGGTCTCCACCACATCAGCTTTAAAGAAAGAAATAAATGAATCATTAATGGTATTTATTATTTAATAAAGTGAACAGAGAACTACAGAGAGGAAAACAGAGTATTTGTGTTGCTTCATGAAGGAGAGAGTTACACTTTGTCTTGACTAGCCATTAAGACCTTTAATTTTTTTCATTAAATCTTATTTATTAACAGAGAGAGCATGCCTTTTCTCTGATCTATACTCACGTGGTATCTCTAGGACTGTAGCAAATCATCTGTAGGAGGCGTTACGGTCCTCGGTACATTTATATTTCTGTTTATGAAGGTGGTACAAGTAAGGAGTCTCCTCCCAGAGTTTGCATAGCACTTCCTCTCTAGCAGGATCATCTCTGAACCAGTCGTCGACGGTTTTCGTAGGGTCATCATACACTGACTTGTCCTGGATCACCATTCTCTGCTTGGGGCACCTTTGGCTCAAGTCAAGTGGGTCAACCTCTTCGAGGTCTGAGTCCTCCTCGTCTTCAGGAACACCTTGTCTCTTACTGTAGTCTGTTCTGCCTTCCATTTCAGGTTGCACATCATCTGGTTCCTGTTCTTTATTTTTAACATTATCCTTACTAGAGCCTGACTGGAGTCGTGCACCGCTACCCGTCTTCACTAAATTTTTCTGCCCTTTTTCAAACTCCTCCATGAGAGCCTTTTCCTCTGCGTAGGACTCAACCAAAATGTTTTTTATGCGACCCCTCAGTCCCTGGCTTTCCCCAGGCCTATCACTGTCCTCTTCAGCAGGGAAGGGATGGGTGTTTTCATTTTTACTGCTCCCAGAATTACCCTGGCGGATTCCCAAAGTACCAACCCTTGGTATACGGGGCCTCTTGGCGGGAGGAGAAGCGTCGTCGTCGGTGACTGGCTTTTCGACGTGGTTTTTTGAACCCGCTAACAGAGACTGACTTTCTTCAGACTGTACCTCTTCGTCCTGCTTGTCTACAGGTTCTTCTGCCACACTGCATTTGATCCTATGCCGCTTCAGAGGTCCACCTTTGCCTTCTTTTGATGTAGATTTGGTCGAGCGAGTGGCAAGAGTCGCCATTTTGGTTGTTGTTTTGTACGGACAAAGGGTAGGTCACATGACCCGTAGCAACGTCCTCCGCCTACCCATAGATGCATGAACTAAAGGTTTCAGAAAGAGACACCAGATGGCCTATGTGTGGTTTCTACGGTCCCATACGTTTTCTGCCAAGAAATCCGTACAGAAGAAAATCCAATAAATTAAATATTCTGATATACGGGAAAAGTAGACTGGATCCGTAGGCAGTGTACGGAAAAAAAGACAAAAAGACTGTTCCACCTGCTACCGTAAGCGGGATCTGTCAGGAAAAGTATACTTTTTCCTTCTTACTTGACGGGAAAAGTTCAAGTAGAAGCCGATTTGTACTGAAGTAACCCGTAATCTGTTACGGCTTACGGATCATAGTCCCTTCCACACAGCCAAAAAAGTACAAAAGTATACGGAAGGGCACAGATATTCCTTACGGGAACCCCATTTGGCGGATATGGAATCAGCGCTTTAAGTCGGTTTGATTATCATTACCTAGAAATTAACCTAGTGGAATTTGGCCTTATAAATGCATAAAGTCTCTAAGAATTACTGAGACAAAAGTATGACTCACCTGAAGACTCTGTATCTGCAGGGCAGGGTTTTCACTAATGATGTGGCTTGAGATGAGGGTCATGTTTTCTGCTGCTAGACGGAGACGGATGTCATCTATGTCCTTATATTTAGACCACAATGCATGAACCCCAAAAATGAAGTTGAACTCAACATGTTTTCAGACTACAATATTGTATATTGTACATGACTTCCTCTCTTCCCAAAAAAAGTTCCAGACATGGTACGACCTTGTTTGGCCATAATAGCTGTTTCCATTTTCAATGGAATTATTGTTGTGTTGCTAGGGGGAGCGGTTGCCTAGCAACAGGCATTCTATGTCATAATTCCTTAGAAACTAGGTGAAAAATAATTTATTATACTAATCTAACCCTACCTACTCCATTCAAATTAACCCTCAAGGTGTTTATGGTGATATGGATGTGTTGCCATGGTTTATTGTTGCCTACCAACCAATACATCTACCTAGCAACCAATGAAATTTACCAATATTGCTGTAAAAATCAAATTTTCTGGTTGGCAAAATCTGGTTTTTAGAGGCGGTTGCCATGGAAACAGCCATTATGGCCAAACAAGGTCGTATCCCATCTGGAACTTTTTTTTGGGAAGAGAGGAAGTCATGTACAATAAGAAAAATATATAATATCATAGTCTGAAAACATGTCGGGTACTACCTAATTTCTAGGTCTCGTTTGGGGTCATGCATTGCGGTCTATTTTGGGCAGTAGAGGGATAAATGGACTTCAGTGATATAATGGATAGGAAGGAGGGAGAGAAGGAAAAGGGCATGACAGTAAAGGGGGCAGTGCAGCTTGGTAGAGAAGGTACAACTTGATGTAAAGGTACTGTATGGAAGAATACATATGATGCAAGCATTGCAGAATCTATCAGTGTATCATTGAGCCTGCAGGGGCGTAGGAAAAGGGAGAGCAGGGAGCAGCAATCATAAAGGAAGTGGGTCCTGAGTATGTCTGGATCCCCCCAAAATTTGCCAAGTATTCATAATAAATTTAACAAGAACCTACAACTCTGAACCTCAAATTAGATTGATATGGTAATGGGATAGTAAAAATGGGGGCCCAGGCATCAAGCCAGCTCTAAAACTCACCAAAAATTATTTTTCTATACAAATTTGATATAGTTATGTCTAGGCGTCATTGCGCTTGAGCCAACAATTCGAGGTGGTCGAGGTGGGGCCCCCATTGAGACCCCTCACCCCAATGAAGATTTGCTTCCTACTTCTGAGCGTTGGCTCACATCAATGACAATGCATCCTAGTTCACAGATGTATGCCCAGTGTATTCCGACGCTGTCTAATATTTGCTAAATTTGAATGTCACCATAACCTTTATTACATAGTGGATATGAAATTATCTTTAACCAAGGAGCTCCGTATCACATGGGGCCATGGAATACAATATCACGTGACATCCACACAGTCAAATCATGTGCACCAGATATGAAGTAAATAACCTAGTTAACCATGAGCTAAATGCAAATGTCTTCTCCGATGGGATATTTTTCATCATATTCCCTGAGGTAGGACTGGTGTATCTCACAAAGCCATTATATGGCTGGGCCGTGGACATTAAATTTTGCTTATTTCTCTCATACAACATTGCTAATCACCTTACTTTAGAAAACACTGGGGCTGGTTCGTGCATGGTTGCAACACGTTTCCAGTTGTACCTAGAGGAGGGAGGAAAATAGTATTAGACATGTACTAATCAATGGTGAGTCAGCTACAATTGAGATACTGAAAATTTAATTTTGAAAATTCAATTAAAAGACTAACATTAATTTGAGGCTAAATAAAGGTTTCCATCACTATAAAAAAAAGGGTATGATATTCTTACCAAAGAAAGAAAATTCTTCGAATAATCTAGTATTGATTTTATTTTTTTTCCCTTTTTTTCACTTATCTGTGAACACACCTCTTCATGATGGCTATCTTGGCTGGGTTCATCAGGTTCTCTGGGGATTGGACTCGCAGGAAGTTGGGAAATTCAGCTTTGTTAGAAAAGGCTGGTGAAGTGGCGGCATAGGACACCTGCAGGCAGAAGGGATAAAAACGCTATAGCTTCACAACAGTTTGATTCACACATGCTTATAACTACAGGTTATGTTCTTACATATTGGAATAAAGTTCGCTGGCCTGTTGCTTGTTGATTTTTTATTATGTGTATAGTTCTACTTCTACTCTGGAGAAATACTCTCTGAGCGTTACTTTCACTCATTCATGCTAAATCCTGGTTTCGTAAAAGGATGAATCCTAGTTTTGTAATAGGGTAAAAGGTACAAAATCAGCAGCATTGAAACTGAATGAAATTTACCCCTTACATGTATAAGGTTCCATGAGTAGGATGACTTGACAACAGGTTCAGCTGCTAAGGAACATCCCGGTCCAAGAACGGCAATCTCAGTAGGCGGTGAGTAGAGATGGGCAAACAGTGCATTCACACCAACACCCGGCTCACACTGAAAGGGGATGGAAGTCTTCAACTGGACAATAATGATATGTGTAGGATAACTGGACACCTCGGAAGCAGGGACATCTTGGAAGTAGACATCTCTGCTATTGAGATGTCTGCGTCCAAGGTATCCCTGCTTCCGAGGTTTCCAGTATTCATGTGTAGGTGTATAAGATTGCCAAAGCTAGTTTGATTTAATCAACTATACACCAAAGTTCAGGTTATTCAAAGGAAAAGTCCATACTGGGATCATTGCCTAGGGTACAACGATGACAGACTGCATTGCCACTTTCGATGCCTTTGCTATCCCTATTAAGGAACTTTGATAGTAATTGAATGATTTAGTTATAATATTCTTGATGGGAAATGGCCTGTGCAGTTCATGCAGCTGAACAAAGCACACTTTATGGATACTTGTGAGACATTCAAAAGAATGCCTTAGGGAGTAAATTCCAGATAAATTTGTATGCATGTGAAGTGTCTTATATGACACAAAAACTGCTCAGCAAAAAAAAAGTTGAAATAAAACCAAACCTGTTCGTGGTAGACACCTACCCCTGTATCATTCCACGTCATGATTAATTCATACCCAGGCAGCACATCCTTTCTCTTGTTGACGTCCTCCAGTGCCATTTGTATTGCAGGCAGGGTCCCAGGGCCCCCTGGCCATCCCCCAGTCATGGGGAACATGCCTATGATGTACAGAGGAGTCCGAGAAGGAGTGCCCTGTAAAGATACATTTCAGCATGGAAGGAATGGGAGGAAATCGAGAGAGTTATGTGAAGAGCGAACTCGAGTGTCAAATAGACATTTTAGAGCTCACCAAAAGCAACATAGGGTGCAATTTAGCTAGTTGCATACAAATAGATGCACATGGAGGGAGTTGTATTGTCTGTTGCATAGTGCAGCCTACTGTTAAAGTTGTCATTCATGCAAAATTTGACACTATATGCGAAAAGGGGTCTTAGTGCAGGGTACAACAATAAGGCCCCCTTTCCCAGTACATGTCACATGATTATCATACTTGACTAATGGAACAGCAGACCAAGTGCAATTTCTTGTTGCTACAAGGTTTAATCTCACAGTGGGCTCAGGCCTAATGACATCATAAAAGAAGCAGACAGAGATGTTGATGTCGGTCCCCTGTGAACCTCAGAAAAAAAGTAGTCCGCCCTTCTTAATATAAGTGTTTTGGGGATCTTTAAATTCAATCTTCATCACAAATTAAGTACCGGCATAGAAAGAATGAGCAGCTCACCATTGATGTCCTGAACTTTCCTGCTGTAGTCTCGTCCTGACATTGAACAACTACCAGGACCAGAAGGAAGGTGTACAGGATGGGTAGATAGTGGTTCACAGCCATTGGTTCTATTCATGTCACTTCTATCACTCTCACTGGTAGATCTTTGTTGACTATGTGAGATTTCTATAATGAATTGGCTATCGTCTGTATTCAGTCATGGGCAGAAAAGACTTCCACTTTATATAGTATTGGAGTTCATACCTTAATAAACTGTAAAAAAATAACTGTTAAATCTATTGGGATCCTTGTAAAACTGAACACTAAACCACAGCAATTGAATAGAAGTGAACCAGGACATTAATTCAAAAGGCCCTGGAATCGCTACCTCAGCGCTCTTAGGAATTATTCTGCCTTATCCAATTAGGCGATAAGACTGTCTTGCCTTTTCACAGCCAGCACTAAGTTCGCAGTGATCTTAGCCTCAGCCCTCCTACACTATTCCAAGTAGAACACACTGTGCAAAGGGGCAAGAGACCCATACTGAAAGAATAGCAGTGGAAACACTCCTTCTCACAAGGGTGATTACACAAGCTTCCCCCACTCTATATAAGCCACTTATAGAGTATAGGGTGCAGTTGACCTCATACAGTATTCAAGTGCACTTCATGCCTGAGTAGCCTAAAGAGCCCTCAAGGACTATCAGCAAAAGTCCTCCCTCCCCTCTATATGTATACTGCAGGGGCATTCACTCTTGGGAGCTGGAGTGTTCCCTGTGAGTGCTCTTACAAGTACTCAGGTGAAACCACTATGTAATTATTTCACTAAGATTGCAGTGATCTTAGCACTGAAAAAGGATTAGTGAAGGGATCTCAGGACTTGCTGTGCCTGACTGGCCTGCAACCACTGCATTAGATAGGGTAGACTGGCTAGGTCTTATGATATGTGCCTACGCTAAGATCGCAGGGATAGAAATCCCAGGACCTTTTGAATTAACCTCCTGTATACCTTTTAAAAGATCTCTGTGAAAAGAATGACAGACCTCTGGCAACTCAACGACAAGGATTCAGTCGTTATTTCGACCACATTTTTTTGACAGTGTAGTCATTACTTGCTGAACCTAAGCAGCCAGTGTTGGAAAATCAATTTTGGACCTTTGTCTACTTTGACTTATAATATACCATAGCAGTGGACACTTCCTTTCTTCTTTGTCACAAGAGGTCAACCATACCTTGTCATGTAGTCGTAGGCCAATTTGGTCCTTAGATTTAGTTTCAAACAAATTATTTCAAACAATTTACCACTGATGTTCGTACTCTCCCCATGTGCCGTGGTTGTCCAAAGGACCTACTAAATTCCATGTGTTTAGTTCAGTGAGTACACTTATTTATGATGAAAGAAACACAGGATCCCTTTGATGCAACTTAATTGGACAGCTTTGTAGATCCAAACTAAACTCGATAAACACTGCACTCTTAGCACTCTAATATTATGTTGGTTTAAGTGTTTATCAATACGATGTCAAATACCTTCTGCCACACTTCAAAGGACGACATTAATGCGTTTTGAAAATCGATTCTCTAATGACTTTCGTTTGGAAAGGACAACTTTGATTATATCTCCATACCTAAACCAGGATGCCCTCCCTGAATTATAGCTTAATTTTGGGAATTCTTTGAGGTAGAGTTTGTTAATGAGGGAAGAAAGGCCTATGTGTTCACTTTATCACCACTGTATGTATACTAATTCGGTAGTAAAACCCAATAGGTGAACAACAGTCCGGCTAGTGATACCTATCACCTCACTCTCACGTGTATGATCCCTGGCTTGGCGGGGAGCTATTGAGAACATATCAACACATCTATGCTCTACCTTTTCATGTTCTGATAATCAAGAGCTCAAATGGCGTCAAATAAATGCATACATTACATATGACACTTCTAAAAAGTATCTTGTTTTTGTTTACTTTTCCTGAGTGATCCTGGTATAGAATGCAATGTGAATGAGACGTTGAGTGTTGCCTTACCTGGTAATGGACATCCGGATGATAATTCACAATAACAAATTTAAGAGAGTAAAAAGTCATGCATGCCTGAGAATACTCTCCTCGAAAAACCTGGTGTAATTCATTTAACTCGCCTTAGGATACCTCCTATAGGTATCCTAAATAGATGGTATCCTAAGATGACTATTTTCCTAGACTCTCTGGAAAACGCACCAGACAGAATGTTTGCCAGGATTGAATTCTAGGAAGTATTCATTTTAGAATTGCACCATGTCTTTACACCCAGGAAACTTGTCAGGAATTATGCTCACGTCACAAAAAAAAAGAAATATCCAGCAAACTTTCTGAATTAGCTTCCGAGCTTACAACATGGTTACTAACTACAGCAGCTTATCCTTACCATTCTGATAATCCTAGCAGCTGGATCTTGATCGGGTCAGTGAAGTATTGTCATTGGTAGAGCATGTATGTGTCTCCACCTGCTGACGCACTGCTAAGAGCTGAGGATGAATGGTCAAAAATACCTTCTCTGGGTGTGAGACTACACACCTTGTGAACCAAGACCATTCAGGGTGGTAATTCACAATACCAAGGAGTGTGGAAATTCATGAAGAAAATTAAAATTTTAAATCTCAGCATGAGACTAGACATGCACGCCTGGGACTACTCCCTTTAAATTATCTCTTTGTAAAACAAGATGTAAGTCATAAACCTATTTTAGGATGTCTCTAGGAACTATCATAAGATGTCAAATTCATTACTTTCCTATGCCATCCAGAAGACTTGGCAGACACTCTTTTACACGAGGATACTTGCCTTGAAATATCTCACTTCACTTAAAACCCAATAAGACCTACCAACCTTTCTGCATTGGCCCCCAGTCCCTTCCCACCCAGAACGCCCACATGGGACCCAGAATAGATTCCTCTGGGCTTTCTGGGCAGGGCCAGATGGGTTGAAGGTAGTAAATGTCTGGGCTGGCAGATTGGGTCTAGGAGGGCTAGGCGGTCCACCTGAGGAGAATACAACAAAGAATGTTTTCCCTTTATTTCTATTCTCAGGCACAATGTGATTAATACAAAATATTTAGGAATATTGCTAATGCTATGAGAGGAACAGTAGCAATCGGATACAGTGAATAGAGGTTTCTGGGCTACCGACCTGGGTCCCTTTTAACAGTCCAGACATTTACCTGCCCGTTAATATGACCTATTACCTTTCCTTTACATACAGCCCTGAAATGGTGACTGGGTTTATATTGGTTCCCTGCCGTGGCATCACATCACGGTAGAATTCTCAAATGGGCCACCTACCTGATAACAACCCTGTCAATTAGTAAAGTGCCTGACAAAAGTATAAGGTAACAGCATGATATTTGAAAAATAAGTTATTGTAAAAGGCAACCTAACATGTTTTCTTTTCACTGATCCCTGTGCAATTGCAGATTATAGAGCTCGAGGTGGTGGAAATGTGCAGCATGTGAAGCTCCTTGTGGACCGTGTGTTGGCAACCATATTCACATGGCCTTCTCTCGTGCCCAGCAACCTTAATCCACATTATCTGTAATCTCGGTAATATGGATAAGGGCCTTGGATATATTGGGTCATACAAACATCACAGTCTTGGGAAATAAATCAATGTTCACATAGAAGGACCTTCTACATGCCCTACGCTAGCCATACCACTATGTTGTTGTTGTTGAAAGGTTTTATTCGGCTCAACTTACCTGTAAAAGTAAGCTTTTCATTAGATGCTAAAATACAAGCAGAATAATCCTTTGATATCAGAGACCAATCAAGCTTATGATGTCACGATGACATCATTTTATTTTCAGAAGCATGGAAACACTCTTGAACTAAAATTTGATTTATCTTAATCAGTCATGCTAATTCAAATGATACAGGTGTGCAAAACTAAAATGCCGCCAGCATTTTACCATGTTGACAAACAACCTATTAGACCGGTTCAATGGCTCCATCTGCTAACGACAATCAGACTGGTATTCCTGCATTGGAGGCCTGACTACTCAGGCCTGCCAGCAGGGGAGATTCTAACCAAAATGAATTGCACTGTATTTGAGGAAAGGAGGTATAGAATTATCTGAGGTGTTGGAGAAGGGTATTCCAACAATGCAGCTTATATTGCTGCTGATTTACATTTCTCAATTATAAGACACTATGCAGACCTCACACGAATGTACCCTCACTATCTCCCAAGAGACAACAGCATTCAATTGATTCCAGTAATTCGTACCAGGGTACAGTGGGCCTTTTTCATGTGGCACGCCTCAATTGTTGACTTAATTCACATAACCCCTTACATCCCTTGCTGGCACTAGAACGTTATCACATCAGTCCCCGGCAAATATCTTTACATGCCCATACAGAAGTGGACAAAGTACCGCTATAGGCGCATGTTATTGGTGAAATGAATAGCCTAAGTACATGTATACATGTCAGAATGTATTTACATGTATGTATTCGGAATTGTATCAAGCCCTAGATCCGCGTGACAAGAGGTGGCAGCACAAGTCACTTTGCAGAGCTGCACCGAAAGGTGTTGCACAAAGATTATTTGTCAAACTTTGACAGTGGGCAAATGTGTACTACTGGCTGTGAGTGATATGGATGTTGGGTTTAATGATTATATATAGGGCTTTTGTGGCCAAACTGAATAGAGGAATATCAATCATTCACTGCAGAAATACCAAAGTCATGGACGGTCACACGAAAACACCTGGCGAAAACTGCAATGACATTGTACCACATCTGAGAGGCGTTAAATAATAAATAGTTTATATATGACAGGCGCCATATCATTGAATAAAAAAAAGGTACCGTCAGAAGGTATTGTTAGTGGCCCATACGTTCAGAGACCTCTTAAATAAAGAATGGTTACGATACCAGAGGTACTATATCGTTAAATAAAAAGGGTATTGTAAAAAAGGTACTGTAAGTGACCTATAACTTTTGCTTCTGGTAAATTGGGTATAATATGTAAAAGACCCTTTTTCTATCATAGTTAAAAAGATATGGTACCCACTTCTTGTAATTTGTTTTAACATGGCTAAAACATGTCAAATAAAGGATATTTATGTCACACAAATAAGAACAAATATATATATATATATGATATAGAAAAAAACGCTGGAGGTGTGTGGGGTTTATTCATTGGACATTGCATCACCAATTTGTATAAGTCTATCTCAAATAATATGATTCGTATAAAGGTTTATATGTCATTTTTGGACTTTTGACCTTTTTTAAGCTTCTTGTACATGTATAGTTTCTATTCACTCTTTTTCATGTTTAATATACCAGACCCTCCTTCTCGAAAAACGGTTAAAGTACCCCTTTCCAAATGACCGATTTTCCTTCTACAATACCCTTACCCTGGTCGTTAAATAAAGAGATATTGGAAGTTCATACTTACAGTACCCTACAGTGTGATAATTCTTATTTAACACTTTGCTATTTGGCCTTATAAGGTACCGTACATCACTTCTTGTAAGTGCATTTTGCTTCTCGTAAAAAAACATTCTTTATTTAAGGATAGTGTATACCCCCCTCCTTTTCTACATTTTCTGAATATTCAATTGCATACAGTTTTGTGAATTTGCATCAGAGATTCACAACTTATACCTCATTTTGACCACACATTTTATTTCTTTTAGTTTCCTGGCAGGGGGCTGGTTGCTAGGGACAGAATGCTAATGGAACAAAAACGTTCTTTTTCATGTTACTTTTTTCTTGACGGACATATAGGGTGGAATATCATTAAATTGATGGTTTCGATGATTTGAATGTAATCTATAGATGATTAAGAAGGGAAGTGTGTCTTATTTAATGAAAAAGAATGTTTTTGTTCCATTAGCATTCCGTCCCTAGCAACCAACCTTCTAATGCCAGTAAATTGAGAGAAATAAAATCTGTGGTCAAAATGAGGTATAAAAGGTTAATCTCTGATTGAAATTCAAGAAAATATATGCAATTGAATATTTAGAAAATGTTGAAAAGTAGGGGGGTATACACTATCCTTAATGGGTCTCAGTTCTCATAAATCAGGGTCTAGTATGTACGAGATCCTTCTCACCAAGTCATTAAATAATGAAATATGGTACCCACTTCTTGTAAATGGATGGCACTTACGGGAGGTTATAGATTTAACTGCTAAATAAAGGATGTTTACGTCCTCCAAAAATTAAGGATGGGAATGGTAAAAAAGAAAGTATATGGAAAAGAAATAGCACTTGAACTGTGAGGGGAGTTGAATGGACAATGTACTCACCAAAAGACGTAAGTCTATATTGAACATTAACAATTTATTAAGGTTTGTACATACATTTTAGACATACACTTTTTTATGCTTCTCGTACATACTTGCTATTCCCTCTTTGTGATGTGGATTTTACGAGACCTTCCTTCTTGTAAGAAAATATGAAACCCTTCTAAATGACCGATTCCCTTCTGCAATACCTTTAGCCTGACTGTTAGATAATAACCTGAGTTACAGTTGGCCGCAAGTCAGATATCTAAAGACTCATTACAAGGGCTCTGACATAGTGTATTGTAACTTACTTCTTGTTAGTGCATTTTACCTCTCGTAAAAAAAATACATTCATAATTTAAAGGGTATCTGATGGGTTCAATTGGTAGGAAAATATGTATTTATCATAAAACAATGGTGACTTGGACAGGAATGTGTGGACCATGAATATTCCGCAAATTGAGTATGCCTCCAATTTTAGCTTCATATAGAAGTTAGAATTATAATAGAGCAATACAGCAGTCATGTATGCACGTTCTTTTATTGGACACTCTCAGACTGTGATAGCACACATATATGGCCGGTATAATATGATGAACACACATATCCATCATTGTGTAAATGCAGACCTATGGGGTTTGGTTCATATAATTCGGCAACTGGAGGTGGTTGCATCTCCTAATGGAATCATAGACATGTTTGACCGTTTAATTTTATAATTATACGAGACTTACCTCTCTCCTAAAAGACAAGAGGTGGAGATGCGCATGCTCAGTCAGTCCTTAAGAGCCTGGAGGGGGTGAATTAAATTAAAGACTAATAATACGAGATTCTATTAAAGTAACTGGCTGAAGTAGAAGGCAAGCTTACAGGAGGGTGAGGGAGGGTGTATATTCCCCTGAACCCCACGGGTTTCCTTGGAATAACTACAATTCTACTTCAACTTAGAAGAGAGGTAAGTCTCGTATGATTATAAAATTATTCCTCGGGAACCCTCAGGGTTGCCGGGAATCGATGAGAGCTTCAGAGCCTAATTCACCCCTGAACAGAGAAAACCAAACTTTTTAGAACTACTAACTTTATTTTCACCGTGCATCACTACCAAGTTATCTTTAGCATTTTCAGGCATTAGCTTGCAAGAGTTAACGATAACGTTAGTTACATCAGTGTCTATGTTCTTATGGTAGAATTTTTTTAAATGTTTCCATTTTTTTCCACCTAGCCTGACATAGCAGGAGTTTCATGTTTGCTCCGACTGCCAGTGCCCCAGAGGCAGCTGCCTCTCTGGTTGAATGAGACATAAGTCTTTGCAGTTTTGATGCCAAATTTGGTTGTGTTTATGCCTGATTTAGCCAGTGTGGACATGCACCCGATGACACCTTCTCAACATAGTAGAGCACTGCGCAGACAAGGGCCCTTATGACCCTTTGAGACCCCTTGAGAACTAGACATAAATTTTTATGCTGACCCACAGAGTTGTTTTCAAACGATGGTAGGAGAGCTGACAGGGCACACCATGCTGTGTTTATAGCACTGTAGCTGTAACCTTCTTTCTGTAATTCCTTAAGAAACCTACAAATTTGGGGTATTGTAGGTCCTAAAGTAGGGATGTTTTGCTCTTTACAAAATTCACACCATTTCTTGACATACACTTTATATGCTGAGTGAGTTTTAGTTCTCCAGGCGTCAAGTATGAGATCAACTGTTTCATGGTCATAAGCTTCTTGCTTTAGTGTTTTGGTGAGTAGAAATGCCAGGCCACCAAAGGAATCCTTTGGATCCTGTCTGGGTTTCTTGGTTGACCATGTTGTCAGAGGTTTCCATTAGCCCTTCTGAACCGCATTCACTCCAGACTGCTGCCCCACAGAGTGCTGCACCAGGGCTGGCCTGGCCAGTCCGGCATCACCAGCACTGCGTCAAATGGTTGTAGCATCAGGCGTTGTACCACTTTTCCAACCAGACTGAAAGGAGGGAAGATGTAAGCATACCAATTAGTTCATGTCAGAGAGGAATCATCTGTTCCTGATGACTCAGGTTCAGGCTGCTTCTCAGAATGAGACTAAACCTGATAAACAGCCTATACAGACCGCTGCTGCTTACAAAGCCTTTTTGAGGTTTGAAAAGTGTTTATTGTCAAATCACGATCATACAAAAGTGGTAGCATGACAATAAGATGAATTCCTCGATTTGTTACACCAAATTTGTTTGCACAGATAATGAATATGATGATAAACCAAATAAAAATGAAAGATGAGAGCATACAATCAAAATAGAAAAAAATAAATAAATAAATAAACATTACAATATATACTATATACAAAAATAGAACAATTGACCTTATCAGTGTTTACTAGTCAGATTGCCAACTCACACTAGTTAGCATGAGTATAAAGAGGAAATGATAGCTGGCACACTGATTCTTGTGTCCGATAGCAGTAGACCAAGACAAGAGACTTAGTATAGACAAACTGTAGCTTATTGTTATATTATCAGCTACCATAGGTGCAGTCCAAGCAAACAGCTCCCTAGTGGCCAACTTAGCAGGGATATCACGTAAACAACCATATTTTGTCTTGAAGGCACAGTATTAAGAATTGCAGGGTACCAGTTGCTACAGGTGTAGTCCAATCGAGCAGCTCCCTAGCAACAGTTATTATAAGCATATATTAATGAGCTATGTAGTCTACATCCAACCTAATTATTGTCATTGTCGGGAACTTTGGTCAAATCCTCCACCCCTCTAATACGTGTCTTGAACTTGTGTTTGTTTTCAGACGTCTGGATGGTCGGCGAGAGATTGTTCCAAAGCATCACTCCTCTATACAAGGGTGCATTATTATATCCAAATTTTTGTGCATGAAACATCTTAAATTGTATTTTGGCCTCAGAGCATAATCCCGGTCTGCGCACTTCAAGGTCCAGCCACTCTGGTCGCTTCGACAGTTTATACATGTAACTTAGAAGTATTTCCTGGCGACATCTATTTACCTTAGGAATGTCAGAAGCTGCGTACATCTCATCTTCGGACATCTGCTTACCTCTATAACATATTTTCAAACCAATTTTTTTAGGAGCCCAGCATTAGCTCAGCATTAGCTCCCTCATAGTTTTGGGTATGGGATTCACACATGCTATTTCCATGAATCAGGAAAAATATGTCTGGAAAAGGTCAGCTGATACAACCAAGTCATAGGTCCCAGTAAAAACAGGAGAGCTGTTTTAAGGATGTCACATCTGATACCCTCAATACCTGATGTTTTATTAACATTTATTTCCTTGAACAAAAGCTCAACTAAGCCTTTATCTACCCTCACCATTTCCTCAACTGAATCAGCAGGCTCCTCCAATAGGATTCTCTCTGGGAATCCTCAATCCATGATATGCTAAGATAGCTTAGCACGGATAGTGGGAAAAAAATCATTCAAATAATTAACAGATTTTTTTTTTTAGTTTGACAAAACCATCTTCACCTAATAACTCAGGTGGTGATATTTGGAGTTCTGGATTTAGAATACCATTTATCACATGCCAAAATTTCTTCAGATCATGTTTATTCTCCTCAAGAGCAGTCTTAACTTGATTGGCCTTAGCATAATTAATAGCCTTGTTTATTCTGCATCAGAGAGACCTAGCTCGATTTAGATAAAATTTGTTCCTACTATGAAGGAAACTGTTAACATAATTTTCATGTTCATAAATCATGCTGACGATTTCTTAAGTCATCCATTTATTCCCTTTGTTAACGACCTCAATTCCTTCCAAGGACAAAATTCATCTAGAAAATCTATAATATGATTCTGTATAAATTTCCTGGCCTTGTCAGGGTCAGAAAGGGTAAAATAATAGTCCCAATCAGCCATGGTGAGCCAGTCAATAAAGAGCTCTTCATAAAACCCTTATATTTCCTTACCCATATTTTTTTTTCAAATACAATACCTTTTCTTTGGTTTTAACAACAAAAAGAGGAAGATGATCACTCACCAAAAAATGCATTGATGTATCAATTTGTGATAACCTTCAAATTTGCAAGCATCAGATAACTTTATAGTATTACTCAGTTTTTCTTGCAGGGTGTTTATATTTATGTCTCCCATGATCCATTGCTCAACATCTTCTTTATCAGCACTGGTCATTAATACATGGGCAATTTTCTTTTTCAGGGGTCTCTACTTTCGAGCCAAGTTGCAACATAAAAAAGTGCTAAAACAACTACTTTTCAGGCTCACCCCCTGTCTAAAGTATCTTATCTACATTAGACGTCTTTTTACATAATGACATATCATGACCTTACTATAATATTTACTTCACAATTTAATAACTATGTTACACCACTATTTTCCTCTGTAGCATTTACTGAAGGCCTTTTAGGTGTAAGATCCAGCAAGTGCACTGTCCACACCATTTTTTGAGCCATATAATGTACTACAGAGAGCAAAGTATTTGAGATAGCTTATTGATTTTTTATATGGCCAAGATACTCATAGGGGATGAATTACTTGTGATTTTACAAGCATTCTACTACAAAATTAAAGAAATTATGACCAAGTTGCTGGATCTTACATTGCCATAAATTCACCTATATGCAAAATCAGGCTGAAAATACGAGGATAATTCCTTCAGGTATATCAAAAATATTTTATATATCTAATTTTTCAGCCTAATGTGAATGATGGAAATAGACATTGACCTCTTAAATGGAGTCTGCATCAAATTATACTTTGGAATATATGGAAAAGCTGTTTGTGACATTTGAAAAAGCTCAGATTTTCAAGGCATTTAGGGCTTAAACCCACTAAAAATCATCCAAATCGACTAATTAAAAAAAGCACTTTTAGATCTAAGTGTCTGCTATATGTTGGTAATGGCAATTACGGCCAGTATGACATTAAGAATTCGACAGCAGTGTGACATAAGTGCCAAAAGTTGAGACCCCTAAAAAAGATTTTACCCACATTCAAATGTTCAAAGAATTTATCATGCTTACCAGAAGGTGGTCTATATAGAGTTACAATTTGGATAACATGTGACCAAAAATTTAATATCCAGCACCAAACATTCAAGAATCTTGTTTAAACAACTCAAATAATGTTGTAATGTTATATCAGCCTGTATATCATCTCTCACATAGACAGCTAGACCACCACCTTTCTTACGCCACCTATCTTGCCTGAACAAGTACATACCTTCCATATTGATTAAATCATCATCATATTCCTCATGCAGCAAGGTTTCGCTCATACATACTATAATATCTGTCCCATCTAGATGATTAAAAATCTCCTGCCTTATATAAAACATACTTCTAGTATTTAGGTGCACCATCTTCAGCCCTTTCATTCCCAAAAAATCATGGAGTCTAGTTGTAGGTGTGGTCATGTTCAAAACAATAATATATACAATACAAGAGATGTACAAAACAAAAATAAATATATATACAAATACAGTTAAACCACCAGCCGAAAAATAGCTGATGGTCTAGAAAATCACCCAACAGATTTCCAAAGCTAAATGTTCTATGGGTGGTTATAGAGAAGAAAGGAAGCTATTACCGGTTTATAAATATTTCTCAGCTCCAGGACAAACGACAAAAGCAAACAACAATAGAAACAATTCAACCATTATATGACTTATATATTAAGAGTGAATATTCAGACAAGTAAAAGATACACTAACAATACAGCAACACATCATGAGCTTTAGGCCCTGAATTACTTAATACTTACTGAAAATACATTAGAGGATTTCATGGATTTTATTAAACCAAACTAGATGAGATAAAATAAAATAACAATCCAATCCCCAATCCCATTCACCATAGTAAGTAAGTAATCACCCTACAGATCAAAATTATGATTATGTCAGTCAATCAATCAATAAATCACGACTGGACACAAATTACATGCCTCTGGCTCCTGAAGTCACCTTCTTGGAGGCATGTGATGATGCACTGATTCCCTGCTTGAGATCCCGATATAGGATAGAATTTATGCCTCACATATAAGGTTCACCTTATGCACCCTGTGTTAAAGGACATCCTGTAAGGCCTTGGGCTTGATTTTGAACACTAATACTATAATGTAATTTTCAATAAGGTGCACCCTAAGCTTTGTTGCTTCTGTTAGGTGCACCAGTCATGTAAACTGCAGCTTATATGCAATATATTAGGTAAGTCTAGTGTATTTTTGTAAAGATTATCAAGCTCATCATTTTAGCACTGATAGAGAAAAATCAATATAGCGATGTTCATAACCTATTACTATAAAGGACCGGACCAGGAGGTTGAGGGGACGATGCTTAAAAAACTTTTTCTCAGCTGATTGGACAAACCTTTACCAAAAAATACTAGGAAACGTTCAGAAGCTATTACCATTCTTTGAATGGTGAACTGCTCATTTGCTATGCTTACATGATGCCGACAAAGGATTTCAAATAAGTAATTCAAGTAGGAAATTCCCAAGCATTTTCTGTAATTTTTACGCCAAATTAGAGAATAGCAGGGTTATTATGTCATTACATATATAAAACTACACACATTTAAAATTCTGTGCAATATCCCCATTGTCTGGAAATCTGTTCCATTGTAAAATAATTTCTAACCAATTAATTTTAACTGACAAAAAGGTGATCAATGCTGCTGTCCATAGGTTAAGATTTGGGAGCTGATAAATATAGCAATAAAAATGATTGTTGAAATGTATGACGAGTCATTGTTTTCTTTTTTATTCACAGTATTATGATATTTAATCAACATTCATATTTATAATCATGAAACTATATAAATTATGAATTGTAGACCTCCTGAACTCAGTAAATATTATTATTTAGAACTTAGAAGTCGAGTCCATTATGTCCTGAAGGCAGTCATATCAGATAAGGGCAGAACACAACACCCACTGCTTCTTACTGAATGCATCAATTTTTGCATTGCCCCCAAGTGGTGACAGTGGCTAGTATGAGTACTCCCAGACTGTAGAATTGTACAGCTGTAATGGTTCATATTTATGAACTCGTATGGTTCGAAGTAAGACCAGACAAGATAACTCGGGCTAGTGCAACAGGCACATATTTATTTCGGTAAGGGTTCACATCCACTAATGCCTTCCCCGGCCCCAGGTAGGAGCTGGAGCAGCGCAAACAGTGCTGCCACCACCCTGCAGCACCCAGTGGTCGTCATGACCTCTAGTGGCTACCAGTGATGGGCACACCGCTTGAATCGCCCTCTCAAGGAAGACCCTGACACTATATCACGCTCTACGAGCCCCTACACTACCCCCACCAGAATAAGAAAAGGGGTGTATAGAAAAATATGTACATTTTGGTAGAACAAATTCAATATTCCATTTAGTAGATTAGGGCTCGATGTATTATACAAGAGTTCGAATTAGAACGTGATATGTTATTTGTGTGACGTCTTAATAATATGAGTCAACCACATATTTTATAAAGTGAATAAATTCTATAAAGACATAGTCCAAATACAATTAGAAAAGGGTCAAACAAGTTCAAAAGAACAAGTTTAGACCGGTACATACAATAAAAGTATTGATATGTCTGATTATTAACATACCGAGTTGGTTTTTGTTTATAATACCATAAGTTTGTACATAACTCGAAAAGCAAAAGTTTATGGTTCATGTATGAACCCTATATAATAGCTTTTTTATACAGTTTACAGTAACTGTTTTTTTTTCATATTTATATTATTATCTGCCACTATTAACCTTTACTAACTAATGAACACATTTGGTTTGTACCTGAGTGCTATAATACGAAGTGTCTCTAGAAAAATATACTTCTCGAACTGGATTTTGAGTTACAGATCTCATAGCTTTGTAGCACCGATTAACATTTTTATAATAATAAATACTTTTGAGATCAAACTTATTAAGGTATATTAGGTTTGATATATATTTGAGATAACTTTTATACATAGGTACATAATAGTGGTAACGGTTATTAGTCAAAATGTTAAACTATAGTAGTAGTAGTTATGGGTGAGGTCTTATCTAAAGATATTGTTTGTGTAATTGACATGAGTTACAGCTTTGACATTTGATATAAGATATGTACATGGTAATAGCGGCTGAGAAATTTGAGACCGTTTACAAATAGTTTTACCATTATTTTTTAAATATTTGTTGTGTTGAGATGTGTGTCACCAAACGCCTAGAAATACTTAATACATATACTGAATAATTTGCTATATGACAGTGGACATCATGTCCTGCTTCACTTTGTCTTTAAATTCTGAAATGGTTTTTTTATTACGATATTCAACTGGTAGTCCATTCCACGCCTTAGCACAAACAACTTCTGGACTCTTTTCATAGGATGCAGCATCAATAAGGGAATATTCAAGGACAGGAGCTGTACATAGTCTTGTTATCCTAATTGGATTTTTTACATTTAGACCATTTTTTACCATATGAAATGCATGTAATTTATGATGATAATCTCTTCTGGTATTAAGTTTAGGAACATTAGCCAATCGATGTATAAGATCAATTGAGGTTAAAATATTTCTGTTAAAACATGTTTTCAAACATCTATTTTGTAATCTTTGCAGTTCTTCAAGGAGGGTATGGTTTGCTGATCCATAAAAAATATCGGCATAGTCAATAATAGGAAGAACATAAGTTTTATACACTTTTAACATGACCTTATTTGACAACATTTTTCGCAGTTTATACAATAAAAATGATTTAAAGCGAATGTTTTTGAGCAATGACTTCACATGGCTATTGAAGGACATTTCTTGATCCAGAATTACTCCAAGATATTTATACGAAATAACTTGTTTAATTTCTGTGTCATTCAATACAATATTAGTTTGTGGTAATTTCTTCAGAGTAGGAGAGGCAGCGAACACCATAACCTTGGTTTTAGTCTCATTTAATGTGAGTCTGTTTATACTAGCCCAATTGTAAAAATATAGTAGGGCTGTCTTTAACCTGTTTTGTACAGTATCAAAATCAGTACCAGATACATATAGAACACTATCATCTGCATATAACATTGTTTTATGATCATTGTCAGTGCCAATACAGTCATTGATATACAAGAGAAAAAATAGGGGTCCCAATATGGATCCTTGAGGTACGCCACAAGTAAGAGGTAGAAGGGATGATTTAACATTATTTGCTACAGTACATTGTTTTCGATTGAATAGATAGTTTTTTATCAAATCTAGATTTTTTCTACGAATTCCATAATGTTCTAATTTTTTTAGCAGTATTTCAAAATTAACAGAATCAAAGGCTTTTTTGATGTCTATAAAGGCTGCAATGGTGAATTTACCAATATTTCTATCTTTTAAAACATTATTAACAAATTTACTAATACTATCTGATGTCGATTTACCTTTTTGATAGCCACCCTGTTGTTTAGTAAGAATATTATAGTTTTCTGTATGTGAGGTGATAGATGTGTGTATCAACCGCTCCAGAACTTTGCCAGGCACTGGTAATACACTTATGGGTCTAAAGTTTGACACACTCGAAGAGTCACCTCCTTTTGGTAGGGGAGTAACAATAGCAATCTTCCAAGTATCAGGTATACTGCTAGAATCAAGACACATATTTATAATTCTAATAAATCTATGAGACATTTGAAGAACTGCATGTTTAAATATATAGGTGGGTATGTAATTTAGCGATGATGATTTTGACACATCAATATTTCTTAAAACTTTCAATATCTCTTCATCGGTAAATTCAATATCAGGCATATCATTATTACACCTATCGCCATAAAATTCCCACTCTCGTACATGATGAGAGGCTAGTTTTGGCCCAATATTTACAAAAAATTCATTGATACAATGGGCAGTGGCCTCAGTTTTTACAGGCAGACCTAGTTCATTAATCAGATTTATGGTGTTTTTTTCATTGTTTTTTGAGGGTATAATTTTTTTGATAGTTCTCCAAAAGGCCTTGGCATCTTTAATATTATCATCACATTCTTGTTTATAAAAATTTTGCCTTGCTATTTCCCTTTCTAAATTTACAGAATTTCTAAGTATTCTGGCATTATGCCAATCTAGTTCTGATTTAGAATCTCTTGCTTTTTTTAAAGCCTCATTTTTATCATTAGTGCGTTCTAATAAATAGTTTGACATCCAAGGGGCAGTTTTATCAACTATCTTAAATTCCCGAATTGGACACATGTCATCTTAAATTTTTGTTATATGATTCTCAAATATTGTCCAACAAATTGACACATTATTGCTATTATCAAATACGGTCCAATCACATTGATCAAATTTATACAGAAATTGGTCCTTATTGTAATTCACATACGAACGACCCGTAAAAAATCTGTAGCCTTTTTTTACATTATCATGTATTCTGAGGATATATACTGGTAAATGATCACTTAAATGAATATCCAAAGGTCCGTAGGACAAAATATTGACACAATTTGTGAATATCAAATCTATACATGTATTGAAACCAGCAGTAGTTGTAACACAATTTATCAACTGCCTAAGATGAAAATTATCCATAGTTTCATATAATAAGCTACGTTCATTATCATCAATTAGTGCATCGACATTAAAATCACCTATACATACAATATCAAAGTCTTCAATCGAGTCAATCTGTAAAAATAATGCGATAATAGTGTTACAAAAATTAGGCAGATTACCTTGAGGGGGTCTATACACATTACAGACAATAGTTTTTTTCGCTTTACCTTTTTGGATTATTAACCATTGAACCTCTATATCTGGATTACCCCTGTTAAGATGTTGTAAAGTTTCAGCAGAACACATAACAGTATCTAAAATATGGGCAATTAAACCTCCACCTCTAAATTCACTTATTCTATCATGTCTATACATAGAGCAGCGGTTTAATTTGTAGTGAAAGTCAGCATCTGTATTATTCAAAAATGTTTCAGAAAACAGGAGTACATCAATATTTTTATTTTCAAGTTCTTCTTTAATTCCAGCAGTCTTATTTCTTATGCTTTGGGCATTTAGATGGACTACGGAAAAACCGGTATCAAAAATGTGATTTACTACCATATTCCATAATTGTCAAAGAATAATAGTTTGACAAGATTTTTTTCAAGAATTGCACAGGCATGCCACACAACCTCAACACATGATAAAGAAAAAACAAAGATAAGATAATACAAAAAATAAAAAGAAAAATGTCCCACGGAGGGCATACGGCTCTGGTGGCCACCCATCCTATCCAAAGGTATTTTCCAGGTGTAGAACGGCTCCATAAAAAATCTTTTAATAGTTCATAATAATTTTTTTTTCTGGGTTGATAATATTATTCACACAAGATAAATCATACTGGTATGTGTGGATCTGTCTGTATATGTATCTATCTATTTGACATTGGCTTCAGCTGCTTCTGGATGCCCTGGTAGTTTTTCATCCGCAGTAGGATTAACTGGACGATTTACAGGAGTCATAGGTCAGTTTGTTGGTCGATTTCCATCGTCATTTCCTTCACCCTCATCACTGTTGTCATCAGGATCACGTGATAAGACTCGTCTCAGCCTCATCATTAGCTTGCCCTGTACATTGGCACCATTGAGGTTCCCCTCTCTACAGTGTCGATATTGTCCCAGGTGGTAGCCAACCCCATATACAGGATGGAAACTTCCCTCATACAGGTTTTTTGCATTGACTGATAATAGATATTCTCTGAGATTTGGGTCTGAAAACTTGATAGCGTTCAGTTTGTACATGACTATTTCTGCATGTTTCGCCCAAGAAGGATTTTCTTTGAGGATTTTTGTTGCACTCATCATTTGATATGGACACGATAATTCTAAGATTCTTTGGGCAATATCTTCTCTGTCAAAGGTCTTTGCCTTGTAGAATTGGAAGCCCTGTTCTACACAGTTAAATGTTAGATCTCCATCTTTAATTACACATGGATATAGGTTAGATAACTGATGATGCACTGATCTGTACATAAGACCATCAGGAGTCGAGGCCTCAGACGCTTTCTCCATTGTCAGACCATGAGGTAGATTACCTAACTGCCTATGACTGTAGGTTCTATCATCGATTATAATGTGTCTTTGACGTAGTTTGACTTTGATGGAATTTGCTTTGCATAAGAAATACATTGCTCTCAGATCAATAAACTGCCGATGTTCATTTTCATTGAGTTCATCTCCTATGGAAACATTATCCCATTTGCTTTTACCTCTCAAGTTCTTCAAGTTTTTGAACAGCTTGCTTTTACATTGCAGGTTAAGAAAGGTCAAACGTATGGGCCTATGCTTACCCTCCATATTAGCTGTATTTTGGTTTAATTTTCTTCGTTGAGGACCTTCTCTTCGGACTGCTGCCACCATGTCAACTCCCCAGTCAACATTGGTATCGATGAATAGTTGTTTCATATCGGCATACAGGTCTTCATTAGCCTTTTTTTTCTTAACCTTCAATTATTACAAACTTTTGTGCATCAATTTTCTCCAATTTCTCGAACTCATTTTGATGTGATTGTAGTAATTTGGTGGTCGCATCCGCTGTCTTGTTTACGAATTCTAGACTGACCTTGACCTCTTGTGTGGCCTTTGAGTTCTTCTCTAGTTTCGTATCAACAGACGCCAAAGTATCATTTAGTCTCGCATTTGTGTCATTTATACTTTAATTGAAGTTTGGAGTGATAATAATGTTTGCAAGGTATTTGAGGTTACTAGTTCTTGAGCAGACATCCTTTTTTCTAGGGAATTTACTGCGTCGATGACCTCCGCTAGACTCGCCGTAGACTTCAACAATGGCTGGGCCGCCATGTTTGAAATTTCAGATACCTCACCTTGTTCCGGAGTTTTTGACCTTGTATTTCCAGCAGGGGTTGACATTACTATGTAAGTCTACACTAGAGTACTTTATAATTACTAATAACTCGCAAAGAGTTTCCACACTCGTAGGTTGACAAGGGTTTTTAAAAAAAAATCAACGGAGCGCCAGACCGTGGATGTTTACCTGAGTGCCGCCATTATCGCAATGCATTATCAATGGAGCCCTGAAGTGGAGGACCCATCCTCTTACGAAAGCACTTGCACAGATGGCAGTCTTGTGATCAGGTAAGGGGTATACTCGGGTGTACTTAGTGTAATAATCAGTCACTACCATCATACAAGTGTTTGCATGTGGAGTAGGTTCAATCCCACTAATGATATCAATTGCTACCCGAGCAAATCTGACACCAAATAATTCCTGCATCAGGGGTATTTTCCCCATTCCAGAAACAGGTTTATTTTTCCTGCATTCCGGACAATTCATTACCCATCTTGTGATGTCGCTGTGCATGCCCGGCCAGTAATATCTGCGTGCAAGATGTTCCAAAGTTCTCTTCTTCCCGAAGTGACCGCTGGTCTTATGCCCATGACAATGGAACATAATGTCGCGTCTTAGCGCCATAGGTATCACTATCTGCAGAACCTTTTCCTTAGTAGGACAGGTTTTCCATCGACACAGTAACCTGTCTCAAACCTCCAGCTCAGTCCACTGAGCCACGGGTTTCTCTGTCTTTGAGGGACAATGCAGGCCGCTTGGGCCTAGCATTTCGGGTCAAGAATAAAATCACCCTTTTAATTGCAGGATCAGCTTGTTGGAACTGTTGGATGGTCTCTACTGGCCATTCGACAACATTTTCCATGCAAGCATATGATAGGGGTTCGAGCTGCCTGCCTCAAACTCCAGCAACTACTGCATTGTGAGCTCCACAATCATCACAATCAATCTTTTGGCACTTCCTGATAGGCCTTCGGGACAGGGCATCCGCATTAATATGCTTCGAACCTGCTCGATGTTGGATCTGGCTATGCTCCAACCCAAATTCTGACAAATGTGCCAGCCAGCGACCAATCATTCCTTCTGCGTCCTTGAAGTTAAGGAGCCACCTTAAGGAGGAATGGTCCATTCGTAGTTTAAAATCAGTGCCCCACAGGAAATGCCGAAACTTTTTAGTATACACCACTACAGCCAGTAACTCTCGTTTAGTGGTGCAATAGTTTCGTTGTGCCTTGTTCAATGTGTTACTAGCAAAAGCAATAGGTACTTCAACTCCACCCTGGACCTGTGATAGAGCCAGACCAATGCTATCATTGCTAGTGTCCGTGTCTAATATGAAATGATCATCCACTGTGGGATATTTCAATACTGGCGTGTTAGCAAATAGGCGTTTTATTTGCTCGAAGGATAAGTCTTGTTCATCACCCCAGGGAAAGCATTCCTTTGCTTTAGGTGTCCAATGTGCTAATATCTGCAGGGGATAGCTCACTTTTGAATAATTCAGAATGAAGTCTCGATAGTATGAGCAGAAACCTAGGAAGGATCTAATTTCCTTCGCATTTATAGGTTTCTGCCATTCGGATACTGTCCGAAGTTTTTCAGGGTCAGCTTTTACACCGTCGGGAGTCATTATACAACCAAGATAAGTAATGGATGCTTTCAACAGATTACATTTCTTAGCCTATAGCTTTAAACCATTAGCAAGCATCCGTTTTAAGACTAATTCGAGGTTATAGGCACAGTCCTCAAAAGTCTTTCCAAATACTATGACATCATCGAGATATACCAGGCAACTCTGCCACAGAAGAGCATTTCCTCCATCATAGCCTCAAAAGTGGCTGGTGCATTACACAGCCCGAAAGGTAACACATTATATTGAAATAAGCCCATATGTGACCCATCCTAACAAAACGGTTCGGAAGTCGCACATACAAAATGTTTAGTTATTGACATATCCATTTACAGCTCATCAAGAGCTTTCATTTGGTATATAGCACTTGCATATTTGAACCAGGTGGCCCTCTACAGATTTTCTGCTGGTAAATCTAGTCAGATCAATTAAAAATTGATTAAAGTGAGATAATTGACATATTAAACATATAATGATTTATGAATCCTATATAATTCCTATGTAATTCTATATAACCATGCCACCTATAGCTATGAATTTAATGGATTTGGGGCTTAAATTCAGTTGAGTAAGCAGAGATTCTGAAAGATATCTACCCATATGTTAGAAAAATGCTAAAATACCAATTTTGAAAAGTCTGATATTTTTGACACTATACCAATTGAAAAGGCTATATCTAGGCTCCTATATGTGTGACTTCAGTACCACTTTGTAAGGATGGGTCACATATGAGTCGAAAAGGCTGTCTTCTCCATGTCTTTCGGGTCCATTCCGATTTGCCAATACCCGGATTGGAGATCTAAAGTACAAAAGTATTTATTCTCCTCAAGCGAGTCTAATGTCTCGTCTATCCTAGGTAGATGTTAAGAATTCTTTTTAACTTCCGATAGACTATGCAATGGTTCCGTCCTTCTTCATAGTCATACATACTGGACTGGACCAAGGGCTTGTGCTAGGCACAAT
This sequence comes from Acholoe squamosa, assembly GCA_949317995.1. Classification (NCBI taxonomy): domain Eukaryota; kingdom Metazoa; phylum Annelida; class Polychaeta; order Phyllodocida; family Polynoidae; genus Acholoe; species Acholoe squamosa. The sequence continues at coordinate 22,746,550 of OX439045.1, read as the reverse complement.
AACTCCCTTCTCCAGCTGATCCAAGATTTACCTCTCGGCCTCTAACTTCTTTTTTAGAGGTAATCTCCGATAAGGTATCTTAAATGGCTTAGCATCGCCAGTGTCAATAGTGTGTAGTACCCTGCTAGTCCAACCCACAGAACCTCCAGGCTTTCCAAAGGCGTTGGAGTAGGTGGCTAGCAATGTCCGAAGTTGTTCCTTCTCTGACTTTCTTGTCAAAGAAGACTCCTCTACTAACTTCTTCATATCATCAGGCTGTATTCTCAGGCAGTTCGGTTCGAAACTGGGCTTCTGAAATGTGTTCAGTCAGAAACATTTCTCTGATTCTCTCATTTTTCTTCAAATAGATAGGGGTTTGTCCTATATTTATTACTGGGACAACTGTCCATGATCCGTTTCCTATCAAAGTGTCTACAGACTCCAAATGAAGACTGGATAGCACCTCAGGATGAGGTTCAAATACAGTATTCGAGCCTCAGAAGGCATTATTCGATGAACACAACACATCGCAGGCCATTCCAGCTGGTATTTTCACAGTCTGTGCCATGGTTGCCACCGAGGACACCTGTCTCAGTATGCACGGAATCTCGCAATTGTAAAACTGCTTGCTGTTGATCCTGATCCCGAAGTCCATGCACGAAGGGTGGAGGGTTTTGAGGTGTAGGTACATGCAGTAATTAAGCTGCCAAGTCGTTCAGGAAGTACTTGTCTGAGGGGTTAGTGCCTGGATGAGCCCTTTGTAGTAGAGATTGTAACTCATACCCATAGGCTCGAAATGACTCTTGAGATTTCTGGGTTCGTTTCTTGAAGAGCATGAAAGGGTCTTTACTCACTAGATTGTACAGCAGGATACTGGCAATTTCGACTAACTGTTGGAATGACCCTCTCTCGTAGTATACTTCGTTCCATTTCTCAACAGCGATCCTGCCTGGACCATGTTTCAAACAGTGAATCAAATGTGGAAGGGCTTCCTCGGGGGTCCATGCATTACATCTCATGTCATCCGTGAAGTTCGAGAACCATTCCTTCCAGGTTTTTACACCTTCGTAGATCTTAGGGACCATAGCCTGTCGTCTAGCAGGGTTATTAGTGCGTACCAATTTCTGACATTGGTTGACACTCCATTCTGGTCTCTTCACTGTGTGCCATGTTCAAAGTATTGGCTGAACGGTTCAGCATATCTTCTAGCACACTGCTTCGAGATCTCATCTCGAGGTTCCCCCCGTGGTGCCACCAGCTCCATGTGGGGCAGGCGTTGGTCATCCCGCGGCACCTGCTGCGCCACCCCCAGTCACGCCCTGGTTCCCTGTACCTAAAGGTTCGGGCTCATGCATGGAATCGTTGTCGTAAGACAACTCAAAGTGCCCCTCTTCGTCCCCAAAGGGGGTGTCTGGGGTTCGATTGCATTCTGTACCGGTGCACTCGTCTTCTCCCTGCATTACTCCTGAATCTTATTTGATGTTTCTCAGATTCACCCCGACCAGATTTATGCGTGGGGTCATATACACCGTCATTTCAGACATGAATCTCTGCGTTGTCATTAACAAAAGGGACATATCAGTCTGTTTTTTTTAAAGCTTCAGCTGGTGTTGAAGTCACTACAGATGCTGTACCCTTTATAAAGGTTGTATCGGAAGGTATCTCCCTATCTAATATTTCTAGTTGATACTTCAAGTCCAATTGCGTTACTGATGCACTAGTGTCGGTTTCGACTGATCCATTATGTTCATTATTTTCATCATCAAGACTTGTTTTTCCTGCTGCTACGTGATTCTCTATTCCCAATACGTATGTGTCTAGAGCATGCTTTCTTTTTGTCAAATTAGCAATCTCGAGACATAGCTCCTGCTGCTTCAGGAATAAGTCTTGATTGCTATCTTTCATCGATTTCATTATATCCTCATTTTTCAAGATGCACTGATCTCGAAGTTCTAATAGTGAGTTAGGGGGAATTCTTAAAATATTGGTATTGGGGAGATAAAAAGAATATAAAAGGTAAGGCGAGACAATAGTAAATATATTTTATTTAAGACGGCGGGTCGTATGAAAAGTACAAATAACGTTGATATAGTGGGCTAAAAACATGGGGGAGTGATATTTGTATGTAAGGATTCGGTTTTTAACTAGAACCAGTAGAAGGGCTCCAAAAGTAATCAAAAACAAGTGGGAAATAACATTTAGGAGCTAGGGGATCAGAGTCCATGGGTGACTCATAGAGAGCCAATGTATATAAATAAGACAATCAGATGTTTACCACCATGGGGGGTGATTAGTTATGAACAAGCAGAATACACTCCTATAAGGTATCTCATATCATTGGGGAAGCAAAGTCCAGGAGGTGTCGGGTGAAAGCAGCTGGTGCAAGGTGAGTATATAAGGCAGGTGCAGGGCCAGGAAGGGCGTGAATTGTCAATGAGTAGCTGGAAGCACAGTTCATCCTGGAATCAAGGGGAACATTGTATAGTCATCAGCTGACAAGGAGAAATTATATATTCTAAAAAGGAAAGTATTAGTCGAAACACAGTGAATGGAGATGGTCTCCGGGGACTTATGAATCCAAAGGGAACTAGACAGTTCTACTTACCCTTTACCTAGCCAGTACCACCCTGCTTGAAATATAGATTCATACACCGCATTGGATGTTGAAGATTGCTCTTACTCGCTCAACCATGAATATCTATAAGAAGTTCTTATTTGGATTATTCGATGGAGTTATTATTCAATGAAAGTTTACAAAACAATATGGTTAAGGTTTGAAAATCCGGCAAAGGATTTATTCGTGAAGTTTGAATGTCAATGGGAAGTGATTAAAAATGTCCATTTTTTGTGAAAATTTAGCAATAACCTAAAATCGGTGAAGGAAATCTACATTTCTTACAATTGGAGTCCTCATGATCAACGGAGATGAAAATGAAATGTATTATTAGAATTGTTTTCAACATATATACATACCTGCGAGCGTCAATAAAACTTCAGAGCTGACTTACCCATTGTGTCTTCTTTTCCTAGGGGGCTTTGAGACACAAGCCTTTACCACTTGATGCTAGTGAATTCCCCATATGATATAGTAAATTAGTTAAAGTAAGGTGGATAACTCAAAGTTGTTATTGGTTTATTAAGTTACGGTGGAGATTAATACTGGGCAGCTTAATTACTGCACGTACCTACACCTCAAAACCCTCCACCCTCCTATAGCCCAGGTGGTGGAGAAAATGACTGTCTCCTAATGAATCAGACACCGTTCCCGGAACCTCAGGGCATTGCACCTCTGGGGGGGGACGCCTGCAGGAAGTGATTCAGTACTGACGGACCATAGCAGTTTACATATCGATGAAGATTAACTCTCCTTTTTAGAAGCTTATGCGCTTGGTGTATGTTGTGAGTCGCGATTTCAATAATCCTGGACATTTCTCTACCTCTGCCTGTGTTACTGTTGTCTTTGTTTGTCTGGACCTGTTTTGTCTATCATTATTGATCATTATTACATAGATTTTTCATGACTCATTGTTGTGTCTATAATTGTTTGTATGTTTATATAATTGATATGGTGTACAATTTGATATGGTATTTCATTTACCGTATGAATATGATCTGTAGCTTTTTTCTTGATTGTATGATTGTGTTTGACTTACTGATAGTTGTTTGACTATAATTCCAGTTATGTTTCAATTACCACGATTCTGTAAATTGTGAGAGGCTCAATAAACTTTGTTTTCAATTAAAAAAAAAATCATGAACAGGGTCTGAGTGGAGAAAAACAGTTTCAGGAGGCTGAAGGTGAGTTAGAGATAGGAGAGCAGCATAGTTACAAAACAGTAGAGGTGGTAGAGGAAGAGAACCAGGACCAGGATTCTATAGCTGGTGAACCTGTGAGAACAGATCAGTCGGACCTATTAAAAGGATCAGGAGCTCATTCGGGTGGGCCTGATCAACCTACCAGAAGAGCTACTCAGTTGGTTGGGCCGGCTGAGCCCATTCAGCTGGGACCCAGAGACACACAGGTACGGGTAACAGCACCAGCATGGAAATCAAAAGAGCTGACGACTATAGAAGAACCCACTCAGGTGGAGGATCACGGGAATTCCGACTCTGGGCCTTCATAGAGATCGGGATTACCTGTCAGACGAGGAGTCGCTGAAAACAAGGGCTGAAGTACGCAGGAGATTGGTAATTGATATTGACGTGGAAAATTACGACAACGTTGCCACTACACAGAGAGAAGAGAGAGAGAATAGTTTATTCAACGACCATTCCCAGCGGGTCCTACAGAGCATTACTCAAGCTGTGAGCAAAAACGAAACTGCTTTACAATTACAGAAAACGGAACAAGCACAAATCCTATTGACGAGTATTAGAGACTCTGGGAAAAAAGGTTCACGTCCGAGGTGGCCCGTTGCGCCTGGGAGAATCCTCAGGCGGGCTGGGTAGCTAATTCCAAAACCAGAGAGGGATCCTCCTATTGAACCGCCTGTGCGACGGTTGGTCTGAGAAAATCCTATTCGGATTCAACTCTGGGTGCTGTTGCCCTTATGGGAGTCACAGGAGTTTGGATCATCAAATACCGGTACTTCCCTCAAGAGAAGATACACACAGACAGTCTCATTCCTCTGACGACGGTGTGTGGGCCCTAGGTTCGGTCTTGGAGGACCCACCCCTTGTGCGAACATCGGAGCCCAAAATAGATAGGGCAGAATACCTGGTGAGACTCTCTCAGACGCGACGTAAGATCGCTCGAAAATATAAAATCTTTATTGCTATTGAGCTAGAGGGTTCTGAAGGGGCAGTGACAAGCGAATATCACCATGGGCGAAATCTTATTGGAGAACGAGTTGGACATTTGGCAGACAGTCTTCCTAAAGCTGCCGAGAAGCAATTACTAAATCTAGAGTGTCAAGGGTTTAACGGAAGTTCTGGGCAACCCTCCGCTTCGGGAGGATCCACCACTGACATCAATGATATAGATCAGGCAGCATCATCCGTTAACATGGCCTCCGGAGGACCCATGAAGCTGCCACCCATTAATATGCCTACCTACTCAGGAGGTAACAACGAGAACTTTGAAAGGTTCTTTGATGAAATGGACATCATGAAGGAGATTAACGGGTGGGATAAAGACACCTTCTTGAAATTGGTCAAACTACATGTAAAGGGCATAGCTGCAACATGGTTGAAGTCTATACCTGAACAGGACAAAGATACTCTGGAAAAGGTGAGAGCTATTATAAAAGAGACTTTCGGTGACAAGAGAACCCCATGGCTAAGACATCGGGATCTCAATAATCTGCGACAAGACAAGAATGAGGATGTTACGGCTTTTCCATTGAGAGTGAAGACCTACATGAGAACGAACACGGAAGATGGAGAATTCATATCAGTCTTTGTTAGTGGACTGCATAAGAATCTGGGAAACGAGTTGGCCAAGGTGGAGTTAAAATCTTTTCACGACGTGGTCGGAATGGCCGTACGCCTTGAATCAGTAGAAAAGAAGACCCATGAGAAAAAGGGAGAGATGCTACTGTTGGAAAAGGACATCGAGAGCGATGAAATGCTGGAGTCCAGAGTGCCGGACCCAGGATTCACGAGAGTATTAGAGAACTATTTTATGAATGACTGTCGCAGCAGTGCGGGGCCTGCGACTTATGGTCAAGCAAGGGGCTCTTATAACCCCTCAAGGCCGGGGCAGAGTTTTAGAAGAGGAGTAGGAAATGCAGGCCAGGGATATTACAACAACCGGATGCAGGATGCCCCCGGAAATGGAAACGAGCCGTGCAACGCACGGAAGCATACTAGAACACCATGGATCATTTTTATGGTTTATCAACCCCGAGGGACACCACGACGGGAAACCCACCAGTGGTGGAAAATAGTCATTACTGCATTATTCTCGATGCCTACAGTCATAGAACTGAGGAATGTGGGTTGCTGTCGGAATATCACAATAACCTGGAAACCAGATCGAGAGCCCAGCCAGATCCCAGCAGGACCACCACCTCCCATGGAGGTCAGGGAAACTAGAAGGCCGGTCTGTTCCCAGTATTGAATTACAGTTGATTCAGGGGGACAGACCGGCAGAATATGAACTACCTGGACATGGTGCTTATTTCCTGGAAGTGGTGATAAAGGGAGAAGAGTATCAGGGTCTGGTGGACACCAGAGCCTCCGATTGCTTCATTAGTCAGGAATTGCGACAGAACTTGCCCCCTGAAGCCATATGGGACGTGATAGATGGGAACTATCAATCAGCAAGAGTAGGAAACAAAAAGCAATGCATTATCCAGGAAACAATTAAGATTCGTTGCAGTCTGGATGGATGGAACAGTGGTGTTCTATCATTTCCATGTTATGAAGACTTTGGCACATCCCATGATATTGGGACGTAACATATTGAAAGATCTAAAGGCTGAGATTGATGCAGCTCAACATAGAGTGCAAGTGTTAAGGGGTAACACTGTGTCTATAACTCACGGGCTATGTTTGAGACCTCAGGAGGAAAGGATTGTGGCTGTGGCCCTATGGCATGGTTTGGAAGCCAAGGACAGCCACACGGTGGCTCTAGAACCGTCAGTGCTTACTATACTGGCCGTTGAGTATGCTCTAAACTATGCTGTCAAGAACTGGTGGGTCCAGGTAGCTAACTTTACCAAGCAATTGGTGTATATTGACCGCAATAATGTGCTTGCCTATGTACACGAGGTAAATGTACCTCTATTGGAAATGCAATCAGTGAGAAAAATGTTAGAATTGAAAAACTGGACTTCTGAAAATAGTGAGCGCAGCAGCGAATCCGACAGTACCAAGCTGAATGACATTAATCTCGAAAACATCAAACAAATACTGGTGGATCGCCTCGCGGGACAACCCAAATTAAAAGTGTCCGATGCTCCCACTAGGGTAGCCAAGTGTGAGAAGATCATGAATTTGGATTTGGGAGACACCTGTCTGAATCTGGAGGAACAAATGAGGTTCAAATCCATGTTGGTCCACAACATGGATACCCTAGCTTTCAGCATGGAAGAACTGGGGCATTGCATGTGGGCACCCATGAAAATTCGTGTGGATGACAGCAATGGAATCTGTTCCACGAGACCTTATCGGTATTCACCTCTTAAAATGGACTTGATTGATCAGCAAATAAAAACCCTGCTGAAAATGGGCATTATTGAACCCAGTGACAGCGCATTGATTTATTGAGTGGATACCATCAGTGTGACTTGCATCCAGAGTGTAGGAAATATTCGGCTTTCAAATCACCGTCGGGGATGTGGCAGTGGACCGGAGTGCCTTTTGGAATGAGACAGAGTCCATGGCAATTTATCAAGATAATGTCCATGGCCCTCAGTGGTTTGATCCGTCGATCTTGTCTTGAGTATTTGGACGATATCATAGTCTTTGACCCCACAGTGGATGATCATATACACAACGTGGATCAGGTTCTGAAGGCTCTTCATAAAGCTGGGCTTACCATAAAGCCCTCAAAATATGAATGGGGAAGAAGAGAAATTCACTTTCTCAGACATATAGTGAGTCCTGAGGGACTATCTACTCAAACCAAGGTGACCAAAAAGGTTCAGGAGTTTGGATGACCGTACAACAAACATACGGTATGATCTTTTCTGGGGCTCGTAAATTATTATCGAAATTTCATACAGGGATTTGCGCAGGTAGCATTTCCGTTGAATGCATTGTTACGAAAGAGAGCCTGAAACTTTATAATTTGATGTACCATAATCTCTGGCATATAAGGCGCATCTCGCATAAAAGACACACCCTGTGTTGAAGGAAACCCTAGAAGGCACATCTGGGGATTTCTGAAAGTTTAGTGCTGTTCTATAGTAATATATATAAACAATTCTATAATAAAATGATACCCCGCCTATAAGAGGCACCCTGGCTTTTAATTGATACTTTAAGGTGCAAACAACCCCTGATTCACATATAAGACGCACCTCATGCGTGGAAGATTACGTATGTACTACAGCTTGAATAACAACTTTTATATCAACCTACCGAGCTGGTGACATAATAGATGATGATAGACCAAGAAATCAGAGGGACATTTAGCCCTAAGATTTATTTTCACGCTGATACATATAGCACCAACAAATCATGGTATCCTCCTATACCATGTGAAAGACACTGGTTTGATGGCCAAAGTAAATACTCTTATATATTCACACATGTCAATGACAGTCTACGTGATTAAATAATATCTTTACATGGTAGAGAAAGGATGTATATGACATCAATACATTGCAATCAGCTGCATTTCACCAGTGTTTATCAGTTTTAATATTGCCTGTTTACTGGCCTTCTGCGCCGTGTTGGTTTGATTTGATAACTTGACAGTAAGGACGTTTGAACACGCTGGGAATATGGGTCAGGTCGCCAGAAAGCAGTAGATTTTGTGTTTTTGGGTCATTTTGGACTCTTATGGTTCTAGAGAAAGAAGTTGCAAATCAATCTTGTTTTACATAGACTCATTTGATAGATAACACTTAGGGCTATCAGAAAGATGTAAATTTGTGGCCATCCATCCAAAACTCTCAGACTTTTAGCTTGCCGAAGTAAGAAAAACAGTCAAATTTGTTCTTTTTTGATTTTTTGTACTTTTTACAAATGTTCTGTATTGAATAAAGAACAGCTGGAGTAACCCAAAGTTATTTTTTGTATTGTATATGATCATAGGTATCATTTCCATCAGGTTTGAACATGTTACTGAGTGAGGATTTTTCATTGTGTGTCTTTGAAAATGGAAATCTGTAATTTGTAACGTCCGATACCAAAATCTAAATCAGTTATAAAACATGGAAAAAATTAATCTTCATAATCTTTGTTATTACCCATATGAAGGGCTTTATTATCCCCTACTTTGGCGAAAAAATTGTGTGTCCAGCAGCATTTGTCTCCATGTGAGAGCAGCTTATGTGAAATAATTCTGATAAAAGTACCGGACGTTACGTAACGTCCGGTACTTTTATCATCATGTAGGAGGCAGTCTACTGTACATGCATAACTCAAATTCTGTTCCATTCTGTAATTGAAGTCAATAATAGACATATTGGCCTTGTTAATTAATGTGTTTGTTATGCATAATGGGACATTCTTATATTACTGAGAGCAACTTCAATTACCTCTATATTTCATTATTTTGGTACCGGACGTTACATGACACAAAACAAGCAATAAAAATGGAACCGGATGGGCTAGATCGGTATTTTTTGGTTTTCTGAGTTGAGCGGAAGTCCCTTCACAGTTGTGTTAAGGTTATATAAAGGAATTAGAAAATTAATTTTAAAGGCCCTTCAAGGGCAGAATCTTACACTTTCTGACGACCTGACCCATATGCATTTATAAATTTCCCCTGCATTTTCCACTTAAGTCAGCCAGGAAAATTACCGATCTTGACTATAAAAAGCAGTAAAATTGAACAAGAAATATTGACGTTTCAAATGTGATACTAAAGCTTTATATCCGCATCTATAATTCTGGTTAATTTATGGTTGAAACTAGTGAATTGAAATGAATACAATGGCATAGCCTAAATACTAGCATTGATGTATACATACCTATCACACTGTTTTCAATGTCAATACAATAATTGTCTGTAGCATGCAACAATTATTACCGGTATTTATCATTCTGCTTTAAGGAGTGGACGAGGTAATTTGTACTGGTACATATAAAGTATTCAAACAGGTGTAGCCTAGAGTACGTGGGTATATAGATACAATAATTGTCATGTTCTATAATTTATATGAACATTTTCAAGTGGCGTGCTTAAATGGAATGTATACTACTGATACACACATATATAACAAGTTAGCATTATGGAATAACCGCCATAGGAGAAAGTATAAAAGAAAAACAGAGGTCCAATCGCCTATTTCCAGTTAAAGCATATAGTAAGCGCAGCGTTCTCTAATTGCTTCCTCTATTCTGCAATTACAATAAACCATCTTTCATTTTTTTAACACAAATATTATCCAAAACACATTTGTGAGTATGAAAGACGCCTCCGGCTATACTCCACTTCCAAGGGTCCTTGATGCTAACTAGTATTACATTTTACATCATTATCGTTAAATTATTACTGACATTCTGGGCCTATTTCAAAACAGGCAGAGTGCCTTTCGTCATTTTCCTTCTTAAACATGGTTTGTTGGGTATGATCTATTCGAGGGTAAATACGAGTACCTGTCCGTGACACATTATCGTTCTTTTCTTTGAACAGAAACAATTTGTGAGTAACAATTTGTCTGTAAGAAATAATGTTCATGTACACATTTTCTAAATTACAGTCTCAGGAGAGTAGGAAGTGCTTCATTCTTATTATATTCTATACATATGAGGTCAGAAAATGCTGCAACACACAGTGTGTCATAGTAATGAACTTTGATGAATAGTTCCAAACTCATTGGCAATTTTCCACAGATAGCTACAAAAGAAATAATATAGACTAGACATGCCTGAAAGTCATGTATGTACATATAATGTGAATGATATAGTCTTTGTTACAACATGCGATGGATGGTTTTTGTGTCTTTGAGAGGTCCAAGGTTGTCTAGCTGATCCCACCATGTGTAGAGGAAGCGCTCGGTGATGAGTTTGAACCATGGGGTAAACGGAGACGTGGCATCCTCCACAGCTGGAAGGTAGATCATTTAATCACTGTAATATGGCAGCAAAGTGAATTTAAAAACAAAACTAGACAGCAATTTAAAGTGAGAGCAGTTCAAATGGTAACCAGTTACCAGTATGGGGGACCGTGGAACAAGAGAGCAGAGAAAGTGGGGAAAAAACCAGGATACTGACATCTTAACATCAATCTACACCTGTAGCATAATACAGGTATATACTCTTACTGCAATCTGAGATTGGTGCTGGATGAGACCCTCCCCTTCCCACCACTTTATTTTGATAGACCCTGTGGTCACCTACTAAGCCACTGACCCTACTCCTGCCCAAGCAGAACTACTGAGGCATGACTGAGTAGTCCCCCACCCAGGTCTGCGGAGCAGTAGCTGGGCGTCCCCCACCTCCTACACCCAGTAGTGTGCCTGCCTGCCTATAACCACCCATCCACCCTCCCCCTGCCTACAATACCCACTGGTGATTGTCTGATGGTGTCACCACCTACCCACCCTGCCCCCTGCCTTCACACCGAACTGGCTTAATTTGTGTGGTGACAAGTAGTTAATTATAGCTGGTCTAGACCAATCAAACATCAGTCATGCTAGTCATGCATTACCATGCTATATGGTAATGGTTCTATTCCAGTCTCTTCTCCTAGCATAGTCTTAGACCTTCAACCTGCAGGATATCACTACAACATGACTACTAGCTTCCACCTATGTACTATGGAGAATGAACACCCACATCTATTTACCATATTTGGTGCATCAACACAACTCATTTGCATTGACCTTTGTAGGAGAAGATTTTAAGGCCACATATACCTACCATGTTTCATCTTATACTATTATTTCACAATAACAGATACCTGTTTCTAAATCCAACATTACTGATAAATACAGCCATACTGCCTTCACATTACTGTAGAAACAGTACAAAAAAGACCTTGCTGTCTATCTACAACTGTTAACTACAGAACCTAGTATCTGTTCTTGAAACAACGCCCTATTTCTTATGGCCTTATACTCAAATACAAAAGTCGAAATTTCTCAAAAACTGCCTATTAGAAACATCTAAAATTTTTCACATCCATTCCATGTCCACTGATCTCACAACTATCCCAAAATGAAGCTCCTGATTACATTAATAAAAAAGTCGATTTACTATAGAGCTCTATGGAAAATTTGGACAGCTTTCACAAACCTCTTTCCACAATTTCTGGAAATTGTACCTACAAAAAGTGTTAAACTTTCTCACACTACTCTCTGATTTCCTGCATTTACCGCCACATGTCTGCTATTAAGCACTAACTTTGTCTTAATTTTTTCGGCCAAACCCCTATGTAAAGAATGGGGGGGGGGGTCGTTCTGTATAGCGAGACATCGATAAAGCATGGCATGGCCCCCCATAATAATAGATCAAAATGATATGTTAATATGGGTAAGGACGAAAAGGGCTGACTTTAAGTTACCTTAAAACCATGCCTACCGTAATCTCCCATGTATAAGGTGTGTCTTATAGGGGGGTTTTAGTTCTCATTGGATCCACAAGAGGACACCAAGACCTTTCTTTTGATATCTTACATGCCCCCTTGGTCATAATAGGACAAAATGGGGCCCAGGAGGTCCCAAGGTGGTCCAAGCTACCCATAGGTTTTTGAATTTTGAAAATTCATTCAGTAGAACCAAAGTTATGAATTTTTCATTTTTTTGAGAATTTTCCAAAACTCTAGGTGCGCCTTATACGCGGGCTGCGCCTTATATGTGGGAGATTACGGTAGAAGTTGTGGCCCATTGAAAGGGCAATTCAGTGATATACTTTGACTTTTACAGGCTTCCCCAGGTGCTGATTAAAAGAAGTATTTTAGTGCAACAAAGTGTAGCCCCGTTCCCAGTAGACACATTATTTTGAATTTCACTGGGTCTGCCGAAATTGGCAAAACACACTTTTAGAGCATGCCATGATGTGTCATGTCACTGGATAAAATCCATTTTCAGGGTGGATATCGTTCCCATCTTATCAGCACTTACTGGTGCATGTCACCAGAACGAGCTCCAGTCCCGCATGGAGACAATAGTACTAAATTTGAAAGTTTCTAGCCACCACAGGTGCTTCAGAGATGCCCTCGCTGATGGATGAAAATATGCAAATCATCCAAAAATTTCTCAATGTTTAAAGAAAATAACTACAGGAAGTACAGTAAAAAATTCCAAAAGTGTTAGGAAAATTGGAATCCCTGGCTGCTAGCAGCTTTTTCCAAAGTTGTTGGTGTGGTGTATATGGGCTGATTCAAGAAATAATGTTTTTGGGTATTTTTACCTTCAGGGAGCTGCAATAAACAAGTTAAAGCTCCCTTCTTCTTTATTCTAGTCATATTTGATAGAAAACATCTGGAGCTTCAAAAAAATGACAAATTTAAAAAAAAAATGACAAATTTGCTTATGTCGGCCTATAATCCTTGGAGATATTGGGCGTCAACGGTGAAAAATTGCCAAAATTTTGCATTTTTGGGTAATTTTCTCAAATTTCCTTGTAATTTACTGCTTATCTAAGCAGTCCTAGAACATCATAAACTATTTTTTTCCTTATTTTTCTGTAAGGGCTGGCCTGCGGTGAGTCGGAAGTGTGTCTAAAAAAGGCCGAAGATCATTTTCAGCAAGGGCCTTCCTGAGCTTCTTAAATAACTTATACCGTAATCTCCCGCGTATAAGGCGCGTCTTATACGGGGGGTTTTAGTTCTCATTGGATCCACAAGGGGGACACCAAGACCTTTCTTTTGATATCTTACATGCCCCCTTGGTCAAAATAGGACAAAATGGGGCCCAGGGGGGCCCAAGGTGGCCCAAGCTACCCATTGGTTTTTGAATTTTGAAAATTCATTCAGTAGAAGCAAAGTTATGAATTTTTCATTTTTTTGAGTATTTTCCAAAACTCTAGGTGCGCCTTATACGCGGGCTGCGCCTTATATGCGGGAGATTACGGTAGGTGGCAGAGGGTAACTGTATTGTGTAGTAGACACACTGTAGGGAAGGTATAGTGATTCTTAAGAGTATATGATGATTTTTAAAGAAACTTAGGGTAAAGGGTAAAGTTAAAATTGTGGATCAATTTTCACCAAAATTTATACCTCGCACTATATAACATAAGACCCGCAATTCCAAAAGTTTTGATCCTTGGTTTTTGATTTTTGGTACACATAAACTACTTAATCGTAGTATTATTGAGACAAAATTTGGTGGCAATCCAAGCATTACTCAGTGTAGTTTTGATGTTATATCTAAAAATGTGACCAACGCTGAACGAGTTTCAACGGGTTTTACGCCACGGGCTATAAAAACTGACTGGTTTGGAGTTGGTGACTTGAATAAACCTTTTTTAAAAAGCCAAGATATAGGGCTTCAAATAAGATAAAGTGTTATTAAGTAATACTGAATGTCTTAATTTATCAGTTCTGATCCCAATATGCATTAAAAAGTGAAATAGCCCATATGCTGATCAAAGAGGCTTATATCTGAGATTTTATAGTTTTAAAGTTAGTTAAAACATATCAATTGTATATATAAAAATTCCCAACTAAACACCAAAACATTGTCATTGTTAACATAGTCTGTGGATAACTGTCAGTGACACTCACCCATTTTCTGTTTGAGCATATCCTTATTGACATACTCATAGTGCTTGACTTCATTCCAGTTGGCGTTCACCTGTACATCTCGCTGGATGATGAGGCAGTAGTCTATCTCGTGCTCACCCCACCGACCATCACGCGGTGAGTTCTCAGACTTGTAGTGGATCCGAGTAAGGAAGTGGAACTGGTCCAGGGGCACCTGAATGGAAAAGTACATGACTGCATTAAAACCTTTGACGAATCTGCTTGTAGCTTAGCCATAGACTGTAAAACTTTATCTAAGTTTACCATAGTTGGACTTCACTGAACTGAGGGTGCGGGTTATACAATGGCTTTAATCATATTGACTATAGGAAGGAATGGGTTAACATATTCTCCTAAAGTCTTAGTCTGTCGGGGTGTCGCTTAAATACAAGAGTGTGACACTGAAACGTGGGGCTTTGTGTTCAGAGAAGTATAGAAATCTTAGCTTACCTCCTCAGGTTTAATCCCTAGTTCATGTTCCAGTTTGCGCTGAGCTGCTCGCCGCACCCCAATAACATCCTGCTCCTCCAACTCACTGGGTGTGTTCAACGGGTGACTACAGCATGTGTTGGTGAAGTGTGCTGGGAGAAAAGGAATGATAAAACTCTTATTTGTTATGTCGTGTCTTTCTTCAATACCTCTTTTCTTTCATTTTATGGCGTTCAGAGATGCCTGGTTTTATTCATTTCAAGTCTGACATATGTCACGAGGAAATATGCCAGGAAATATACGTCATGTATACCGGGGTAGTACAAACTTGAATAAATCTGGGAAGCTTACACTTAGACACATGGTAAAGGTCTATGGTAATGTTACAAAATAAGGATCAGCAAATAAATTTTCCCCCTAATAATATCTGTTTAGCGGTCAGCTTGACGGCAGAATGCATGGGTGACCATGTCTCTCAATGAATATAGAGCATGTCTCGAAACAAGTCAATGAAAAATTATGCTGGGCAACTACGTGTATCATACAAAGTCGGTATTCAAGGGCCTTGTCCTTTCCCCTGGACTTTATTTGGTCAAAGTGTGAACAGATGTACATGATCTCTGGCCTACCTGGGTAAGTGATTTTGGCGTCAGAGCGCTGCTGAAGAAGAAGTTCTCCTTTTGTGTTAAATAGGAACACACTGAAGGCACGGTGCAGCATACCTGAAAAAAAAACCCATAATAACCATGATGCTCGTAGTTTAGTATAGTATTACACAGGGATGTAAGTCAGACATGGGCAAAAATCAGGAAGCCATATGTTTACTTGATATACAAGCCTTCTGTTTTCCCAAACAGCCCTCCTTACCACTCATATAAGGAAAATACATGTCATTCAATATTTTCAGAAATCAGGAAATCCTGATAAAACCTGAAGACTTACGTCCCTGTATTACATAATCATGTGTAATTTTTTAGATTTCATCTGGCTACGAGACGGTAAGTGCTTAGCTTTCTGAAGTGCTACCAATTAAGTCTAAACCTAAACCACTGTAACTGTTGTAATGCTAAATGGATCGAAAAAGCCAGATGCACAGATGGTATCGCGATTTGGTGAATAACCTTCCCCATAAATCGATACATTTCAGGGGCGTAGGGAATGGGGTGGGGCTTGGGCACCCCCAATCATGAATGAGGTGGGGCCTGAGTACGTCTGCCCCCCCCCCCAATTTGCCAAGAACTCATAAACGAAATCTCATCTCAAATTAAATCAATAATATGGTGATGAGATAGGAAAAAAAGGGGTCTCACTCTAAAGTAAGATCTAAAATTCAATAATAATTACTTCTCTATACAACTTTTATATACATATAGCTATCATAGCGCTTAAACCGACAATTCCAGGTGGTAGGGATGGGACCCTCACTGCCCCCCCCCCATTAAGATTTCCTTCCTATGTCTCTGCAGTTAGACCCGTAAGTGATGCACGGTTTAGAATCATAATGCACCAACCAGCAGATACCTAGAGAGTATAACAAAATTTAACGCGTGCAAAGCACTACTGGCCCAGGTCGTCCACTACCTACCGTAGGGGACTGTCAATATAGTGACAGTGTGTCAAAGACTCAATGCTTAAGGCTATGGAGGATGCACCCATTATGGCTTGCATGTTTCATTGGCGAATAACTCCTCTCCTGGCGAGTTAGCATTGCACAATACCAGCAGGTCTTGAATAAGGATCCATATTAACCATACAAACGCATGAGACAATGTAATTCTCCTCCATTTTGTTATAATCCAGCAGTTTCGATGGCAACGTGAGTCGATCGTCTCGCTGTCCGCCATTTTGGATTTTAATGTACTGTGCGCATGTGCGACCCGCTCCTTGCCGGAAGTCACATTTTTGACGGAGAAATGATAGATTCTATCGATTTAACTTAAAATTAATTGCTTTTTGAATATAATCAATCCATCTTTAGCAATATCAATCGAATTGAATCGAATACACCTCAATTTACTATTAACCAAAAAATAAAATATGACGACCGGTTACCAGACTGGAAGTGAGGCGACGACATAACAAAATCAAATATGTAGTGTTTATCGCTCCGCAACACAGAACAGCACTTTCACGTATGTCTTATAGGCTGAAAAAAAACGTCTCTTTCTGGAAATTCCCATAGAGTCCTATGTGTTATGTTTATCGCTGAAATCTATTGTTCAGTACTAATCTAATGTGAAGAAATAACCCTTAAGAACAAGCACAAATGATGACTCAAGTACAGCGGCCTATTACGACATAAGAACATGCTCTCTTTTGGGAATTGCCGACCTCCTCACACAGAAGAGTATCTCATCTACTTGTTACCCTTTTTAATGTTGATTTATTCATGATCTAAAGACAAGAAATTCCTACATCAAATTAAAATTTTATTTTCATCTTCACGACCGACCACCCGGCTCAAATAGCCACGGTAAGTGCTTAGCTTTCTGAAGTGCTACCAATTAAGTCTAAACCTAAACTACTGTAACTGTTGTAATGCTAAATGGATCGAAAAAGCCAGATGCACAGATGGTATCGCGATTTGGTGAATAACCTTCCCCATAAATCGATACATTTCAGGGGCGTAGGGAATGGGGTGGGGCTTGGGCACCCCCAATCATGAATGAGGTGGGGCCTGAGTACGTCTGCCCCCCCCCCAATTTGCCAAGAACTCATAAACGAAATCTCATCTCAAATTAAATCAATAATATGGTGATGAGATAGGAAAAAAAGGGGTCTCACTCTAAAGTAAGATCTAAAATTCAATAATAATTACTTCTCTATACAACTTTTATATACATATAGCTATCATAGCGCTTAAACCGACAATTCCAGGTGGTAGGGATGGGACCCTCACTGCCCCCCCCCCCATTAAGATTTCCTTCCTATGTCTCTGCAGTTAGACCCGTAAGTGATGCACGGTTTAGAATCGTAATGCACCAACCAGCAGATACCTAGAGAGTATAACAAAATTTAACGCGTGCAATGCACGACTGGTCCAGGTTGTCCACTACCTACCGTAGGGGACTGTCAATATAGTGACAGTGTGTCAAAGACTCAATGCTTAAGGCTATGGAGGATGCACCCATTATCGCTTGCATGTTTCATTGGCGAATAACTCCTCTCCTGGCGAGTTAAGCATTGCACAATACCAGCAGGTCTTGAATAAGGATCCATATTAACCATACAAACGCATGAGACAATGTAATTCTCCTCCATTTTGTTATAATCCAGCAGTTTCGATGGCAACGTGAGTCAATCGTCTCGCTGTCCGCCATTTTGGATTTTGATGTACTGTGCGCATGTGCGACCCGCTCCTTGCCGGAAGTCACATTTTTGACGGAGAAATGATAGATTCTATCGATTTAACTTAAAATTAATGGCTTTTTGAATATAATCAATCCATCTTTAGCAATATCAATCGAATTGAATCGAATACACCTCAATTTACTATTAACCAAAAAATAAAATATGACGACCGGTTACCAGACTGGAAGTGAGGCGACGACATAACAAAATCAAATATGTAGTGTTTATCGCTCCGCAACACAGAACAGCACTTTCACGTATGTCTTATAGGCTGAAAAAAAAACGTCTCTTTCTGGAAATTCCCATAGAGTCCTATGTGTTATGTTTATCGCTGAAATCTATTGTTCAGTACTAATCTAATGTGAAGAAATAACCCTTAAGAACAAGCACAAATGATGACTCAAGTACAGCGGCCTATTACGACATAAGAACATGCTCTCTTTTGGGAATTGCCGACCTCCTCACACAGAAGAGTATCTCATCTACTTGTTACCCTTTTCAATGTTGATTTATTCATGATCAAAAGACAAGAAATTCCTACATCAAATTAAAATTTTATTTTCATCTTCACGACCGACCACCCGGCTCAAATAGCCCAGGGGATACCCTGGGCCAATTAACATGTTGTACATCATTATTTATGCCGATCCTTATGTGAATTATCAGATTTCCAGGGCACACATGATTACTAAATGTGATCCTATTCAGTCTTCAGATGACGGTGTTTCCGGCATGTTAGAGGCGATTTACCCATCAGATCAGTATTTTTGTCCCATGGTGACAAAATCGCACATACTAGGTATTATTGTACTGTGGTACTCACACATGTGTACTACTGCGTGGTTTGTACAAGAGTATAGCCCTTACTGCACCTTATAAGAACTGACTGAAGTCAGGCTGCGTCTTATAGGCGAGGATATTATACTACAGAAAAGCACTCAACTTCTCAAACCAATTCAAACGTGCACCTTATACACTGAGTTCGCCTTATAAACAAGGTATCATGTTATGTATTCATTGCCTTGATTTCAATGTGCTGTATGTTGAAGACCCACCTTTGTTGATGTTCTCCAGTAGGTGACATGTCTTCTTGGTGGCGGACCCGACCCGCTCGTCTTGCTCGTTAATCAGGATACACTCCTCCTGTAGCAGCTTCACCTGTGTGTCGTCCAAACCTGCCGTCACATCGGTCAATGAGGCCATGCTGCTTCTGTGGAATTCAACCATTCATATGTATCTATGGTTATATATGTATCAAGATTATTTCATGGTATTCAGCTGCTTTGCTTACTAGAGTCAGTACTAAAGTAAAGAGACTATGCCGAGGTGATGAGGCTATTGTCAGAATATTGTTTTTGACTGTCAAGTTTCAGTTTATTCCTTTGCTGCAAATTCAGCCCCTTTTACTGCAGATTTTGTAATTTCCTTCCAGTTTCACGCTAAAATCGACACCACATTTGACAAAAATACTTCAAAGTGGAGCTCTCTAATTCCCATTGTTTGTGGGTAGTAGTGCTGTCAGACCCGTTCATGATAAAGTCATACGGCCAAGGATTAAATGACCCCATTACTACTACTTTCTGTACCCACATTGTAGCCATAATTCTATGAGTGTCCCCCTCCCCCGAGATAGCGCTTTTTATTTAATTTTTTTTTTCAAATTATATCAGATTCTTTTCGGT
Source organism: Acholoe squamosa (assembly GCA_949317995.1). NCBI lineage: Eukaryota > Metazoa > Annelida > Polychaeta > Phyllodocida > Polynoidae > Acholoe > Acholoe squamosa. Next base: position 22,726,804 of record OX439045.1, on the reverse strand, counting down.
AGCCATGTGGTGCAGTAGGCTTGAACTGAGAGATATTCAATCTATGATACCAATACCGATACTTATTTTATGTGAATAACTTCTTCCCGTAGAGATAGCATTGCGCGGCCGATCCGCACACCCCCAGTGGCGTAACGTGTGCCGATCCACCACAGCGGCCGATCCACCACTGCAGCCTCGTTCTGGGTGCATGTAAACATTCAAAATGGCGGACCGGCGCTCGTATGGGGAACTACGGTAACGGATTTTGTTAATTTTTAGTTAATTAAATACTCTAAAAACATAAAATAAATATAGAACTAAACTCCCCTGGTGTCCTCGGTGTCCGATCCACCCCTCGATTCCCATGATTAAAAGGTCAATAATATAATAAATAAAGCTCTCAGTGAGTGGGGTGTACATATGTTTACAAACACTTTTATGATGAGCAGAATGGTTTGCTTCATTCAGTAATTTATGGGTATATAGAGCACCATAGTATCAGCTACACCTTTTCTTTGGTTAAAGAAAATACATGACTACCATAATCTCCCGCGTAGAAGACGCACTGCGCGTATAAGATGCACCCCAAACTCAGCACATGCATTTTCGCGTATAAGACGCACCTCTTAGGCACCAATTTTGTAAATTCAGTACATTTCTATAGTAAAATTACCCCTCGTATAAGACGCACCCCCAATTTCAGTACATCCTATAAGAAGCACAAGGCATTTGTTTGGCGTAGAGGACGCGTCTTATACACGAGGTTGTACGGTAGTTGAGATGTTGGGGAAAAAATATAATATTAGGAGAAGGCTTGACCTACCCCTTCTGGTTGTGCCTTATACCGCTCCCTTAGTTGGGGGTGCACCTTAAAGGTGGAGTTTTATAAAAATCAATTCAGAAGCATTAGGTGCGCATTCTACTCAAACTAGCCTTCTCTGAGTTGGGGGTGCGCCTTCTACGCAGACTGCGCCTTCTACGCAGGAGATTACGGTAGATTGTTTGATTATAATGAAATGTATCATGATTTACATTCTTGGGGGTAAATCTTGCTTTATATCAGCTTTATATCAAAAGGAACTTGCACAAAATAATCAAATCAGTGATTGGCATTAGGGATGTCATCGATATCCACGATATCGAAGTATCATCATTACTTAAGTAGTGAATATCGTATCGACATCACCCTTATATCGATATATAATAATGTACTATTTAAGAAAGATGTTGTTGGCTGGACGCCTGTCATGTGTTCAAACCCATTTAGACATATTTTGTATGAAATTGAAGCTTACAATGTCAGTATTGCAGTGAGGTAGGGGTCATGTGCATTTAATTTGGACGGTAAATCATCAAGCAATAAATTATAATTTTTTTTCTCCTGGTAGGTTGATACCCTTAGAACCGTAGGCCCCTAAGGACATTTAATTATAATAACTTGGATTACAGATCCAGGGATGAAAGTCACTGAGACCAACAATCCCTGAAATGCTTGATAAAACCCATCTCAATATTGATATTGTATATGAATGTACAGGGATTTGGGATTTGAAAATCCCTGAAATCAGGGAAATCCCTGAAGACTTCCATCCCTGCAGATCCGCCACTGGGACTTTTGGCAAAATAGACAAAAAATAGAAATAAAAATTTTCCCTCTGGCCACTGGGATTTTTCAACATTTTTGGTATAAAATATTAAAAAAGTCCATGGACATGTGCAAATATCCAACAATTCTCTACCTTTCCAACATTGACTTCCTGAAAAAGTATTTTTAGTTGTCAAAATGTGACTTTGACAGCGGGAAAAGTGCATTTTGGGGGCAGTCTAGGTGGATTTTTTTTTCGCCTCTGGCCACCCAAAATATAAGCTCAAAAATCCTGTAATCCAAGTTATTATAATAACATGGCCTAAAGTCACTCAGAATTCTGCCCAGCAACTCAGATACTAGATAACAGTTCTTCATTACCAATGCATAAATACAAAAGACATACTCTTGCTATGATATCTATCAAATATCAACTGATTTACATATACATTCTCTTACTTCAAAGGTCGTCATGAATTTAGATCTATAAATTAGGGTACTTTGACACATCTCCGAACATTTGGCTCCTACTCGAGCACATCCCCCCCCCCTTAGGCTTAGACAATTTTGGCTCTTTTGAAACAAACATTGTATATCATCATAAAATCGGAGAAAAATGGAATATCGATACCAAAAATTGTGATAAACGGAATCGAAAAAATGGGATGTCAATGACATCCCTAATAAGGCTAATTGGCATAAAGACTTCATTTAAAAAGCAAATCCACTTCTTTTCCCAAGATCTATCAATTGCTCATAGAAAAACTTGAAAATCTACTTTTTTAAAGTGCCTAGTATAATAGCGGTATTGGTAGGCACTTACGCAACTCCCGTGTGCGGGTCTGCCGTGCGCGGAGGCCTAAAATGTGATAGAGCAAAAATAGCAGACTTCAATCTGACATATCTTTACTTATTGATTCTGAAGCTGTTTACTGGTGGATTTGGACAAATAGGGTGTCATTTTTTTTTAAAGGCCTTGGAGAGGGCTACAATATGCCTGTAATTGTTTAATGGATTGGAGAAAAAACGAATATATTTCTCCCAGGTGAATTTAGTACTTAACTTCAGGAGCATTTTATGGCATGAAGTTCACATCTCACATTAATAAAAATGATACTCACATGTTCCCTGGTTAAATAAGGTCTAGAAAATGTTAAGTTTTTGTATTTCCAATAGGGAACAGTATGTTTTCTATGCAGCTACAAAATCATGATCTATTGGCACTGTGAGGGGGAGTGAGAGATTAGCACTCACACCTCCTCCACTGCACCACACCTATACTAGGGACCGGTTGGCAGGTCTAGCTGTATCCTGAAGCCAGTGAAGGCTGACCGGAGTAGACTTACTCAGGACCACGGACCTTCAGGTCCGTGTCACTGTCAGGACTAACTGAATTCACTAAATGACTGTTTTGTTTAATAGCTTGTTATCACTTTCTATAGTAACAGAGGGTGGGCCAGGCTGTCTGGGTTAACCCTATGTAGGCACTGAAATACCTCCACTGTGTGAGTCTGCTGCAGTAGAGGTGTGAAACTGTGATAAAGCTGAAACTGGGTAGTGTTAAACTCTCCTTTCTTTGTAAGTTTATTCTGAAGCTATTTACTGGAGGATCTTTACAAACAAGGGCTCATTTTAACAGGCTTGGCTAGACCTTTAAAATGAATATTTTTTGTATAAGGTTGAATGCAGGGAATTTTGCCTTTGACCCCATTGAAGTTCAATCAAAAGTTTAGAACCATTTTATGATGAGAAGATCATTGAGCACCTAAAAATAAATGGTTCCCACCTGTTCTATGGATAAAAATCATCTAGAAAATGTCTAGCTTTTCTTTTTCTAAGGGGCTACAGTATGTTTGACAGACCCTGCAAACTTTTTGGGCGAGATTATCTCTGGACACTTGTCCCAACCTCCCTCATGTTGGGCACTTACCTATCAATTAAAACCTTATTGTATGTATTTTATATGGTGATAAATTGATAGCTGTGATAAAAATAAGTGGTTTTGCTTTTTAAATGAAGTTTTAATGACAATTTAAATGGAAGTTATGATCATTCAAACATCCTGAGTCAAAGACGCTATTCTGCCGTGGTTCTGTCAGAGCGCGCAGTTCAAGGGTAAAGATGACATCAAAAATTTGCTCTTACATTGTATGATTATGATAATATGTATCATTATTTACATTCTTGGGGGTATATCTTGCTTATCTGAAAAGAAAATTGCCCAAAATAATCATTTTAGTGATCTAGTCTACCTTGGATTCATCTTACTTGATCACAAAATGGGAGCCAAATTAAACTCTTAACTATGGCAGAATTCTGGGTCTGATTTTGTACCTTTGACCAGTCATAATTCCACTTTAAATTGACATAGAGACTTAATTTAAAAAGCAAATCTATTTCTTTTCTCAAGATCTATCCATTGCTCATTAGGGAATGGTCATTATTTATCAACAGGGGGGGAGGGTGGGTTTGAGGGTCGGGCGTAAAATTTTCAGACCCCTCCTGAGGGGGGGGGCTAAAATAATTTTGACCCCTCTTGAGGGGGGGGGCTAAAAAAATTCACCCTCTTTTTAGCAAAAAAGCCCGCGCGCTACTATAGATCAAAGAGGGGCGCGAAAACTCTCCACGCCTCCGGCGCGGGGGGGGGGCGCAAAAAATGTTGACTGCCGTCAAGGGGGGGCGTAAAAAATTTCCGCGCGTCCGCGCGAAAATCCACCACCCCCCCCTGTTGATAAATAATGACCACTCCCTTAGATAAGTTTAATTGGATAAAGTCTTGAAAAACTAGGTAAGTGCCTACCCTATAATCATAATAAGTATATTGGGTAGCCGGGATTGGGTAGTGACACTGTAGACAGAGATACCCTTTCCTGGTTTTCCTCACGTCATACGTAGTAACAGTGTTTAAATTAAATACTGAGGCACAGTCACGACAGTGAGTGACAGTGACTCACTCAGTCACTGACTCAGTGACTGGACTACTGACACTGACTAGTACTAGTACTGACAGTAACAGTACTAACACAGTACTACTGTACTGACTGTGCCATTGTGACTGTTTTAAGTATTTAGTCTTTAGAGCAGGAAAGCCGCCGCGACCATTCTGAGTGACAGTAACCTGTCCCACTCACCTTGCTGTGTACAGTCCTCTGGTAGACTTGGTCACCGTCCTCACCTGCCGAAATATCCCCCGAAATACACCAGATATCATCTTGTCATCGTCCGAAGTCCACAGCAGATGGTCCGAGCATCGTACGACCGTCCCAAGCACTGATCACATGACCACGATGTGACCTAGTTAACTCACACTCTCCTGCCTTTCCCCCCAGACGGTGCTCCTGGTACAGTTTCATACCAGAGCTTCAGAGAGATTGTGTTTGAAGAGTGTCACGATGAAATTGCGGTCATCTCTTTTTCTCAAAGTAGACACCAGAGAGCGCCACCAACCTCAGTATGGTTCGCATCGCATCTATAAACTAAGTAGCCCCTATAGCTCGATGCAGCAAGTTGGGAACCTGAGTGTTTTCCAGTTTTGGAGGCAGCTGTGCATGTAAAATGCCTTCATTCAAGGGACATTTTTGTATATGCAGCAGAAGACAAGTCTTGTGTGTGATTCTCTCTCAAAAATCATAACAAAATATGAAAATAGAATCATTTGCTATGCATTATTCCCTCATAATACATGTCAGACTAGACAAAATGCCCTCCGTAGGTCCCATATGGGCTGGAAAAGCACCATGCTCATAAATGCCTTCATCATTTTCAAGATAAGAATATCTGAAGACCTGAACAATGTGAACAGGTCCATGGTGCAAAACCCTTTTGTTTCTATCAAAGTCCATCATCAATTGTTGTTTTGACCTGATGGCCCATTGAAAACCATATTGAAATGCTATTAGAACCCCATATTAGGCATGTGAGGCCTATTATAATGCACTATTGAGCTATTTAGTTGCAAAAGCATTGTCGGCACCAAAGACTAGAATCATAAGATGGGGCTAATTCTTCTCACCCTTATTGTATCACTTAGATATTTCCCATGCCTTTAAAGATGATCAAGTAGACCATAAAAATGGATAATTCTGGTATCAATGGGTGATCATGCATCCATATATGGTGATCTATGTGGTCCCACATCAAAAACCAAGCAGAAATTTTGCTGAAAATCACAGTTTTTGCAAACTAACAAAAATCACATGTCTCCCATAGTGTAATAAGCCACCATAGAGGTAGGGAGAAAAAGCATACTCATTTATAAACTTGATGGGTCAGTATTATGCACTGTCTATCAAAAACTGATGATTAGAATATTTTTTCACAAAATATATAGGGCCAAACTTTGAAAAACAGCAATTTTTTCAAACTAATGATTTTTAAATTTATACTTCGTACTTCAGTGGTAAACTGTGCACTATATTATTGTAATACCATCTACCCTGGCCTGAAAGCAATGAGTTTCATCTTTCATTTGCTGCAAATATTGTGTAAATCGGATAATTTTTGGCTAAACCACAGCATTTCTTACCGAAAATTCAGGAAAAACTAAGTTTTAGGTTCCCAACTTGCTGCATCGAGCTATAGTGCCAGTAGTGGGATTTATTTTTTTCCCGCCTGCGGGTCTCGGACCACCAAAACATTTCTCACTATAATCTATTATAGCTCAACCACCGATAAAACCCACCTACAATGATTCAAATCGCCCAAAATGACCACAAATCTTTAGATACATCTTTTATCCTTAATCTGAGATGAAAAAAATATAGGTTTGACCAATCCAGTTTTTTTCTATTGGCCTGCATGCGTACCCACCTACATTTTGACCTATTCTGCACCTAATAATTCAACAGTGCTCACTATTTTTTTAATGCCACCTACCAGTGCCTAACCAAAGGGCCAGTGTGTCACAATTTATATTCTATGAATCAGTACAGTTTAGTGATTTATTTGATGCCTTATAGCAAAGCTGACAATAATTTCCACACACTAATATAGACCAATCAGAGGCCACCATCTCTTAACTGCCTACATTTACTGTATGATCGTCGTCACTGCGGACCTCTATGGTGGTCCGAGATCTTAAAGGAGGGGGTCAGGACTAAAACTTACCCCAAACACTACTTATACAAACTTTTAGGTGTAATTCATCAAATTCTAACTTGTGAGGTGCCCTGTGAGCCCCTAAACTATAGACCATGGAGGTAATCGATGCCCTCGTAACCCTGGAAAATGGTCTCTTTTTCAGGCTGTTTTCACTCTCCGACACCCTATACATGTTTAACTTGTTTTCTCAAGAGATATTCAACCCAGGACCCTGAAATTCAGCACAGATTTCGTCCAGGTGGTCTCCTACATGAAACAACTGCTTTTTCTAAGCTTTAACCCCTAGATTGTACATGGAGTGTTGAAATATTATGCAAAATTGACAAAATGTGCACTGAAAATAGAGATATTTTGACATTTTCTCTATTTTTTCTGGATTTATTCCTTATCCATGGCTGTTTTTATGTTATGTCCATATTCCCAGATATGTTAGGAATGACTCTGTAAAATATTGTGATAAAAGCTTTAATATTTACTGTTCTATGACTTGAGCAAGGGCTTGATATTAGACAATGGAGCTGTACACCGTCTATCGGCAAGTAGGCCCTGAGTGTCCTTCAATCCTACATTCTGTCAAATATGCATGTCATTAGGTTATAAAAGCCCAAAGAGGGCATTATTCAGCATTTTTGCCCACAAATCCTTGAATTGATCCATCCCTGTAACTCTAAAAATGTGGTAATGTGCATAGAAAGGCCTCTAAGGCAGAATCAATGAAGTCCGCAATAATACCAATAGCCCTACAGCCTGGATTTTCTCCATTTTCCATACTTTTCATGCAAATTTCCACCTTTTTCAGCATTAATCTATCCAAACTAACCAAATCCAACTAAGAAAAAAGCTTTTTGAGCATTTCCAAGCTATTCTGGCTAACTGTCATATCACCACTTAAAGGAGGGGGTCAGGACTAAAACTTACCCCAAACACTACTTATACAAACTTTTAGGTGTAATTCATCAAATTCTAACTTGTGAGGTGCCCTGTGAGCCCCTAAACTATAGACCATGGAGGTAATCGATGCCCTCGTAACCCTGGAAAATGGTCTCTTTTTCAGGCTGTTTTCACTCTCCGACACCCTATACATGTTTAACTTGTTTTCTCAAGAGATATTCAACCCAGGACCCTGAAATTCAGCACAGATTTCGTCCAGGTGGTCTCCTACATGAAACAACTGCTTTTTCTAAGCTTTGACCCCTAGATTGTACATGGAGTGTTGAAATATTATGCAAAATTGACAAAATGTGCACTGAAAATAGAGATATTTTGACATTTTCTCTATTTTTTCTGGATTTATTCCTTATCCATGGCTGTTTTTATGTTATGTCCATATTCCCAGATATGTTAGGAATGACTCTGTAAAATATTGTGATAAAAGCTTTAATATTTACTGTTCTATGACTTGAGCAAGGGCTTGATATTAGACAATGGAGCTGTACACCGTCTATCGGCAAGTAGGGCCTGAGTGTCCTTCAATCCTACATTCTGTCAAATATGCATGTCATTAGGTTATAAAAGCCCAAAGAGGGCATTATTCAGCATTTTTGCCCACAAATCCTTGAATTGATCCATCCCTGTAACTCTAAAAATGTGGTAATGTGCATAGAAAGGCCTCTAAGGCAGAATCAATGAAGTCCGCAATAATACCAATAGCCCTACAGCCTGGATTTTCTCCATTTTCCATACTTTTCATGCAAATTTCCACCTTTTTCAGCATTAATCTATCCAAACTAACCAAATCCAACTAAGAAAAAAGCTTTTTGAGCATTTCCAAGCTATTCTGGCTAACTGTCATATCACCACTTAAAGGAGGGGGTCAGGACTAAAACTTACCCCAAACACTACTTATACAAACTTTTAGGTGTAATTCATCAAATTCTAACTTGTGAGGTGCCCTGTGAGCCCCTAAACTATAGACCATGGAGGTAATCGATGCCCTCGTAACCCTGGAAAATGGTCTCTTTTTCAGGCTGTTTTCACTCTCCGACACCCTATACATGTTTAACTTGTTTTCTCAAGAGATATTCAACCCAGGACCCTGAAATTCAGCACAGATTTCGTCCAGGTGGTCTCCTACATGAAACAACTGCTTTTTCTAAGCTTTGACCCCTAGATTGTACATGGAGTGTTGAAATATTATGCAAAATTGACAAAATGTGCACTGAAAATAGAGATATTTTGACATTTTCTCTATTTTTTCTGGATTTATTCCTTATCCATGGCTGTTTTTATGTTATGTCCATATTCCCAGATATGTTAGGAATGACTCTGTAAAATATTGTGATAAAAGCTTTAATATTTACTGTTCTATGACTTGAGCAAGGGCTTGATATTAGACAATGGAGCTGTACACCGTCTATCGGCAAGTAGGGCCTGAGTGTCCTTCAATCCTACATTCTGTCAAATATGCATGTCATTAGGTTATAAAAGCCCAAAGAGGGCATTATTCAGCATTTTTGCCCACAAATCCTTGAATTGATCCATCCCTGTAACTCTAAAAATGTGGTAATGTGCATAGAAAGGCCTCTAAGGCAGAATCAATGAAGTCCGCAATAATACCAATAGCCCTACAGCCTGGATTTTCTCCATTTTCCATACTTTTCATGCAAATTTCCACCTTTTTCAGCATTAATCTATCCAAACTAACCAAATCCAACTAAGAAAAAAGCTTTTTGAGCATTTCCAAGCTATTCTGGCTAACTGTCATATCACCACTTAAAGGAGGGGGTCAGGACTAAAACTTACCCCAAACACTACTTATACAAACTTTTAGGTGTAATTCATCAAATTCTAACTTGTGAGGTGCCCTGTGAGCCCCTAAACTATAGACCATGGAGGTAATCGATGCCCTCGTAACCCTGGAAAATGGTCTCTTTTTCAGGCTGTTTTCACTCTCCGACACCCTATACATGTTTAACTTGTTTTCTCAAGAGATATTCAACCCAGGACCCTGAAATTCAGCACAGATTTCGTCCAGGTGGTCTCCTACATGAAACAACTGCTTTTTCTAAGCTTTGACCCCTAGATTGTACATGGAGTGTTGAAATATTATGCAAAATTGACAAAATGTGCACTGAAAATAGAGATATTTTGACATTTTCTCTATTTTTTCTGGATTTATTCCTTATCCATGGCTGTTTTTATGTTATGTCCATATTCCCAGATATGTTAGGAATGACTCTGTAAAATATTGTGATAAAAGCTTTAATATTTACTGTTCTATGACTTGAGCAAGGGCTTGATATTAGACAATGGAGCTGTACACCGTCTATCGGCAAGTAGGGCCTGAGTGTCCTTCAATCCTACATTCTGTCAAATATGCATGTCATTAGGTTATAAAAGCCCAAAGAGGGCATTATTCAGCATTTTTGCCCACAAATCCTTGAATTGATCCATCCCTGTAACTCTAAAAATGTGGTAATGTGCATAGAAAGGCCTCTAAGGCAGAATCAATGAAGTCCGCAATAATACCAATAGCCCTACAGCCTGGATTTTCTCCATTTTCCATACTTTTCATGCAAATTTCCACCTTTTTCAGCATTAATCTATCCAAACTAACCAAATCCAACTAAGAAAAAAGCTTTTTGAGCATTTCCAAGCTATTCTGGCTAACTGTCATATCACCACTTAAAGGAGGGGGTCAGGACTAAAACTTACCCCAAACACTACTTATACAAACTTTTAGGTGTAATTCATCAAATTCTAACTTGTGAGGTGCCCTGTGAGCCCCTAAACTATAGACCATGGAGGTAATCGATGCCCTCGTAACCCTGGAAAATGGTCTCTTTTTCAGGCTGTTTTCACTCTCCGACACCCTATACATGTTTAACTTGTTTTCTCAAGAGATATTCAACCCAGGACCCTGAAATTCAGCACAGATTTCGTCCAGGTGGTCTCCTACATGAAACAACTGCTTTTTCTAAGCTTTGACCCCTAGATTGTACATGGAGTGTTGAAATATTATGCAAAATTGACAAAATGTGCACTGAAAATAGAGATATTTTGACATTTTCTCTATTTTTTCTGGATTTATTCCTTATCCATGGCTGTTTTTATGTTATGTCCATATTCCCAGATATGTTAGGAATGACTCTGTAAAATATTGTGATAAAAGCTTTAATATTTACTGTTCTATGACTTGAGCAAGGGCTTGATATTAGACAATGGAGCTGTACACCGTCTATCGGCAAGTAGGGCCTGAGTGTCCTTCAATCCTACATTCTGTCAAATATGCATGTCATTAGGTTATAAAAGCCCAAAGAGGGCATTATTCAGCATTTTTGCCCACAAATCCTTGAATTGATCCATCCCTGTAACTCTAAAAATGTGGTAATGTGCATAGAAAGGCCTCTAAGGCAGAATCAATGAAGTCCGCAATAATACCAATAGCCCTACAGCCTGGATTTTCTCCATTTTCCATACTTTTCATGCAAATTTCCACCTTTTTCAGCATTAATCTATCCAAACTAACCAAATCCAACTAAGAAAAAAGCTTTTTGAGCATTTCCAAGCTATTCTGGCTAACTGTCATATCACCACTTAAAGGAGGGGGTCAGGACTAAAACTTACCCCAAACACTACTTATACAAACTTTTAGGTGTAATTCATCAAATTCTAACTTGTGAGGTGCCCTGTGAGCCCCTAAACTATAGACCATGGAGGTAATCGATGCCCTCGTAACCCTGGAAAATGGTCTCTTTTTCAGGCTGTTTTCACTCTCCGACACCCTATACATGTTTAACTTGTTTTCTCAAGAGATATTCAACCCAGGACCCTGAAATTCAGCACAGATTTCGTCCAGGTGGTCTCCTACATGAAACAACTGCTTTTTCTAAGCTTTGACCCCTAGATTGTACATGGAGTGTTGAAATATTATGCAAAATTGACAAAATGTGCACTGAAAATAGAGATATTTTGACATTTTCTCTATTTTTTCTGGATTTATTCCTTATCCATGGCTGTTTTTATGTTATGTCCATATTCCCAGATATGTTAGGAATGACTCTGTAAAATATTGTGATAAAAGCTTTAATATTTACTGTTCTATGACTTGAGCAAGGGCTTGATATTAGACAATGGAGCTGTACACCGTCTATCGGCAAGTAGGGCCTGAGTGTCCTTCAATCCTACATTCTGTCAAATATGCATGTCATTAGGTTATAAAAGCCCAAAGAGGGCATTATTCAGCATTTTTGCCCACAAATCCTTGAATTGATCCATCCCTGTAACTCTAAAAATGTGGTAATGTGCATAGAAAGGCCTCTAAGGCAGAATCAATGAAGTCCGCAATAATACCAATAGCCCTACAGCCTGGATTTTCTCCATTTTCCATACTTTTCATGCAAATTTCCACCTTTTTCAGCATTAATCTATCCAAACTAACCAAATCCAACTAAGAAAAAAGCTTTTTGAGCATTTCCAAGCTATTCTGGCTAACTGTCATATCACCACTTAAAGGAGGGGGTCAGGACTAAAACTTACCCCAAACACTACTTATACAAACTTTTAGGTGTAATTCATCAAATTCTAACTTGTGAGGTGCCCTGTGAGCCCCTAAACTATAGACCATGGAGGTAATCGATGCCCTCGTAACCCTGGAAAATGGTCTCTTTTTCAGGCTGTTTTCACTCTCCGACACCCTATACATGTTTAACTTGTTTTCTCAAGAGATATTCAACCCAGGACCCTGAAATTCAGCACAGATTTCGTCCAGGTGGTCTCCTACATGAAACAACTGCTTTTTCTAAGCTTTGACCCCTAGATTGTACATGGAGTGTTGAAATATTATGCAAAATTGACAAAATGTGCACTGAAAATAGAGATATTTTGACATTTTCTCTATTTTTTCTGGATTTATTCCTTATCCATGGCTGTTTTTATGTTATGTCCATATTCCCAGATATGTTAGGAATGACTCTGTAAAATATTGTGATAAAAGCTTTAATATTTACTGTTCTATGACTTGAGCAAGGGCTTGATATTAGACAATGGAGCTGTACACCGTCTATCGGCAAGTAGGGCCTGAGTGTCCTTCAATCCTACATTCTGTCAAATATGCATGTCATTAGGTTATAAAAGCCCAAAGAGGGCATTATTCAGCATTTTTGCCCACAAATCCTTGAATTGATCCATCCCTGTAACTCTAAAAATGTGGTAATGTGCATAGAAAGGCCTCTAAGGCAGAATCAATGAAGTCCGCAATAATACCAATAGCCCTACAGCCTGGATTTTCTCCATTTTCCATACTTTTCATGCAAATTTCCACCTTTTTCAGCATTAATCTATCCAAACTAACCAAATCCAACTAAGAAAAAAGCTTTTTGAGCATTTCCAAGCTATTCTGGCTAACTGTCATATCACCACTTAAAGGAGGGGGTCAGGACTAAAACTTACCCCAAACACTACTTATACAAACTTTTAGGTGTAATTCATCAAATTCTAACTTGTGAGGTGCCCTGTGAGCCCCTAAACTATAGACCATGGAGGTAATCGATGCCCTCGTAACCCTGGAAAATGGTCTCTTTTTCAGGCTGTTTTCACTCTCCGACACCCTATACATGTTTAACTTGTTTTCTCAAGAGATATTCAACCCAGGACCCTGAAATTCAGCACAGATTTCGTCCAGGTGGTCTCCTACATGAAACAACTGCTTTTTCTAAGCTTTGACCCCTAGATTGTACATGGAGTGTTGAAATATTATGCAAAATTGACAAAATGTGCACTGAAAATAGAGATATTTTGACATTTTCTCTATTTTTTCTGGATTTATTCCTTATCCATGGCTGTTTTTATGTTATGTCCATATTCCCAGATATGTTAGGAATGACTCTGTAAAATATTGTGATAAAAGCTTTAATATTTACTGTTCTATGACTTGAGCAAGGGCTTGATATTAGACAATGGAGCTGTACACCGTCTATCGGCAAGTAGGGCCTGAGTGTCCTTCAATCCTACATTCTGTCAAATATGCATGTCATTAGGTTATAAAAGCCCAAAGAGGGCATTATTCAGCATTTTTGCCCACAAATCCTTGAATTGATCCATCCCTGTAACTCTAAAAATGTGGTAATGTGCATAGAAAGGCCTCTAAGGCAGAATCAATGAAGTCCGCAATAATACCAATAGCCCTACAGCCTGGATTTTCTCCATTTTCCATACTTTTCATGCAAATTTCCACCTTTTTCAGCATTAATCTATCCAAACTAACCAAATCCAACTAAGAAAAAAGCTTTTTGAGCATTTCCAAGCTATTCTGGCTAACTGTCATATCACCACTTAAAGGAGGGGGTCAGGACTAAAACTTACCCCAAACACTACTTATACAAACTTTTAGGTGTAATTCATCAAATTCTAACTTGTGAGGTGCCCTGTGAGCCCCTAAACTATAGACCATGGAGGTAATCGATGCCCTCGTAACCCTGGAAAATGGTCTCTTTTTCAGGCTGTTTTCACTCTCCGACACCCTATACATGTTTAACTTGTTTTCTCAAGAGATATTCAACCCAGGACCCTGAAATTCAGCACAGATTTCGTCCAGGTGGTCTCCTACATGAAACAACTGCTTTTTCTAAGCTTTGACCCCTAGATTGTACATGGAGTGTTGAAATATTATGCAAAATTGACAAAATGTGCACTGAAAATAGAGATATTTTGACATTTTCTCTATTTTTTCTGGATTTATTCCTTATCCATGGCTGTTTTTATGTTATGTCCATATTCCCAGATATGTTAGGAATGACTCTGTAAAATATTGTGATAAAAGCTTTAATATTTACTGTTCTATGACTTGAGCAAGGGCTTGATATTAGACAATGGAGCTGTACACCGTCTATCGGCAAGTAGGGCCTGAGTGTCCTTCAATCCTACATTCTGTCAAATATGCATGTCATTAGGTTATAAAAGCCCAAAGAGGGCATTATTCAGCATTTTTGCCCACAAATCCTTGAATTGATCCATCCCTGTAACTCTAAAAATGTGGTAATGTGCATAGAAAGGCCTCTAAGGCAGAATCAATGAAGTCCGCAATAATACCAATAGCCCTACAGCCTGGATTTTCTCCATTTTCCATACTTTTCATGCAAATTTCCACCTTTTTCAGCATTAATCTATCCAAACTAACCAAATCCAACTAAGAAAAAAGCTTTTTGAGCATTTCCAAGCTATTCTGGCTAACTGTCATATCACCACTTAAAGGAGGGGGTCAGGACTAAAACTTACCCCAAACACTACTTATACAAACTTTTAGGTGTAATTCATCAAATTCTAACTTGTGAGGTGCCCTGTGAGCCCCTAAACTATAGACCATGGAGGTAATTGATGCCCTCGTAACCCTGGAAAATGGTCTCTTTTTCAGGCTGTTTTCACTCTCCGACACCCTATACATGTTTAACTTGTTTTCTCAAGAGATATTCAACCCAGGACCCTGAAATTCAGCACAGATTTCGTCCAGGTGGTCTCCTACATGAAACAACTGCTTTTTCTAAGCTTTGACCCCTAGATTGTACATGGAGTGTTGAAATATTATGCAAAATTGACAAAATGTGCACTGAAAATAGAGATATTTTGACATTTTCTCTATTTTTTCTGGATTTATTCCTTATCCATGGCTGTTTTTATGTTATGTCCATATTCCCAGATATGTTAGGAATGACTCTGTAAAATATTGTGATAAAAGCTTTAATATTTACTGTTCTATGACTTGAGCAAGGGCTTGATATTAGACAATGGAGCTGTACACCGTCTATCGGCAAGTAGGGCCTGAGTGTCCTTCAATCCTACATTCTGTCAAATATGCATGTCATTAGGTTATAAAAGCCCAAAGAGGGCATTATTCAGCATTTTTGCCCACAAATCCTTGAATTGATCCATCCCTGTAACTCTAAAAATGTGGTAATGTGCATAGAAAGGCCTCTAAGGCAGAATCAATGAAGTCCGCAATAATACCAATAGCCCTACAGCCTGGATTTTCTCCATTTTCCATACTTTTCATGCAAATTTCCACCTTTTTCAGCATTAATCTATCCAAACTAACCAAATCCAACTAAGAAAAAAGCTTTTTGAGCATTTCCAAGCTATTCTGGCTAACTGTCATATCACCACTTAAAGGAGGGGGTCAGGACTAAAACTTACCCCAAACACTACTTATACAAACTTTTAGGTGTAATTCATCAAATTCTAACTTGTGAGGTGCCCTGTGAGCCCCTAAACTATAGACCATGGAGGTAATCGATGCCCTCGTAACCCTGGAAAATGGTCTCTTTTTCAGGCTGTTTTCACTC
Source organism: Acholoe squamosa (assembly GCA_949317995.1). Classification (NCBI taxonomy): domain Eukaryota; kingdom Metazoa; phylum Annelida; class Polychaeta; order Phyllodocida; family Polynoidae; genus Acholoe; species Acholoe squamosa. The sequence continues at coordinate 22,710,862 of OX439045.1, read as the reverse complement.
TCCGACACCCTATACATGTTTAACTTGTTTTCTCAAGAGATATTCAACCCAGGACCCTGAAATTCAGCACAGATTTCGTCCAGGTGGTCTCCTACATGAAACAACTGCTTTTTCTAAGCTTTGACCCCTAGATTGTACATGGAGTGTTGAAATATTATGCAAAATTGACAAAATGTGCACTGAAAATAGAGATATTTTGACATTTTCTCTATTTTTTCTGGATTTATTCCTTATCCATGGCTGTTTTTATGTTATGTCCATATTCCCAGATATGTTAGGAATGACTCTGTAAAATATTGTGATAAAAGCTTTAATATTTACTGTTCTATGACTTGAGCAAGGGCTTGATATTAGACAATGGAGCTGTACACCGTCTATCGGCAAGTAGGGCCTGAGTGTCCTTCAATCCTACATTCTGTCAAATATGCATGTCATTAGGTTATAAAAGCCCAAAGAGGGCATTATTCAGCATTTTTGCCCACAAATCCTTGAATTGATCCATCCCTGTAACTCTAAAAATGTGGTAATGTGCATAGAAAGGCCTCTAAGGCAGAATCAATGAAGTCCGCAATAATACCAATAGCCCTACAGCCTGGATTTTCTCCATTTTCCATACTTTTCATGCAAATTTCCACCTTTTTCAGCATTAATCTATCCAAACTAACCAAATCCAACTAAGAAAAAAGCTTTTTGAGCATTTCCAAGCTATTCTGGCTAACTGTCATATCACCACTTAAAGGAGGGGGTCAGGACTAAAACTTACCCCAAACACTACTTATACAAACTTTTAGGTGTAATTCATCAAATTCTAACTTGTGAGGTGCCCTGTGAGCCCCTAAACTATAGACCATGGAGGTAATCGATGCCCTCGTAACCCTGGAAAATGGTCTCTTTTTCAGGCTGTTTTCACTCTCCGACACCCTATACATGTTTAACTTGTTTTCTCAAGAGATATTCAACCCAGGACCCTGAAATTCAGCACAGATTTCGTCCAGGTGGTCTCCTACATGAAACAACTGCTTTTTCTAAGCTTTGACCCCTAGATTGTACATGGAGTGTTGAAATATTATGCAAAATTGACAAAATGTGCACTGAAAATAGAGATATTTTGACATTTTCTCTATTTTTTCTGGATTTATTCCTTATCCATGGCTGTTTTTATGTTATGTCCATATTCCCAGATATGTTAGGAATGACTCTGTAAAATATTGTGATAAAAGCTTTAATATTTACTGTTCTATGACTTGAGCAAGGGCTTGATATTAGACAATGGAGCTGTACACCGTCTATCGGCAAGTAGGGCCTGAGTGTCCTTCAATCCTACATTCTGTCAAATATGCATGTCATTAGGTTATAAAAGCCCAAAGAGGGCATTATTCAGCATTTTTGCCCACAAATCCTTGAATTGATCCATCCCTGTAACTCTAAAAATGTGGTAATGTGCATAGAAAGGCCTCTAAGGCAGAATCAATGAAGTCCGCAATAATACCAATAGCCCTACAGCCTGGATTTTCTCCATTTTCCATACTTTTCATGCAAATTTCCACCTTTTTCAGCATTAATCTATCCAAACTAACCAAATCCAACTAAGAAAAAAGCTTTTTGAGCATTTCCAAGCTATTCTGGCTAACTGTCATATCACCACTTAAAGGAGGGGGTCAGGACTAAAACTTACCCCAAACACTACTTATACAAACTTTTAGGTGTAATTCATCAAATTCTAACTTGTGAGGTGCCCTGTGAGCCCCTAAACTATAGACCATGGAGGTAATCGATGCCCTCGTAACCCTGGAAAATGGTCTCTTTTTCAGGCTGTTTTCACTCTCCGACACCCTATACATGTTTAACTTGTTTTCTCAAGAGATATTCAACCCAGGACCCTGAAATTCAGCACAGATTTCGTCCAGGTGGTCTCCTACATGAAACAACTGCTTTTTCTAAGCTTTGACCCCTAGATTGTACATGGAGTGTTGAAATATTATGCAAAATTGACAAAATGTGCACTGAAAATAGAGATATTTTGACATTTTCTCTATTTTTTCTGGATTTATTCCTTATCCATGGCTGTTTTTATGTTATGTCCATATTCCCAGATATGTTAGGAATGACTCTGTAAAATATTGTGATAAAAGCTTTAATATTTACTGTTCTATGACTTGAGCAAGGGCTTGATATTAGACAATGGAGCTGTACACCGTCTATCGGCAAGTAGGGCCTGAGTGTCCTTCAATCCTACATTCTGTCAAATATGCATGTCATTAGGTTATAAAAGCCCAAAGAGGGCATTATTCAGCATTTTTGCCCACAAATCCTTGAATTGATCCATCCCTGTAACTCTAAAAATGTGGTAATGTGCATAGAAAGGCCTCTAAGGCAGAATCAATGAAGTCCGCAATAATACCAATAGCCCTACAGCCTGGATTTTCTCCATTTTCCATACTTTTCATGCAAATTTCCACCTTTTTCAGCATTAATCTATCCAAACTAACCAAATCCAACTAAGAAAAAAGCTTTTTGAGCATTTCCAAGCTATTCTGGCTAACTGTCATATCACCACTTAAAGGAGGGGGTCAGGACTAAAACTTACCCCAAACACTACTTATACAAACTTTTAGGTGTAATTCATCAAATTCTAACTTGTGAGGTGCCCTGTGAGCCCCTAAACTATAGACCATGGAGGTAATCGATGCCCTCGTAACCCTGGAAAATGGTCTCTTTTTCAGGCTGTTTTCACTCTCCGACACCCTATACATGTTTAACTTGTTTTCTCAAGAGATATTCAACCCAGGACCCTGAAATTCAGCACAGATTTCGTCCAGGTGGTCTCCTACATGAAACAACTGCTTTTTCTAAGCTTTGACCCCTAGATTGTACATGGAGTGTTGAAATATTATGCAAAATTGACAAAATGTGCACTGAAAATAGAGATATTTTGACATTTTCTCTATTTTTTCTGGATTTATTCCTTATCCATGGCTGTTTTTATGTTATGTCCATATTCCCAGATATGTTAGGAATGACTCTGTAAAATATTGTGATAAAAGCTTTAATATTTACTGTTCTATGACTTGAGCAAGGGCTTGATATTAGACAATGGAGCTGTACACCGTCTATCGGCAAGTAGGGCCTGAGTGTCCTTCAATCCTACATTCTGTCAAATATGCATGTCATTAGGTTATAAAAGCCCAAAGAGGGCATTATTCAGCATTTTTGCCCACAAATCCTTGAATTGATCCATCCCTGTAACTCTAAAAATGTGGTAATGTGCATAGAAAGGCCTCTAAGGCAGAATCAATGAAGTCCGCAATAATACCAATAGCCCTACAGCCTGGATTTTCTCCATTTTCCATACTTTTCATGCAAATTTCCACCTTTTTCAGCATTAATCTATCCAAACTAACCAAATCCAACTAAGAAAAAAGCTTTTTGAGCATTTCCAAGCTATTCTGGCTAACTGTCATATCACCACTTAAGGTCTCAGACCACCAAAACATTTCTCACTATAATCTATTATAGCTCAACCACCGATAAAACCCGCCTACAATGATTCAAATCGCCCAAAATGACCACAAATCTTTAGATACATCTTTTATCCTTAATCTGAGATGAAAAAAATATAGGTTTGACCAATCCAGTTTTTTTCTATTGGCCTGCATGCGTACCCACCTACATTTTGACCTATTCTGCACCTAATAATTCAACAGTGCTCACTATTTTTTTAATGCCACCCACCAGTGCCTAACCAAAGGGCCAGTGTGTCACAATTTATATTCTATGAATCAGTACAGTTTAGTGATTTATTTGATGCCTTATAGCAAAGCTGACAATAATTTCCACACACTAATATAGACCAATCAGAGGCCACCATCTCTTAACTGCCTACATTTACTGTATGATCGTCGTCACTGCGGACCTCTATGGTGGTCCGAGATCTTAAAGGAGGGGGTCAGGACTAAAACTTACCCCAAACACTACTTATACAAACTTTTAGGTGTAATTCATCAAATTCTAACTTGTGAGGTGCCCTGTGAGCCCCTAAACTATAGACCATGGAGGTAATCGATGCCCTCGTAACCCTGGAAAATGGTCTCTTTTTCAGGCTGTTTTCACTCTCCGACACCCTATACATGTTTAACTTGTTTTCTCAAGAGATATTCAACCCAGGACCCTGAAATTCAGCACAGATTTCGCCCAGGTGGTCTCCTACATGAAACAACTGCTTTTTCTAAGCTTTGACCCCTAGATTGTACATGGAGTGTTGAAATATTATGCAAAATTGACAAAATGTGCACTGAAAATAGAGATATTTTGACATTTTCTCTATTTTTTCTGGATTTATTCCTTATCCATGGCTGTTTTTATGTTATGTCCATATTCCCAGATATGTTAGGAATGACTCTGTAAAATATTGTGATAAAAGCTTTAATATTTACTGTTCTATGACTTGAGCAAGGGCTTGATATTAGACAATGGAGCTGTACACCGTCTATCGGCAAGTAGGGCCTGAGTGTCCTTCAATCCTACATTCTGTCAAATATGCATGTCATTAGGTTATAAAAGCCCAAAGAGGGCATTATTCAGCATTTTTGCCCACAAATCCTTGAATTGATCCATCCCTGTAACTCTAAAAATGTGGTAATGTGCATAGAAAGGCCTCTAAGGCAGAATCAATGAAGTCCGCAATAATACCAATAGCCCTACAGCCTGGATTTTCTCCATTTTCCATACTTTTCATGCAAATTTCCACCTTTTTCAGCATTAATCTATCCAAACTAACCAAATCCAACTAAGAAAAAAGCTTTTTGAGCATTTCCAAGCTATTCTGGCTAACTGTCATATCACCACTTAAAGGAGGGGGTCAGGACTAAAACTTACCCCAAACACTACTTATACAAACTTTTAGGTGTAATTCATCAAATTCTAACTTGTGAGGTGCCCTGTGAGCCCCTAAACTATAGACCATGGAGGTAATCGATGCCCTCGTAACCCTGGAAAATGGTCTCTTTTTCAGGCTGTTTTCACTCTCCGACACCCTATACATGTTTAACTTGTTTTCTCAAGAGATATTCAACCCAGGACCCTGAAATTCAGCACAGATTTCGTCCAGGTGGTCTCCTACATGAAACAACTGCTTTTTCTAAGCTTTGACCCCTAGATTGTACATGGAGTGTTGAAATATTATGCAAAATTGACAAAATGTGCACTGAAAATAGAGATATTTTGACATTTTCTCTATTTTTTCTGGATTTATTCCTTATCCATGGCTGTTTTTATGTTATGTCCATATTCCCAGATATGTTAGGAATGACTCTGTAAAATATTGTGATAAAAGCTTTAATATTTACTGTTCTATGACTTGAGCAAGGGCTTGATATTAGACAATGGAGCTGTACACCGTCTATCGGCAAGTAGGGCCTGAGTGTCCTTCAATCCTACATTCTGTCAAATATGCATGTCATTAGGTTATAAAAGCCCAAAGAGGGCATTATTCAGCATTTTTGCCCACAAATCCTTGAATTGATCCATCCCTGTAACTCTAAAAATGTGGTAATGTGCATAGAAAGGCCTCTAAGGCAGAATCAATGAAGTCCGCAATAATACCAATAGCCCTACAGCCTGGATGTTCTCCATTTTCCATACTTTTCATGCAAATTTCCACCTTTTTCAGCATTAATCTATCCAAACTAACCAAATCCAACTAAGAAAAAAGCTTTTTGAGCATTTCCAAGCTATTCTGGCTAACTGTCATATCACCACTTAAGGTCTCGGACCACCAAAACATTTCTCACTATAATCTATTATAGCTCAACCACCGATAAAACCCGCCTACAATGATTCAAATCGCCCAAAATGACCACAAATCTTTAGATACATCTTTTATCCTTAATCTGAGATGAAAAAAATATAGGTTTGACCAATCCAGTTTTTTTCTATTGGCCTGCATGCGTACCCACCTACATTTTGACCTATTCTGCACCTAATAATTCAACAGTGCTCACTATTTTTTTAATGCCACCCACCAGTGCCTAACCAAAGGGCCAGTGTGTCACAATTTATATTCTATGAATCAGTACAGTTTAGTGATTTATTTGATGCCTTATAGCAAAGCTGACAATAATTTCCACACACTAATATAGACCAATCAGAGGCCACCATCTCTTAACTGCCTACATTTACTGTATGATCGTCGTCACTGCGGACCTCTATGGTGGTCCGAGATCTGCGCCTGACCAAGACCAAGTCAAGTGCACCTGAGCAGCACTCCCGAATTGAATATAATATAGGCAGACTATGTCAAAACTATGGAAGGAGAGGGATTGTAGGTCTAGACCTTGGTCTACTATTAAGGGAGTGGTCATTATTTATCAACAGGGGGGGTGGTGTGTTTTCGCGCGGACGCGCAGAAATTTTTTACGCCCCCCCCCTCGACGGCGACGACGGCAGTCAAAATTTTTTTCGCCCCCCCCCCTTGCGCCGGAGGCGCGGAGAGTTTTCGCGCCCCTCTTTGATCTATAGTAGCGCGCGGGCTTTTTTGCTAAAAAGAGGGTGAATTTTTTTAGCCCCCCCCTCAAGAGGGGTCAAAAGTTTTTTAGCCCCCCCTCAGGAGGGGTCTGAAAATTTTACGCCCCCCCTCAAACCCACCCTCCCCCCCTGTTGATAAATAATGACCACTCCCTAAGGGAATGGTCAAGCCCGGGGGTCAAGCCCTCCCCCTCGCCTTTGGATAGTTTGGGGGGGGACCATTCAAATATATTACGTACCGGTACCAGGGTAACATAAATTTGGCCACTTTTTGACTCCCCTCCCCCCTTGTAATGCTTTGTAACAAAATGACCAAAACCCCCTTCCCTAATTAGGGAGTGGTCATTTTTTAACAACAGGGGGGGTTGGTGAAATTCCGCATGGGCACGTCGAAAATTCTTCCGTCCCCCCCTCAGAGGGGTCTGAAATTTTTCCGTCCCCCCTTTTATTCTATAGTCGCGCGCTGGCTTTTTCGCTGGAAAGGGGCAAATCTTTTTTGTCCCCCCCTAAGAGGGGTCTGAAATGTTTTTGTCCCCCCCCCAAACCCACCAACCCCCCCCCCCCCGTTGTTAAAAAATGACCACTGTGCTTATAAATTGTCTAATTTTGCCATGTGATGTTTTCTTCATTTTTGTTATGTACCAGCGCCTAGGGCGCTGTGATAATGGACAAAAAATTATCACATTTTGAAACCCTCTTGCAGAGAATAATGGTTAAGGGGAAGAAGAACTAAAGGAATAATCAAAATTATGGGTATAAAAACGAGACTATTTAGTTCCCGTGTCGCATGCGTTTTCTGGTCCGTGAGAAATATGGTATCTCATTCTCCAAACATATCCCTTACCCTATAATCCAATCCAAACAGATAGAGTTAACTGCTTGAAGAGTGATACTGTTTTGATATTTATAAGAAAGCAATGAGTTTGAGTTGAGTTTAACAATTTTATTGGCACAATAGCATCATACAAAGGAAGCTTTTCAGGATTTGCCAAACAAAAGAAAGAAAATCAAATAATCAAAGAGAAATGAGACATTCGCTGCGATCGGATTACAAGAAAGGTACATGGTAGATGTTTCACATCGCCGACTGGCATTCATTGATGTAATACTGGTCCGTGTAGTATATTGCTTATCATGAGATAAAGTCAAACTGCAGACTCGGTCGCCTTTACATATTGTAGCTACTTATGATATAGCATGATTACGATACCTTTGACATAAATTCCTTTTTGGTACCAATTTTTTGTATATCACCGCTTAATTTATCCCAAAGTATTTTGCCACGGGATAAAGGATATTTATCATATACCATACATGTTGATCTACTAACTTTAAGTTGGATCTTATCATTGCCTCTTAGTACTCGTGTGGGCACTCTCACATGTTCTCTTTCCTTCGATACATCATACATGATACCTAACAATGATTTGTTACGCCTGACTTGGAGTAGCTGGCATTGAGATCTTACATGTAAGTCATGAACTGAAATGTCCCTGGGATCTTTTATGCCATAGACTAACCTTAAACAATGGTTTTGCATAGTTTGTAGTTTTTTTACATTGGTATTTGGTCCACATTCGTGTATAAAACTGGCATGTTCAATCGAAGGTAGAACCATTTGTTTGTACAGTTTTAAACACAGGTTGCCGTCTAAATATTTCCTTAGCTTTCTTAGTTGGTAACATCTTGTTTGGAAAGTGGCCTTGACCTTGTCCATGTGTTTGGAGAAATTCAATTCCCTATCCACAATGACACCAAGATAGTTGAAATTCTCAACAACTTCAAGTGGTGAACCACCTAAATTAACCGACTGCTGGGCTAAATTAAGTCTATTATATAACAGGCTTGCGGCAGTCCAGAGTAACTTGGTCTTATCAGTATTTACAGTCAGTTTATATATACAACACCAGGAGTATATATTACAAAGATCATGCTGTAGGTCAGCTATTATAGTGGCAGCATTTTCACCTGAGGCATAAACAGCTAAATCATCTGCATAGAGGCAGTACTTACATTTCTCAATAACATTTGTTATCTGGTTTATATAAATTACAAAAAGCAGGGGCCCCAGCACTGATCCCTAGGGCACACCACAGGATATAGTCAAGTCGGTGGAGACAAACCCATTTGCTGTAGTACATTGAGTCCTACCACATAAGTAGGACCTTAGCCAACCAATACTGTGGGGTGAAAAATTAAGTTTTCTCATTTCCATCAGCAAGAGGGAGTGATCGACCGTATCAAAAGCCTTCCTCAGATCGAGGAAGACTACAGCCGAGCACTCCCCCTTGTTATAACTTTCAAATAAGTCATGACTCAGCTGGAAAATCGCATTAGCGGTAGACCTACCGGGCATGAAACCAAACTGTCTCTTACTTATGATATCGTGTTGCAGCAGAAATTCCATTATTTGCGCATGTACAGCTTTCTCCATCATCTTGGCAATTAAATTTAATTGACTAACTGGTCTCCAGTTGGATATATTACATAGATCACCGCTCTAAGGTAGAGGGACTACATTCGCTTGCTTAAATACAGTAATCATCTCCCCATTATTAATTGATTGGTTTATGATATTACGGATTAAAATAGGCTGTAACAGCATGAAGTCACGCAGTACCACAGCTCTGACATCCTTAATACTAGATGATTTGCCTATGTTGATACTTTTTATTAAATTTATACAAGCTGGCAGTGATATTTCTTTCAATTCCATGACACCAAGATCCAGATATTGATGTTGTGCTAGTAGGGTGGTTATGATGTTATGTGCCACATTGGTTGGGTTCACTATCATCGATGCCAATCTGGGACCAACATCAACATAGAACTCATTTACAAATTCACAAACCAAGTGTGTTTCAATAGTTTCACCATTATCATCAACGATGTTCAGGTTTGCTTCCTTCTTAGGGCCTTTCCACATTTGTGATACTTCTTGCCAAAATCTGCGAGGGTCATTCTTGTATTTATCTATTTTACGAAGTACATCAGTCCTTCTATTGATGGTAAGTTCATATTTAATACGTCGATCAAGATCATGAAGTAGTGCCAAATATGGATTTGGTGGAAGACCCCTATATTTCCTGAGTTTTTTTAGAAATTTCTTCTTTCTTATGACAAGTCTATCAATGACTGCTGAATAACCCTTTGGTGGAAGATCAATTATGTTCAACCGCTTGAGATCTGGGAATGAGCGAAAACCATCAATCAATCCATAGCTGTCACAATATAAAAGGAAAAAAAACTAACTTTCTCATGTGGAAATTGTCTATGAATATCAATTGTCGTTAATATCGTTGTCTCTTTTAGAGAAGATTGATTGCAGTCAGGTTCGAACGATGTTCCTAGTACAAGATATAATCAGGGAAAGGATATTCTTCAGTTTGGTATTTTAATGAATCTTTTGTTTTGTGTACTAAGTATAAAGCAACTTTTTTTTTTCTAGACCAGATCCGGTGATGTTGACACAGTGATGTGCATTTTACATTCATATTCAATTTGAACCTGTATACATGACTTGTGTTGACTTCGGCATGTAGCACCTACCTTTCTCAAATTTTACACTGTATTGCAGAGCTCCTTTCTCATAGTTAACAATGAGCAGTGCAGATTTAGTGAATGATTGGTATCTTAACAAATAAGTATAAATACACAGAACTAAACGACTATGGTGTACATTGTGGTCGATCCACCCCGAGGGGCTGTCCCCCACTCGGGCTTCACCCTCGGAGGAGACAGCCCCCTGAGGGGTGGATAACAACAATGTATGCCATGGGAGTTTAGTTCTGTATTTATTTCATGTTATTATGATTTAAAAGTACTTAAATTCACTTGATTGAGCATCTAAATAAGTCACATGACCAGCAGTGGTGATCGAGGGTCTAACATTATCCCTATGGGCCGTCGTTATTCACATGAAATAATCGAGTTTTCCTTGTACTTGTATTTTAGTTAGGTCCCAAGAAGCTTTCATGGTGTAAAGTACCAGATGTGTTGATGTGAGGGTTGAGAATGTATTATGATAGAGAGTTTTCCACCAAGAAGATCTTTTAAGCAGACAATGACATTTAGCACATACTATTACTATATACAGCTCTGCTTGTTTCTTCTGTTCTTGGTAGTCTACAATGAAAACCAGGCCCACAATAAAGTAGACTTGACGACCCTGGGTCATCAAATTGACTACCTAGGTCATCATTTCAGAGGAAATGTATTTGCCCTACATAGGGGGCCCTATGATGTACTGTTGTATATATGATGCAAGTGGGTGGGGGGGGGGCTCATTTTGCAAAATCAGTTCTTAGTGAGGGGCAGTAAAAGAATTTGAATGCTGTTTAGGTAGTTTTCACATGTCCATGAAAACCCACCACCTACCCTCTTGTACATACAATGACCACTCTGTTATACACAACACAACAGCCATGTGCTTTTGTGTGGAAAGAGGACTAAAACATTTTTTTCCAACAGCACAAACATACAACTTGTGGCCTAGTGTTGTCATATTTTGGGCCAAAATGACCAAAACAAGCTTGATTTGGTAAAGATATATTGGATTTCTGGGTGGACAAAGGAGAGTTAGGACTAAATTAGTTCCCCATGCACACACCAGGGGAACCCTTCACACGCTCTTACTCACTACCCCCTTTCCTCTTCCGGCACAAAAAGGAACTAGAAACAGCACGTGAGATGGCTAACTGATGGGCAGGATACCGATGACAGCGGTTTAGCTAGTCCTCAGGGCTACAGCGCCTGCCGCGTCCGCGCTGATCTAAATACGCGGACTCTACGCGGAGCCTCCCGCGCTGAGCTTAGGTGTGCGGGCGTAGTGGTAGTCCTCAGGACTATAGCTAATAATCCTTAGTCCTGGGGACTAGGTGATAGCTTAGCCCACAACTAAACTATACCGGTCAAGTCCTGGGGATAAAAGCATAGTCCTAAGGACTAAAGCCTAGTCCCCAGGACTAAGAATATGAGGATATTGTCCTAGGGACTAATTGTACATTCCCATGAATTACCTTGCAGAACCCATGACTTTGTATAAGACTGTGCTGTTAGTCTCCAGGACTAAGCCTTTAGCCCTGGGAACTAATTCGTAGACTCAGGGACTACTTGTTTAGTCCTGAGGACTACAAAAACATCTGCCTAGTCCTCAGGACTAATGCATGTGGTTCTGAGGACTAATTCATTGATTGATGTCTAATGTAGTTGTGACTAGGGATGTAGTCCCCAGGACTTCAAATTTAGTCCTGAGGACTACTTCTAAGTCCCCAGGACTGCTCTGTGTAGTCCCAGGGACTAAAGATACAGTCCTAGGGACTAGAACATTGTCCTTGGGACTAGAGACACAGTCCTTGGGACCAATGCCCCCCTAAAAATAATGAGTGGAATCCGACTAGAAAATTACATTTTCAATCCTCAGGACTAAAAGGGTAGTCCCTAGGACAGGCTCTAGTCCCCAAGACTAGAAACCTGGAAGGCATTGGCTATTGGAATTTCAGAAATGAGTGTGTGTCTTCTACTAGTGATAGTCCTCAGGACTATGCCCCCATCCGCACCGCGTCTGTCTGCACATAGTCTGCGCGTATCTACGTCAGCACGGACGCGGCAGGCGCTGTAGTCCTGAGGACTAGTTAAACCGCTGTCATCGGTATCCTGCAACTGATGGCCGTGTGACGCAAAAGGGTCACTTCTTGCAGATTTGACCTGGCCCTCTGTGGAGACGAATGTTGAAGCCACCGCGGTTCCCGTGGTGCCCGGCCAAAGGGGGGTTCGGGGGCAGAGCCCCCGATCAAGGATATATGCCAGAACTCATCTGAATTTGAATTATATTCAGATGAGATCATCTGAAACTTATGGAAACTTAAATGGAAGAATATTATTCAGATGAGATCTCATCTGAAAACAATCAGATCTCATCTGAAAACAGTCAGAAGTGTGTGACAGCATGGTCCCACCACGTCCCTGAGGAACTGAGGCGGTGTGAATGTTTGTCTCCAGTGTGACGTCATTCTACTTCCGGCCAGGTCAAAATCCCAAGAAGTGACCCACATGCCCGTGTGACATCAGAGGCAGTGGGAGATGAACCAGTGCTGTGGGTGACTAAACTGCTGCCAACTGCTGACTGCTTTTTATTACTTCATGTATGGTTGAGAGCAGGATGAGGGGAGATCCACTGGTCAGAATCTTTCTTGAGACCAACGTTTGGGTTCACCACATCCACCATAATAATATACAGTTCGACCTGAAAATGCTGACATCAAACTAATCCACCATTTTGTTAAAGAAAACACTGATGGGTTCAGTTTAATATGTAAATCCTTTTTGTATATAACAAATGAAGATTATATAATCAATTGGCCCAACCACAGTGAGAATTTGCTGTGTCCATGATCATTATATCATTTCACTTTAATCCCAATGCAAAGGTTGCATGATCCCTCTTGAAAACATCACCTATTTTCAATTTCAATGATATCTCTTGAGAAAAAAGACCCCTATTTTTGAGTGAAATGTAATGCAGACATGCAGACCATGAAAACATATGACCCTATATCAGTGCTTTTGGTAACGAGGATGGTGTCCAAAGGACATGGAAGTATCATGTACACTTTAATAATGCCATAAATTGTAACATATGATTGTACTAATGGGTATAAAATGAGGCATTAATACATATAACTCATATGAGCGTTCACGGTCCACTGAGCACCAGCTATGTGAATATATAATGTAAAGGACCAAAGTAACTGACCTCATAGTCCACTGACCATGAACAATAGTGTATGTAATTGTTTTAGGACCAAAAGGTCCGACCTCATGGTCCACTGACCATGAACAATAGTGGATATAATTATTTAAGGACAAGCTAGACTGCCATCACAGGCCGCTGAACACCAGACACTAACAACAGGACAAGAGTTGACAGCATTGTAAACTTCCGGCTTCATTTACGCTGTCTCACGGACATGGCCCAGATGCACCTGGACAAGGTGCATCTCATGGTAATAATCTGGTGTCAAAAGTCCCATTATTAAGGAAGTTAGGCCACAGAGAGTGTTTTGAGCTCCCGGTGCGCCATGGACAAACCAGCGCAACTTGTGCACATGCGCAGCAAGGTATGGAGAGCTGAAATGTTTCCCTCTCCACATGCGCAGTTACAAGTACGCTGCTTCATAAATAGTTGAGTTACGGGCCGCTGAACATGCCAAACTGACCGGGACAATGGGGGCACCGCACAGATGATGGGGGCATCCTATGTACCCCTATGGACATGAAAGACTCTAATGGACAATAGCAGTGGCAGTTGCTGTTGGCTCCAGCTAGTCTAGAGGGAGGATGCTAGGGTTGGCTATTTAAGCTCAACCCTACCTTCCACCCAGTCAGTATCCAGAGAACCACCTCAGTGACAACATCTCCAGTCCAGCTCTCCTGAAGCCTGCTATGCATCTGCCAGAAGAACACTCTGCTGGGTTAGACTATGTCAGACAGACATAGTACTACACCCCACTTGTGGCTAGAGTCTATCTTCTTCCATCTATCTATAACAGGGTAAAGTTGCACATTTATATTATCCCTCTATCAGCAGGCCAGGAGCTAGGTTGTGGGAACCCACCTAGAACCTATATTGGACAATGTATTTGAAGTCGTTTATTAGGCAAAAACAAGGTACATGATAATATGTAAGATGTTTAACCTAGCACCTACGCATTGTAGTGCTTACGCTAGGACCCACTATATGCCATAGGTTCAATTCATGATACATATTTTTTGTAAACAATAATAGCAGTCACATTACATAGTTTGTTTAACTTAACCTACTAGGGTTATAGTGATTGTAGACTACCCTAAGTAACAAATCTGATTTCGTGTTCATGAGATGAGATGAACACGAAAGTAAAATATCATGGGTCTATTATAAGTATTAGTCATACAAAACAATTTGAATAGACTTTTCTAACACTATTTTTGAATTTGTAAATATTGTTAATAACAGTAAATTCTGGTTTTAAGTGATTCAAACATATAATGGCTCTGTAATAAGCACGTCGTAGAACAACCGGTTTTAAGCTATGCGGGACAATCAATCTTTTACCCTGATGGTATCGTGTAGCTATATTTTTCCTATCCACAAGTGTCATATTCTGAGCTAACATAACACCATAAGATAATGGATGTAGATCTTGTCTAACATATAGTTCCGTGCAATTGCTTCTTTCTTGTATCTGCTTGGTAGTCATAACAGGATTTTCTTCTAGTTTAACTTTATATACCATCCTTAAGGCTCTGTTCTGTAACATTTGTAAATCTCTATTTTCTCCTCTATAATCCCTATCCCAAATATAATCACAATAGTCAAAGATGGGTAATATCATAGATTTGAACACAGTCAACGAGGCATTTTCATCAAGTAGAGCTCTCACTCGACCCATTTGAAAAATCCTATGTCGAATAATTCGCATAGTATTCTCCCTATGTTTTACAAATTTCATCTCAGTATCCATTCTTAGACCTAAGTAAACAAATTCGTCTACTTTTTCAAGGGTCGTATTATTCTTAAAGAATTTAGTTCCATCATTAGGGTTAGTGTTAAAAGACATCCATTTGGTTTTTTGCACATTGATAATAAGGGTATTGTTTAGACACCATGATGCAATCTTCTGAATAACTTGGTTCATTTTATATGGTGAGTCCAATGATACCACTGCATCATCTGCGTATAACGTAATTTCACAATCTACTGCCTTGGCTAAAGAATTAACCTAAACTGAACCTTGAGGAACCCCATATGTGATGGGTTTCAGAGATGAAACAATATCATTTGCTAAAGTACACTGTAAACGATTTGCTAGATAATTTTTGAAAAACTCACACGTATTGTAGCTAAGTCCTAAGGCCTGTAATTTTCGAAATAACTTGGGGTGTGAAACTGTATCAAAAGCTTTTTTGAAATCAATATATAAACAATAAGTTGGTTTATTGATTATATAATTGTTAATAATCGTTTTAAGATGTTCAGTGATAGCCGTCTGCGTAGAATGTCCTTTTCTATAGCCATGCTGCGTTGGGCACAATAAATTTTGTGTCTCCATATAGAGTTGTAGCCTTTTACAAACAAGTCTTTCAAGTAATTTACCTGTGATGGGCAATAGACTAATGAGTCTAAGATCTTCAACATTCATAGAGTTTGCCTTTTTAGGTAGGGGTATAACAGTAGCTATTTTCCAGTCATCAGGGAAAGTGGCAGTAGCTAAACACTTATTATACAATGACCTGAAGATATCTGGAATAGCAAATAAGGAATCCTTAATAACAAAAGACTTACAATGCTCTATGGCAGAAGATTTCTTTATATCTATTGCTTTAACTAGCTTAATAAAGTCTATATAGGACAGTTCATAAAGAAGATTGGTATTTTCCAATATAGTACCGTATGGTATAGCCAAATTTTCATTTCTATCACCAGGTGGGAGTGCATTAGCTAATTTCTCTCCAATACCAGTGAAGAAACTATTTATATATTCAGCACAATTTTCAGGAGGGATAACTAAATTTGTTGTGTTATTTCTAAGTTTGATTAGAGAAGCACATGTTCTATTAGGTAGTAATTTCTTGAGCGCTTTAGATCATGGCAAGCAATATTATGATCTCCTAAGTATAACATCAACCCACCCGCTGTCTTTTCTCTGAAAGGAAATCTATCTAAGCGGACATATTGATAGCCTGGTACCTGTAGATCAGCATCCAATACAGATGGAGAGAGCCATGTTTCCACTATTCCAGTCATATCTACCCCTGTTACTAACTTAAATACATCAGTTCTTTTCTTATACATTGATCTAGTGTTGGTACAAATTATTTTCAGTCCCTTCATAGGGGTTAATTCATGTAAGAAAATCAAATTTTGAACAGAATTGTCCAGGTAAATGCAGGTGTGAATGAGGGTGAGAAGGAGTGATACCTAATATGAGAAAAGCATATATGGCTATGTATCATGAGTTCAATGCAACTTTTGAGTTTGTCCCGTTCCCAACCACTTTTACATTTGGACTACTCCAAATCACGATAAATTTTAATATCCTAGGTTTTTATTGGCCCAGGAGGTCGTGTTAGTTGTGCCCTTTCAGAAAATGTATGATTTACCCTATTGCTTTGTTATTCTTTTGTTAAAAGGGGGCAATACATGTCTAAAATTCCATGTTTTTCATCATATTCCTCTTTTCAGTGATATAGAAAACAAATGCTAATCCACTATATGTAAGTGTTTTCGTGTTCATATTTATGTCTATACCATTGGCTATCATTTTAACCTATGGGCATATTTTACTAAGCAATCTGGTCGACATGGTATAGGTATAGAAAATAGCAAAGTCCCGTTCCCAACTACTTTTTAAAAGAGTCTTTAAAAATGAATGCTTCCCACCATATTTCTAATAATGATTTTTCTGAAGCTACAATAGTTGTACTATAAGTGAAATCCATATGTCTCTGAAGCAATGCCCAATCTTTCCTAGCCTCTGTCTCCTTATTTACCCATTCTCAGGATCTTCCAAACTTACCATGGTGCTTATGTCCCGTTCCCATCCACAAAAAATTAAGATAGTAGTATCTCCATAGTTTTCATATTTAACTGTCTGCATAATATGCACAATTTAGCCCTATTTGAGCCCTAAAAGAAAATTTAATATAGAGCTTTTCTGGTCATTCATTTCTCTGCAACTCTTCATCAGTCACCACATGTGTCCTGGTCCCAACCACTTTTGTCCTGTTCCCAAACACTTCTTATAACACACCATTGTTCAGTACTACAATGCATGAAACTCACTCTAAGGCACATATTCCCTCCCCTTTGTTCTCCTATCCAATCATAACATAAAAATAAAGAAAATGCCAGTCATTGTAATGATAATGTCCTGTTCCCAACCACTTGTGTCCTGTTCCCAACCATTTTTTTTTCAAATGTAACATTATTCAATCATAACTCTTGTGAGACTCAATCGCAATTACCTATCCCTTCACCTCGGTCGTCCCATTCACTCATGACATAGTATTGTCTCAGTATAATGAAGTAAATCACAGTCACTGTAATGATAGCATCTCATTCCGAACCACTTTCTGTGTCCCGTTCCCAACCACTTTATTCTTGAAAGTGACATTCAGTTGTACACCTCAATCACCAGCACCAATCCCGTGGCTACTGTCCCCCCATCCACTGATTGCATAGAATTATGTCAATTTATTGAATTACTCCTAGTCACTGTAATGATTATATTTTGTTCCCCATTACTCGTGTCCCATTCCCAACCACTTATGTCCTGTTCCCAACCACTTCTTTAAAGAAAAGTAACATTACTCGGTTTTTGTCATTCATGAACCTCACTCACAAGCACCTGTTCCTCTGGCCCCGTCCCTCCTTTAGCTCAGCACATGGAATTACATCAATATGATGAATAGACCCCAGTCATTATAATGATAATGTCCTGTTCCCAACCACTTCTTGTCCCGTTCCCAACCATATTTTAAATGTGAATTTGTACAGTTCTACCACACATGAAAATCACTTACCACTGGCCATATCCTTTCCCCTTCCTTCACACTAACTCATGACAAATTTCTTACTATGTATCCTTTAGAATTTCACCTACATATACATACATGTATATACTGATCATATCCTGCTCCTAATAACCTTTGTCCCATTCCCAACCACTTGACATGGTTCTCACCCAGGATAACAATTTAAGGGAAAGGTTTTCCAGTACCCCTGGGACCAAAAGTATTACTCTGGCCCTATTTGTTTACCTTGTACAAAATTTCAAAGTTTAGTATAAATTCTTGCAAAAAAGGAGTGAAAATTCAAATTTAGGGAGGCTGGGGTCTTAAATCCCTAATGAGATAAGTGGAAAGGATGTTACAGCTATGAAGTATGTTCATGACCAAATAATCTTCCACAGAAAATGTATAGAAGGTTTGGATATTTAAGACTATCTATGAGGACAAAATAAAAGTGGTTGGGAACGGGACAGAATGGGGTACCATATGTCTCAAGAGGTGTCATGCGGGAAACTAAATTCTCATGGGGGAAACTAAATTCTGGGGAAGATGTCTGTGTTGTGAAGTGTTTGAAATTTGCTTGTTTGTTTTCATGAATTCCCTTTTCTAAGTTAAGGCTAGATAACCATTACATAAATGTTGAGATACTGAAAGTGAAAGATGAACAGCCAGGTCAATATAGAGGTGCAGTAAACATAGTCACATCATGTACTTAACTACAACCTAGTACAGAATGTAACATATAATAACTCGCTCTGATTAACACAGCGTCAAATAATATTTCTGTAGATGAAGCTATATAGTTACCCCTTCTGTTATACACACTAGATCGAGTCTCATTCTATACAGGTTAATTACCCTTGGTTAATTACCAGACTATACCTTCGGTCACAAATCATAGAAAGTGTGCATATAGGGCCTTACATGTCATTTCACCTACATATGTATATACTGATCATATCCTGCTCCCAATCACCTTTGTCCCGTTCCCAACCACTTGACATGATTGAGTATATTGAAAATTATGAAAACATCTTTATGGATATGGTTCTCACCCAGGATAACAACTTAAGGGGAAGGTTTTGCAGTACCCCTGGGACCAAAAGTATTACTCTGGCCCTATTTGTTTACCTTGTACAAAATTTCAAAGTTTAGTATAAATTCTTGCAAAAAAGGGGTGAAAATTCAAATTTAGGGAGGCTGGGGTCTTAAATCCCTAATGAGATAAGTGGAAAGGACGTTACAGCTATGAAGTATGTTCATGACCAAATAATCTTCCACAGAAAATGTATAGAAGGTTTGGATATTAAAGACTATCTATGAGGACAAAATAAAAGTGGTTGGGAACGGGACAGAATGGGGTACCATATGTCTGAAGAGGTGCCATGGGGGGAGTTCACATATTTAAGAAAAACCAACCTTGTATGGTCTTCCATCAATAACTATAGTTTACTCATACAGAAGGATTTAAGCCTACTAGAGATTTAGGTCTGACCCCTTCCCGATCCCTATGGATCCAAAAGTTGCATCAAACTCATGATACAGAGCCATATATTGATTTACAAGCATGGCAGTCATCATAGAGAAAGAGGGCTAGCTGGCGCTCTCCTGTCATATTATTACAATATCTTATTTTTCCATAATACCATTTAGCATGATATATATATATATATATATATATATATATATATATATATATATATTGTAGCGCTCTCCAAGCTCCTCCGGATAAGAGAATGACGACCAGTAACACGGACA
Source organism: Acholoe squamosa (assembly GCA_949317995.1). Lineage (NCBI taxonomy): Eukaryota > Metazoa > Annelida > Polychaeta > Phyllodocida > Polynoidae > Acholoe > Acholoe squamosa. Next base: position 22,691,029 of record OX439045.1, on the reverse strand, counting down.
AGTATAATTAACGTGAATTCTTTATTGCCTGGCTTGCTCTGCCACACCAGCTAAGTATATCTCTATCTATATGCCGCTGCTCCTCCTCTCTGGTGCAAGTGCCGGTGCGTCCTATAGCCACCCCAATCTCAGACTGCCTGTCCGGTGGGACACCTCCAGTATTTATACACTTGCAAGTCCACCGGCGCTGGTGTATGTACAACATACACCGCCGCCGAAGACGCTACTCCGAATAACACAATGCTGACGTGACTCCGCCTCCGCCGGCTTCCCCCCGCCCCCATGCCAGGATGGTTTCGGGATCCACCGACGTCGGCTCGGTCTACGCCACACTCTCCCCAACTAATTAACAGTCGTACTGGGAAAGAATGTCAGAGTACCCTCCTGCAGATGGGTATCCAATTTTGAATAAACAATTATACACCATGGCCCCTGGGTGTTTGTGATTATTACTTTTAAACAAATACATTGAGCAATATAGATAATCATACAGTATACACAGTATCAATACTTATAGCATGCTCCAACGGATAGCTTCATAATTTACAAATGGTTTAACTATTATACAACCGCTGCCTTCAAGACCAATACAACATCACTGCCACCGCCGAGATGCCCCCGACTCATCCACCGAGCCGTCCACCGGTCCTCCGAACCGTCCACCGACGGCCACCTCCCTCCGGTTGTTGCCGTTTCTCCTCCGCCTGCCTCCGGATGCCGCCCCCCCGCGGCTCGACCAGGTCTGCAACACAAGGTAAGGCACTTGTACTGCTTACCCCACCGGAACTGATGCATTTTGTCCTTCATTTAAGGTGCTACTGCTCCCCCAGCCTGTACTGGCTTACACCCATAGATTACTCGGGTGCATTCCACGTCATCCCAGCTTATCCCGCAGTCACCCTCCGACCCGGCTGCATCACCGCCCTCCCTCCTTTTCCTCCCATCGACCTCCGCCGGCGCCCTCCTGTACTGGAGTTTCCGTTTCCCCCGCCGTAGATACACCGGAAGAGACACTTACCCTTTTTACTGGGTGCTCGTAGAGGCTTCCTCCTCCTGTCTCTCCTCCTTCTCCGGGGCCTTCGGGGTAATAGGCCATGGCTGCCCGCATCTGGAGCACAGTCCCTCCCTGGACGCCTTGGCGTACCTGGTTCGGGTCACCTGAACCAGTTCCACATCACCGTCAGCCAAGCTTTGCACTGCCGAGCTGCACACCCCCCCCGGCACCACTCTCATCTCGGGCCCCAAGTTCCCCGGGTTCCGCAAGCGCCTCGTATACTCCTGCAGCTCACGGGGGCCTGTGAAGTCCTCATTCCAGGGCATCAAGTTCTCCTCCACCTCTACCCTTTTTCCAGAGTCGGGAGCCGGGGAAGGGGCAACCACCACGTGGCTTACAGACACTACTCCTTGTGTGGGAGCCACGCCCCCGTCAGGTATGGGTACCACCTGGGCGTCTGTCACTATTATAACACGTTCGGAGGTCGGTGGGCCTAAAGGGTCCTCATCCTCCACACTCCCCTGCACCGTCTCCACCCCCTCCGGCACCAACACCATAGTCTCCATGTGTCCCGCCTCCTCCCCAGCCTCAATTTGTAAGAGAAAGTCCCCCTTGGGAGACTGCACCACCAGCCCCTCCAATCCAACAGTAACCGTCCTGGGGTAATGCACTAAGTCAGGCCTCCCTTTTGCTCTCCCGGCCATCTTGCCTTTTTGTTGGGGGGTTACACCAACGGGTTCCCCCTCATTGTCCCTGGGTTTGCTGCCGGAGCTCGTCTTTGCCGGGGTCTTGGGGCGCTGGCCCGTGGGAGTTAATGTACTCAGTAATATTTCCTCAAGGCTGCGCCGCGTTCCGGGGGTGGGAGTCTGGGGCACCGCTGGTGGACTAGCCTTTTCCGGGGTCTCCCCCGTGCGCACGGTAACCTGCTCCATCAGTGTTTCTAATCCTGTTTTCTGGCTACTCTTTCCCGGGCCTTTCCCTTTTCCTCTTCTTGTCTTTTTAGATTTCTGTTCTTTCAAAGCTCTTTCCTCCTCCGCCACCCTGGCTTCTGCTTCTTTCTTTTCCTCTATAGCCTTCTGTCTTTCCATTTCTCTCTCCTTCTCTAACCTCTTTTGTTCCTCTAACTCCTTCTGCCTGGCCCTCTCTCTACCAGCTTTGATCATCGCTGCATACTGCTCCTCGAGGTCAGGGTAGCCAGCCACGCCGGGGGGGTATTCAAAGATCTCTTCATCAACTTTAGCTGGAGCGGAGACCATCTTCGTGGCTACGTCTTCGGGGTCGGGTTTACCTGGTCCCCTGTCCTCCTCCTCCTCCGGGGAGTCGGGGGTGGAGGTGGCCCCTTCCTCAGCAGGTGTGCATAATTCCGGTTCAATGTGGGGCTTGGGGCGGTCCTCCTTTAAGGTGTACTCCGGCAGTTTTTCAGGGCTGGAATCGAGTCCCCCGGAAATTTCGAATGCCTTTCCTTTTTCCGGGCTGGACTCCTGAGCTGACTGTGAACCGTCGTCTGTGACGTCATCGTAAGTCCCAACCTTTAGCTGGGTTCTCCGTGTTGGTATACCCGTCCTAGCCGCCTCATATTCCTTTTCTATTTCATCTACGTCTAGTGTGCCCACCGGCAACTCCTTCTGGAGTCTAGTTAAGGTTTTGGTCGGGGTCTCCCCCTCCCTACTGTACCTGTCCATTAGTAATTTAAGAACAAAGAGAACCTTTCCCTCCTCCTCTGGCTCCAATTGATATTTACCGGTAACGGGGTCCGTTATCATTTCTGTAACCCGGCGGACAGCTCCCTCCTTACCGGGGGACCGGCGCACCTTTTTGTCAGGGGGCTCCTCCACTGCCTCCTCGGACACCCGTTTCCGCCCCTTGCCAGTACTACTCCGGGTGGCCACCCCTTGTGCAGGTAGTCCCTGATTGGGGGGAGTTTTCAGTCCCACCAGTTCCTCTAGATATTTGGCCGCTGCGGCCACCTCCTCCATTTCCTCAGCCCCTATGCTTATCCCGGGGGACACCAGTGACGATATGATAGAGGCGCTGCCCGGTGTCTGGCTGGAGGGCACCACCGCCTCCGTTTTAGAAGTGCTTGCGGCGGCGAACTCGGCCGGCTCCTCTGCCTTCCCAGCCCCTCCTTTTGACGTGTGGACCTTAACCTTCCGGGGTTTGCCTTTAGACTTGGGTTTTGTAGACGTGGAGGTGCCTGGAGTTTGTGCTGGAACGGCCCCCGCCTCCTCTTCACTAGCCAGCCGCAGTTGCTTGGTCTCTTTCGGGGGCACCCATCCTTTTATGTCCGGGTGCTGTCTCTCCACGTGGCGCACCAGGTCATTCTTGTAATCTTTGGCGACCTGGTATTCACAGCCGGTGGAGGGGCACTCGTATCCTTCTTGCACGGCCTCATGCTTCCTCTGATGGCGTTTTAAAGCATCGCTGCGTCCAAAGGCATACGGTTTGCCCTCCTCCCTGCAGATCTCACACCTGTGCTTTGGTATCTGCACTCCCCCTACCCATACCATGGGCACGGACTTCTCGTCTTCGTGTGTCTTAGGCATATTACCGAGTTCTAACTGCTTCCAATCGATGGTCGATATTGCCGAATCCCGGGGATGAGTCCTTCCTTTATACACCCCCGGCCCGGCCACACCCCTCCCCCTTGAGTTGTCTTGGCCAATTAGCAGCCAGGAACCTTCCCCGCACGCCTGTGCCACCGGGGTTTCCCCTGTCACGAGGCCGTCACCCGACCGTGAGAACGTCCGCTCTGCTCCTCCCTCCGAACGTTCCGGTGGGTAGTGGACGTGGGAATGGGTTCTTGACCAGCTGTCTTTCGCACGGTCCTTCTTCCTGTAGGGTTTGTTGTTTACTTTTCGGTGGACTGTCTCCTCGGTGGGCCGTTGGCGGTGTTTATTTCTATCATTCTCCCTTCCCCCATGCCTAGGGCGGCTGTGGGACCGTGAGGACGAGGATTTGGGTGGAGATCGGCCCCCTCTCTCCCTCCGGCGGCCCTCCCGGTGAACCCCGTCTTTCTTTACGCGCTCCCTTGGCCCTTTTTTTTTTTCCTCCCGCCCGGCTTGTGTGTCCCCTGTTACACCATTTCTACAGCTCTCCTCCACCTTCCTCATTACAACACGTCTGTCCTCCGCCATTTCTATCGGGAAAGTGACTGTTATCTTCAAATAGTGGTCGTCTCCCTCCTCATTGACGTCACTCGCATTCTGGTTTCGTAGCAACACCGGTTTTGGCGGGGCTATAACTCCGGCAGAGGGCGCGCTCGACGCTTTAGGCGGAGTTTTAGGCCCGTCCCCCGAGCTAGGCGGCGTAGCAGGCCTGAAGGCGCCCGGCGGTGCCGTGACCCCAGCCTGTACTAAGTGTAGACACGTAGGCGCAACCTTAGGCGTCTCCTCCGCCTTAGGCGGTGTTTTAGGCCTCCGGGGTAAGCGACCCGGGGCTACTAGACGGCTCTCCCTCTCCTCGTTCCGTTCGTTATCGTGCTCTGCCTCCTCTAGCATTTCATAGACCCGCCACCTCTCTGCATGCCTGCCTAAGATACGACATCTCTCTGGGTCCTTCCTCCGTCTGGCCCACTCTGCCCTCTTGAACTCGTTTCTTTCCCTAGTTTCTTCGGTCTCCTCCTCCAGAGGGGATAAATATTCTTCATCCAGGGGGGGTTCGTCATCTGGGGGTTCACCCCTCCAGTGGGCCATTGCAGCTTCTGCTCTCACCCGAGTCTCCTCCTCCCGCCACCATTTCCACCAGCTGTCCCCACCCTCAGCCATCTTAACAGGTAAGTATGCTTGGTCACGCGGCCCGGGGTTAGGGTCCCTTATTATCGCCCGTATCGCCTTAGCCCCCGGCGATCCATCCCCCGCTCCATGGTCGGGGTTGGCTACCTCTTCCTTCGCCGGGTCTATCTCCTTGCATTCATCCCCCAGATCCTCTTCCTCTGGCAGGCAGACCTCCTTTATAGAATCAAAATGTACCACCTTGGTTACACGGCCTCTCTTTATCTTGTACACTGCATCCCCTATTCTCTCCTGCACAGTCCACGGGCCGGTCCAATAACATTGCAACTTGGGTGACAGTCCTCTCTTCTTTAGGGGGTGATAGTAGAAGACCTGGGATCCCGTTGGCAGATGGCCCTCCTCCGCCCTCGCATCATAGTTACGTCGTTGGCGGGCCACCGACCTCCCTATGTTACTCCTAGCTGCCTCATACGCCCGTGCCATCTTCTCCTGGACCTCAGCCACGTATCCAGCCTTATTCCTCGGAGGTGGGTCCAATGGGTAGATCAGATGCAGGGGGACGGTTGTTTCCCTTCCCAACATCATCATGTTAGGCGATACTCCGGTGGAGCTATGCACCGATGACCTATAGGCGGCCATCACAAAGGGGAGCTGCAGGTCCCAATCCTGCTGGTCGGTGGCCACCACCGTAGCCAGTAACGCCTCAATGGTCCGGTTAGCTCTTTCCACCATTCCATCACTTTGAGGCCTAAAAGCGCAAGTCCTTGTTTGTTTGACCCCCAGCAAGGCTACTATCTCCTTGAACAACCCCGACTGGAAATTCTTGCCCTGATCGGTGTGAATCTCCACCGGCGCCCCTAGCCGACATATGAGCTCCTCCACCAATTTCCTTGCCACGGTGGGCGCTTCCTGATTGGGAATGGCATAGGCCTCCGTCCACTTAGTGAAATAGTCGGCCGCTACCAGAATGTGTTGATTACCCCGTGAGGTCGGGGGCAGAGGTCCCATCACATCCAGGGCTACCCTTTGGAGTGGTAGACCAGCCCCAACATGTCCCATTGGAGCTCGGTGGGGGGCGGGGGCTGCCTTCCGCCGCAGGCACGGCTCACACTGCTCGCACCACCGGGTGACATCCCTCCGGAATTCAGGCCAGTAATATCCTCCCTGTACCCGCCTGATGGTCTTGTTACGCCCTAGGTGTCCGGCCAGTGGTTCTCCGTGTACCTCCTGCAGCACATCTTTCCTGTTAGGCTTGGGAACTGCTATCTGGAAGTGGGCCGACCCCGCCTCCCCTATCCACCTCCGGCCCAACACGCCCTTGTGTATTGTCAGCCTCTCTCTCTGGGCATACCAGGCCTTCTTCTCATAGCTCCAGTCCCGTCTTACCGCTTCAGTGGGGACCTCTCCTCCTTCCACCCACCCCCGTACCTCCCTGAGAAGGGGGTCATCATTCTGCAGCTTTTCCCATGCCGGCCCCACTGGAGGGTCCGGTCCCTCCGCGGGGGATCGGTTCCCTCCTTCTAGCACTTGACTCTGAGCTCTTGTGAAGACACGACACCACCGCCTGTCTTCTTCAGGGTCTCTGCCGCATTGTTTACAGGGTGTCCTGGATAGGCCATCCGCATTACCATGGGCCTTTCCTGGTCGGTGTTGTATCACTATGTCATAAGTGCCTATGATCTGAAGCCACCGCGCCAGCTGGCCCTCTGGTTCTTTGAACTCCAATAGCCACCGAAGGGATGCATGGTCGGTGCGCACTACCACCGGCCGACCCACTAAATAGTGTCTGAATTTCCGGAGGCCAAAAACGATGGCTAACAACTCCCGCCGCGTAACACAATAGTTTCTCTCAGGTTTGCTAAGGGTGCGACTGCCATAAGCCAATACTCTCTCTTCCCCATCCTGTTCTTGTGCCAGCACCGTGCCCAACCCCGTATCACTGGCGTCCGTGTCCATAATAAGCTGGCCTTCTGGTCGGGGGAACCCCAGGATAGGAGCTTCTATCAATTTCTGCTTCAGTATCTCGAAGGCATTTTCACACTCCGGCGTCCACTTGAAAGGCCGTCCCTTTTCCGCCAGAGAACTGAGGGGTTTAGCCTTAGTTGAGAAGTCGGGGATGAAGGCTCTATAATACCCCGCCAGACCGAGAAAACTCCTCACTTCTGTGATATTCTGTGGTGGGGGCCACCCCCGAACAGCCTCCACCTTGCCTGGGTCGGTCCCTACCCCAGCCTCACTGATCTGGTGCCCCAGAAACAGTATCCTCCGGCGGGCCAGTTGGCATTTGGAGGGTTTTATCTTAAGGCCGGCCTCCGCCAGTCTTTGTAGTACCTCGCCCAACCTCTCCATATGCTGTTCAAAGGACTCGGCAAACACGACAATGTCGTCTAAATATACCAAACAGGTACGCCACTGAAGCCCCCGCATGGCAACCTCCATCACTCGCTCAAACGTCCCTGGGGCATTACATAACCCAAACGGCATTCTGATGAATTGGTAGAGCCCCCGGTGGGTGGTGAACGCTGTCTTCTCTCTGTCCTCCGCCCTTACATCTAGTTGCCAATACCCACTGGCAAGATCCATTGATGAGAACCAGGTGGCCCCCGCCATAGTATCCAAGCAGTCCTCCACCCGGGGCAGAGGGTAGGCATCTTTCACTGTAGCTTTGTTTAACCGCCTATAGTCCACACAGAAACGGGTTGTCCCGTCTTTCTTCTTCACTAGCACCACCGGAGATGCCCATGGGCTTACTGAAGGCTCGATTACCCCTGCCTCCAACATTTTCTCAACCTCCTCTTCCACCGTGGCCCTTCGGTGGGGGGCTAAGCGTCTTGGGGGCTGCTTTATAGGGGGTTGATCCCCCGTATCTATTCGGTGTTGGGCCATAGTGGTGTGTCCCTTATCACCCTTATGACACTGGAAGGCCGCCAGGTGTTGATTAAGTAACCCCGCAAGCTCCTTCCTTCTGTCTGGCTCTGTTCCCTCCACCAGCTCTCTTATAAGCCCTCTCTTCTCCTCCGGCGACATAGCCTCCACCCGACGGCACCAGCTTCCGGGGTTCACCCCCGGATCCTCTCCCGGCGTTTCCACCCGTTGGATGCCACCCAGAGTCATATCCTTGTAGACGATGATCGGTTCCAGCCCAGGGTTCAGCACCCTGACCCAGGTTTCTCTGTTTATTGGCTGGACCAGGCCTCTGCCCACCAGGAAGTGGGGTTCACCCTTGTGCCCGGCCATACTTTCTATCAGGCCATTCCCACCGTCCAACCACCGACCCATCACCGCGCCTTCCAGGAATGCTTCCTCCCCCGCTCCGACCACTGCTGAGCGGGTGCTCACCACTCGACACAACGATTCTGGTTGGGTCCAGATTAATCTTCCCCTGGCCACGTCCACCACAAGCTGGTTTTCTCGTAGAAAGGCGGCGCCCAATATTCCTTCCGTCCCTGTGTCCCCCACGATAAACATCGCGTTCGTGCTCCTGGTCCCCAATTGTAATGAAGCCTGCACCTCCCCTTTAAGTTTCAGGGGTCTTCCATCCACCGAAAAGACAACTTCCCCCGTTTCTTGGAGCGGCCGATCACCCCCATGTCGTTCCCACCACCCGTGGGAGATAAGGTTTAGTGAGGCGCCAGTATCTACCAGCATCTGTATAACGGCTCCCTCCAACTTGCCTTCCACTATTAGTCCTCCGCCGCCCCTCTCTCGCCTTCCTTGCACAATATTCATAGGCCCAATCCCCCCGACCTGTACCTGGCCTTGGGTAGAGGTCGGTTCTAGTTTCCCGATGGAATAACATCCTTTCCCGTCTCGGGGGCCCCCCCAGGTTTGTCAGTTCTCCTGTTGGGGCACTCCCGCTTGAAATGCCCTTCCTGACCGCACCCATAGCAGGCAGTACTCCGCCTCTTCTTCTCGGTGGAGAGAGGCTCCTCCATCTTCTTAGCCATACGGTCCATTAGCTCCACCATTTTATCCATCCTGTCGGTGTTGGTTTTGAGATGCTCATTTACCGACGCATCAGCGGTCCTAACCCTCTGCGATGTTTCCTGCTCCACCTTCAGGTAGGCTTCTGCCCCCACGGCTGTCATGACGGCAGCTTGTAGGTCCTTTGGCTGTGACTGATAGACCCATTGTCTTAGAGGATTATCCAAACATAGCAGGAATCTGTCCAAAACCAGGGTGTCTGTAGTTCGGGCGTCGGCCTCGGGGTAAGCTAGTCGGGTGTACTTCATCAGATCCTCCCTCAATTCTTGCAACGCCTCCCCCTTCCTCCGTACCCTGGTGCGGAGGACAGCTTTATAGGTCTCTTCTTGATTGGTGGGCTCGAACCTTTCGACCAGCGCCTTCCGGAGTTCGGTGTACCCTTCCGGCGTAGCAGGTTTTCTGCCGTTCAACAGCCTCCGAGCGGCCCCCGCCAAACTCAGCCCTAGGAACATGCCTGCCTCAGCCTCGTCCCATCCATTCACCTTCACACACAGGTCGAAGTGGTTGAGGTAATCGCCTAGATCCCCCGTCCCGTCGTATTTTGTGGGTTTAACCACCGGCTTTCCTTTTGCACTCACTTCGCCGTCAGCTCCGCCAGATAGGGACGGCAACGCAGGTAACCGGGTTTCATCCACTGATGGCTGCTCTCCCCCGATCACCTCTTTTTTTACCGTCATCCCCTCTCCCTTGTTGTCAGGGCCCTCCGTCCCTCTTCCTTCCTCCCGTCCCTCCGCTGCCGGTTTCATCTTCCTATGCTTTGAGAGAGTCTCTAGGAGCTGGTCCCACTCCTCCTCCGTCCAATCCTCTGACCCTTCCTCCAATCTCCTCCGAGTCATGCTTGAAGTATTTTCAGTCTTGCCTCTGGGTTGGCGCCTCCCCCGGCTAGGCCTCCGGGGTATCTCCCTCTCCACCTCCTCCTTCTCCCATGGCCATCTGAAGTCGTTTACGGGACTTGCACGCCCTCCTCCCACCTCTACCTGGTTGCCTTCCCCCGTCCAATTCCGATCCATAGGCTCCTCCTGCCTTTCGGGGTATGGTTCCCCAGGTCTGCTTTCTGCGGGTCTTCTGATTGTCACCTCCTCGTCCACTACTTCCAAGAGGGTCCCCCGACCAACTCCTTCTCCTTCCAATTTCAATGAGTCTGTTCCCGTTATCCTTGCCTCCGCCATCTCTAGTCCTGCGTGGATCCGTTGAAAACACCGCTGTCACCAATGTAGCGCTCTCCAAGCTCCTCCGGATAAGAGAATGACGACCAGTAACACGGACAAGTATAATTAACGTGAATTCTTTATTGCCTGGCTTGCTCTGCCACACCAGCTAAGTATATCTCTATCTATATGCCGCTGCTCCTCCTCTCTGGTGCAAGTGCCGGTGCGTCCTATAGCCACCCCAATCTCAGACTGCCTGTCCGGTGGGACACCTCCAGTATTTATACACTTGCAAGTCCACCGGCGCTGGTGTATGTACAACATACACCGCCGCCGAAGACGCTACTCCGAATAACACAATGCTGACGTGACTCCGCCTCCGCCGGCTTCCCCCCGCCCCCATGCCAGGATGGTTTCGGGATCCACCGACGTCGGCTCGGTCTACGCCACAATATATATATATATATTCCCAGTATTATAAGGATTGTTTGTATACTTCAGTACAATGGTGTATATGTATGGTGATAGCATAATGTTAAAGATGAGAAACAAAGCAATATGTACATATTAGTAGGTACCGCATATGGGTTGTATATAGCAATCAGCTGATCAGGTATTTTAGTAGGTCACTCGCACCATTAGTTATTAACAGCGTTCTGAGGGTAGGAGTCACTGTAGAATATACACTAGTGTTAGCTATATTTGGGCGCGGTATGGTTAGTAGACCGTGTCGGGTTGATACAGTCATAAGAGAAAGAGACATGTGTAATCCAGTATTCAATAACCTCCTAAGTATGCCTTACTAGCATAACATAGTGTGTATAGTCAAACAACAATGCCGTGTTTGATCTATCACTTGAGGTGAAGAAGGATATTATTATTGTAGAAGAAAACAGAAAAAAAACATATAAGGTTCATCACCTGACATAATTATAGTGTCTTTGGTCCATTATTTCTTTTTAGGAGAGAAAAAACCCATCATCTTTTGTATGGCAGTAGACTCCTGGATCTTTTCTACTCTGGGTGCATCATTTTTCCTTCTGCGTTGGTATTTCATCTTCTTGGTTTGATCAGCTGGGGCAGTACTCGCCATGGTGGTAGTGTTCTTAGTAGGGGTGGATGGCCCATGAGCAACCTGAAGATCCTTCATGGCTATTACATGTTTGGGCGTTGGTGGTGCTTGTTGTTGCTGTTGTTGACCCTGTTGTTGGTGTTGTTGTTCTTGTTGATGTTGTTGTTCTTGTTGACGATGTAACCTCTGTGGCAATGGTATTTTATGTCAAGGTGAATATCGATGCCCAATTGACAAAGCACTGAACCCCCGTATTGCACCCCTGCGTTAAATAACCTGTGGGAAATCCGCACGATGACGTCATAGGTCCACCGCCCATGCGCAGCCTTTTTGAAACGTAAACATTCAAAATGGCGGCGGTCAGGATTTCGCAATGACGATGGGTAAATAAGGGTTTAATTTCAATCTTATTGATGAAATATCGATTAATTATCAACCCAAACACCTTGACATAAATGTAAAGATAAACTCTGATTAGTTTGAGCCTCCTGTTTCTTCACTCGCGGGTCCTGCCCGCTCCGCACGAGGCCGGAACGGGCAGGACCCGCTCGTGAAGAAACTGTCGGCTCAAACTAATCAGAGTTCACATTTACCATTGTATTTTGTCCTCTCTGCTGTTCAACATCTGTCCATCTGGTTAGGGTTTGGTGGTGGCGGAGGGCTCGCTGCTGTCTGCTGCTGCACGGTTTCATCATCAGCTGGAACAGGGGTAACGTCTGGTGAGGGTATGTCCATACTGTTTGCCGCGATCCCTACATATGGAATGTATTTCTCCCTTAGTTGTCTCCTGGCCTGCATTAAGATTACACCTCCTCTATTTCTGCCTTTGAATTTTCCAGTTTTTACTACATATGAGTGGAGATTTGCAGTTCCCTAATACATTGAGGATGTGCATTCCAGCAATTTCCTATTTCCTGTGCATAGCAGCATTTCCAGGAGGTCATAGTATTGCTTGTATTTCAGTAGATTCAGTTAAAGTGGCTCATTTTCTTCTCTGTCAGACCATCCTTGGCAATCGAATTTCCCCAATTTCTTGGCACCATAGGCATTTCAGCATCCAGTATAGGTTCAGCTTTGTCTGGTCTCCCTGCAAAGATTGCTTTCCTGTAACAGAAGGCATGCTCTACACTTCTGAAGTGCAAACCATTGGTATTGATAGAGCAGGGGAAGAACTTCGACAGTGGGGCTAACTCACTGTGGTAGCCTATATATGTGTCAGTGACTACTGTTCTTGTGTTAGAGAGTTTTAGCTCGGATGGTAGGTCTCCTAGTGCATGATGAGGATAGTATCGGCCATTGAATGATACTCCACGACCTCTTGGTTTGATGTCCAAACCCGCGTCTTGGCCTAGTCTGGCTATAGAGCTGGCTTCAGCTCTCTGTTTTTTATTATTACATTGCAGTCTTCTGTTATGAAGACTTGTGAGTAATCTCTGGTTTTCAATAAGTTGCTTTTCTTAGATAGAATTATATCTCTGGTTACTCCTTTGACAAACACTATAATCATGTTCCTGTCTGGTATTATACAAGTAATCAGGGCATAGGCAACGTCTTTAATTTTCTCACCTTGATGAAATTTCAGACCTTCTACCAATAGGTTCCTGTGCAATATTACCCTTATTTAGCCTAATCTGTTTCCCCATTAGGTCTATTTTGGTTTTCATATTGCCAAGTTCAACCTTCAGAGCTTCGGTAGCCTGATTGATTTCAACGAGATCGTCGTTTCGCCATTGGACAGCTTGTGTTAGAGACTGGGACTCATTTGCAAGATATTCCAGAACACTTCCAACAGTGGTAACTCTTCACACAGTGATAGGGGAGATAGAACTCCAAGTAATGGCAGATCCTACAACCAAGGATCCAACAGCAGGAGCCATGGTCAACATAGGAACTACAACAGTGGTTCCTACAACAACAGTGGCTCCCACAACAACCAGGGTTCCAGCAACTCTGGCCGCTACAACAACAGCGGTGGATCCTACAACAACCAGAGTTCCAGCAACTCTGATCACTGCAGCAACTCAATACAACCAGGGTTCCAACTTACATAAGGAGGATTACAAACCAAAACACAGCTCTGGTCAAATGTGCCAAGTTCTCCTAAATATCTCTGTCTTTAGTGTATACTATTTTCTGCAAAGTGCATACCATATATGTGAGTACCTCAATGATAGGTATAGCTAAAATCAGCTTTTTCTGATGAATAAAACAATCAGAAATTGAGTATTTTATTTTCTTCAACTGTCAGAATTTTGAAATCAGGCTGTTCCATCAATAGACACCCACCCACTTCTGTTGGGTTGTTGGTCAGTTTATGGAGCTGCTCCAGCCTCCACCCCCAAAACCTTATGACCCCACGCAGACCAAACTTCCAACAGGACCACCTGTGGGGCAATAAAAATTAGCACCTCTGTGTGGGAGAAGTATACACATGCTGTAAGGGCTGAGAATTCAATATTGATCCTGAACAAATTCTCAAACCCATTAGGGCAGTGAGGGATTTTACCATCCCTTCATTCTCTGAACTTGCAGTATTGGGAAAAGTCACATCTTCTCAATCACTGCAGGGCAAAACTGGAGTAGTAGATAACCTCCAGAGACATAACAATGCCCCATATCTAGTTCAGAGAGCAGCAGTAACCCCCAGGTAAAATAACAAACACCCCCTAGTGTTACTCAACACCAGCAGGCACCCACATAAAATCAAAAAGGGTGCCATCATAGCTCTATTTCAGGAAGTCAAAGAATCTGATCTAGAAAGACCCCAACAGGTGTCAGACACTACCCCACCCACTGAACAATCCATCTTAGCCATACAACCTGAGTGTTAACTTCCATTCAATGACGCATACTCAGACTGTGAGTCTACATATGCTGACCCTGAGCCTAACTCAATCAAACTCTCTGAAATAGCAGCTATACATAGTGAGGCACATGACCTCGAGCCAGAGTTGGAAGAGAATCTACCACCAAAATCTGTGCTCATATCAAAAGATCAGCATCATAGGTTAAGATCACTGCTGACCAAATATGATGATATATTTGTAGGAAAAGATGGAGGTAATGGTGCTATACACCTATATACCCACTCTATACATGTGAAACCTGAAGCAGTGAGGTCTGGGATGATACCAACTTCATGAGATCTGCTATCTGTTGTTGTTGCCTATCTAGGGCCTTCCTCTGGTCTTCCATGGCCTTCTGCTGGGTGTCTATCGCCGCATTCCTCTCTGCCAATTGTTGACTGAGGATCCTCTCCCTCTCCTCCTGCTGGGACTTGTTGGTCTCTAGGGCAGTAACTGCATCTTGGATGGCCTCCTCATAGGCCCTTATCTTCTCAGCTGTCTGATTAGGTTGGGGGCCTTCATCAGTGTCCATGGTGTAGGGGGTGGGAGATGTGTCTCTGGAGGAGTGGCTATCAGAGGCAGACCTGTGCTAGGGTGGAAGATCTAGATGAGGGTGTGGATCCACCCCCTGAGGCAGATCCTTCTTCCTCAGAGGTAGATAGCGTAAGTTGGGCGTCCTGTAGGGATCCCTGAGAAAAGTTGGATCCCTGAGAACTGATTGTTCCCTGAGTAGACAGGGTGGGTGGAGTGGGGTTTACTGTGTGTGGGTCTGCTGTATTGGAGGCTGAGTTGCCCCCGGTGGGTCTCCTAGATCTAGGCGGAAGGGAGACCTCCTCAGCAGGTCCCTGACTATGTAAAGTTTTTGTTTGTTGTTCTGCCAGCTTGACTGATAAGCGCTTGTGTAATTTGGGATCTTAGTAGGATGTTCTCCACCACTTTGTCATACTAGTAATTGTGTATGATAAAGTTGACATATGAGAAATATCATATGACTATTGGTATATAGAGAGTAAGAATATCAAGCTCTTATTAGTGCTATTCCAGTTATCACTGGTTATACCACGATTTCGGGACTTCCGGTGGGTTTATATGCAGTTTAGCCGTGCATTATTCTGCATATACCACACATGTGCATTTTTTTTAATTTTTGGTATATACTTTTTCGAGGTCAAGTTGGAATATTTTGGGAAATGCTGGCGGACATACAAATTCAGTCTCGCCATTGTTTCAATGTGAAAAATCGTCCCAACTCGTAGGAGAATTGATAAAATGGTATATGATACTACCAGATATGCAACTGTCATACTAGTTATTGTGCATGATCAAGTTGTCATATGAAAAATATAATAATACTAGTGGTATATAGTGTAAATACATTAAGCTCTCATAAAATAGTGTTACTTCCAGTTGTCACTGGTTTATTCAGCTATAGGCAACATGTAAGAAATATCAATCCTACAGTAGTTAGTATGTAGGTGATTTGTACATACAGTAAATATACAGTAATTTATAAGGTATAATGTTCTGTTCCACTCCACCTGTGAGGTATTAATAATACAATGTCCAGCATAGTTCTAGGTGGGTTCCCACACCTAGCTCCTGACCTGCTGCTTAGAGGAATAATGTAATAATGAATAACTTTACCCTCTGGTGGAAGTCTTGAGGAAGATACCCCCTGGCCACTAATGATAGAAACCAATGCCTGTCTAGCATAGTTTCACCATAGTGCAGTGGTATAGCAGGTAGCAGGAGATGACTGGAGATGTTACCTCTAGAGCGGTTCTTGGTGTTCTGTCCTCTTGGAGGTGCAGACAGGCTATTTGTAGCAAATCTTGGAAAAGCACCTCCAGACTGACTGGGGCCAGTAGCATCTGCCTAACTATGCAATTGATAGAGGGGAGTCTTTCATGTGTCACTGGGTGCACAAAGGACCCCCATGGGCGCCGCTGTGTCCCCCATTGTCTTGGTCGGTTCTGCAACTTCAGACCCTCATAACTCGGTCGTTTACGCAGCTACAACCGCCATTTTGCGCATGCACGGAGTTGAATATGCCAAGTTTAAACTGCCCGCTGGATAGGCGCGTAACTTGCGCCGGTTTGTCTGTAGTGCACTCGGAGCTCCATTCAGTCTCCATGGCGTAACTTCCTTAATAATGAGAGTTCCGCCTTGATTTTGGGCTCATTTTGACCGTCTAATTATGGGCTTTCCATAGATGCTTTGATATTTGACCTAGCTTGCTCAGGAGCGACGCTAGAGCGACCGGACGGTTATGGCGTCGTGCTTATGTAACCCATTGTTCAGTTATTAGAGTGCTCAGACACTCATGACGGCGTCAGCGGTGCTCAGGCACCCGTGACGGCCGGTTGCATTCGCTTACAACTTATTAGTTTGTGCACTGAACCATGAGGTCGCACACTGAGACCCTCATTTTTATTATATTGTGCAGTGAACCATTAGGTCGGACCCTTTGATGTCATAAACTCTGTCTAACTGACTTGGTTTGGTGTGCAGTGGGGCATGAACGCTCTTATAGAAAGTTTGAGCGCTCTTATAGCTCTTAGAACCAACCTCTGTATTAATTTCATAGATATTCTTTGATTAATACAAAAATATGTTAGAATTTATGGAATAATAAAATGGTATATCATAGAATACTCCCTCTCCCCCAAGAGAATGCGAAACTCCGTCATTTCGCCGAGGGAATGTACAATTTATACAATTTTTACCTTATTTTGGAGTTATATACTGTTTGTAAGAGGATTTGAAGAAATGGGGAGTGCTTCAAATGCAATTTTTGTGGTAGAGCTTTGTCAGTATAAACAATTTTCTCCTGGGTATAAGTACATTTCCGAGTTTCTATCTCTTACCATACCTGCGCTTATTTGCTTATGTAACATCAATTTTGGGTACAATTTTCCATTTTTATGTACAACATACAATTTGGCAAATAGTGTGCAATTTTGGCATTCAATGTTCAATTTAGCGTGCAAATTGGACATAAATGACAATTTAGTGTGCAAATTTACAATTTCGCGTGAAATTGCGTTCAATTGACAATTTTAGTATGCAAATACATAATTTTTGCGTACATTTGGCAATTTTAGTATGCAAATATATAATTTCGCGTACATTTGGCAATTTTAGTATGCAAATATATAATTTTCGCGTATATTTGGCAATTTTAGTATGCAAATATATAATTTTGCGTACATTTGGCAATTTTAGTATGCAAATATATAATTTCGCGTATATTTGGCAATTTTTAGTATGCCAATATATAATTTTGCGTTCAATTGATAATTTCTGTATGTACATATATAATTTTGCGTACAGCTTGGATACACATAAAAATGTTGATTTTTGTAAAAAAAAAAATCTGATTTCAGTGTATGAATTGGGTACAGACATACAGTATAATGTGCAACATACAATTCAAGTGTGCAAATTGGGTACAAACTTACAATCTAGTGTGCAAACATACAATTTTTGTGTGCAAATTGGGTACAAGCGTACAATCTGGTGTGCAAACATACAATTTTAGTGTGCAAATTGGGTACAAGCGTACAATCTAGTTTACACTATACAATTTTTGGGATTTGAGACAAATTTTTCCGAGGACCGGAAAAACAAAGTACTTCATGTACAATAGGCTTGTTTGTCTCTGAGTTACTCTTTGATTTTGCTATAAGGGTGTATTAATTGGCAATTTCGGCAGTGGGCCGCTGCTTAATTGACTTTTCCCTAGCCTTCTTGAGTATGTGTCCCTGAAAGAGATTATTTGGTGAGTATCTTAAGTAAACATTTTTCATGTCAACAATTTTCCTCAACAATTTTTTTTTTTTTTTTTTTTTCATTCATTTTTCCAACAATTTTCTTGGATGCCTAAAGTGTGTTACTTTAAGTAAACCTTGGTATAGTATACAAGTGCTAGTGGGTACAAGAACTGTCTTAGTTATCTACCTGCATTCATGTATATTAATGTTAGATTTTTACAATTTACAATTTGTAATTTGCAATTTCGCAATTTTGCGCGTATATGCGCGCATTAATCATCGATTTTGTGAGAATACCATAGATTTTCATATTATACATCAACAAGTGGCTGTGTATTTTTTCTAAAATTTTTCTAATACTTTGATAATTTCATTGACAGTGGAGGTGTGTCAGGAGTGAGATGTGAGTCTCCTCCCTGATGTGCTCATGCAGTGGTGGCACTTGAGGTGCCAGATTCTGGCATGTGTCTGTGGCAGTGCCTAGCTTGGTGTCAGTGGACAGTTCAGGGTGGGTGGGGGGGTGTGTGTGTGTGTCCATTTAAGGAGTGTGTGGCTGGTATTGGAGTATCAGTTCCTCTCTGGAAACCTCTGCTGTAACACCATGGCCCACCTTCAAGCTATTTTTGCTTTGCCTGTCTCCCAGGTGATGGTGGTGGGGAGTCCGGCTAGGGCCCTGGTGGAGGCCAACCAGACCATTCACTATGGCTACATAGTGGGGAATTCTAGAGAGATTAGTGAGCATGGTGATGTGTTGGTGGACATGTATTCCTGCCAATATTTCTTGGGCTCAGCCTTGCGTCGGGGGGCCACTGTGGCCCTTTTGGCTCGGGCCTTGAGTAATCTAGGGTTCTGGCCCATGGACTCGAACTTCGGACCGCAGGAGCGAGTCCTGTGGGATTATTTGTTGGCAGTGTCCTTCATCGATCTCGCGGCATCCGGGGACCCATCTATGGCTGCCGAGTATGCACTGGGAATGATGGAGGCCCGGCTCGTTGAGTGGGAACAGGACCACGGCCATATGTATGGATCGGACTCGGACTCGGACTCTCCCATCGATGTTGAACCCGAGGATCTGTGGTAGGATCCCGACTGACTGAAACCTAGGGTGTAAAAACCCGCCATCCCAAAGGCCCTTTTCAGGGCCGGCAAATTGTCCGAAAAGTTCTGAATACTGTCTCTGATATGTTGTCTCCTGGTGGTGGACTGGGGGCAGTCTAGGCTGTGGGCAGTCTAGGCTGTTTCCACAGTCACCGGGGAGGGCTGGTGGTTTAGAAAATTAGCAATAGTCTGCATGTTTGACATTGCGGTCTCCTCCTGTTGTTCGTCAATAATTATATCTGTTGTATTTTCCAGTGCTGTCATGGTCACCGGGCTGGTGCCACAATCATTCTGGAGAAGCATGGAGTAGTACAGTCCTTTGTTTTTAAGGGCTGGTATGGTACTGAACCTAGTGCGCCAAGGTAGGTGTATCACCTGAGGGAGGTGATAAGCAAATTCTCCTCTCTGTGTTGTTATAACTGCTGGTCCATTCCAGGTAAATATAGCCTTAGGTAGTGGGAAGGTTTTAACCACTATATCCTTATAGGTCAGGGCAGCTGCTGATTTAATCTCATCAAATTCGTGTGGTATTGGCCTCAGGGGTAGCGCGAAGTTTGAGTCTCCACAATATATTTTGAAATATATTGTGGGATTTGTGCGCTTGGCCACATTTTTCTTGCCACAGTGTGTCTGTGCAAATTTCTTAAGGTACTTCATTATTCTGTAGGCTGAGTAGATGGTCAGGGTGAATAATATAGTAATTATCAGGGTGTGAGTTTCCTGAATTGTGAGGAAAGGGGTGTGGGTTTCCTCTGTAGGGGTTAATTTGGTAGGATTCTTATCTGGGAGCAATTTGTGTAGGGGCAGCTCGGTGACTAGTCTGAATGCTTTGGCTGTAGGCAGGTAGGCTACAGTCCCTCCTAGTCTGTATAATTTGAGTAGTATGTATACTATAAAAATGTGAGCTGATATCCCTAGGATGAGTCCTAAGCTTTGGAAGATTGGATGCTCTGTAACTCGACGTAGGTATGATTCCACGTAGCGCGTTTCCATTGCTTTATCAAGGTTGGAGGCATCTTTTAATAATGTTTTGGCAAAGGGCTCTAAATTTAGTTGAGTAATATCATCCATGATTGGATTTTCCTGTAGTTTTTCTTAGGTTCTAGAAAGGTTTACTACTGGGAAATTTGGAAGATTCTCTCTTTCATCTGGTTTGGTTTCAGAAATTTGGTTAAGTGCTGCCATGAATGGTAAATTAATTGTCTTGAGAATGTAATGAAATGATAAGGTTGAGTTACAGGGCAACCTTGTGTTTGGAAGAGAAAATTCTCCTACACTGATTGTGCACCCACAGGGTACACCTATGATTGAGTAGGACTGGGCTTTTCGAGTTTCAGACGTTTTACCATGGCAGTTGATAAAGTAATGGGGTTCATTAGTAGTGACCAGATACTCATCTTCAGAAATGGAAATAGCATGGGTGGTAGGTGTTTGCAGTGGTGAAACTGTAAACTTGCAATGTTCCTTAATCTGTTGAGCCTGGTTAGTAAAAATGTCCACAGGGCATGTAGGCCTGTGTTTATAAATTCTACCATTTACATCTCTGCATACCTTTACTGTAGTACCTTCACATGCCTGCATATCTGCTGAGTCCAATTCGATGAATAATGATTCGTCATAAGATACTGCTAGAAACTCAGTTGTGGTTTGTAATTTGGTGACTCCTCTGGTGGGGGTCTCCTGTGTGTCTATAGGCATGGGTGATGTAATCATTTGGTACAGTTTGAAGGTAGAGGTGGTAGATTGAATTATAATGTCCAGATGAATATATATATGGTGAGCTGAGTAAGTGTATGAGGTCAGCTTCTGTGAATAGTAGAAATCTAAGTCATTAATTGCGACTTGTGCTCCAGGGTGTGTAATCCTAAGTTTGTTATTAATGTCAATTAAGTATCTAGCAAGGTCTGAGGGTGGTACTATATCAGGGGTTAGGATCCCTGATGATAGCATCCTCAGGGCTGCATTTGTCCTTTGCAGTGATTGAACTGTATTCATTCTTGCTGCTATGATAGTTAATGCATCATTTAATACTTGCATTTTTTCCCTTTGAGTTTTCTCGTGCCTTGAATATGAGTCAAGTGACCTGGACATGTTAGAGGCCCACAGGTTGACGGTGTCACCTATGGTGTTGATTGTGGTGTCCAGTACCTTCTTATCTTGGATGTATGCTTTAACAAACTTATCTTGTCTGTCTGTGATCTTTTCAATGAGACTAGCTGCTTCCTGATCTTGTTTAGCAAATTTTCTTAGTATTTCATCTATGTTCTTGAGCTGTCCCATTACTTGGTTTACATCTTCTACTGTGGCTAGGCCTAGCACACCGCGAAACAGGGGTGCTAGAAAACCCAGTATGGCCTCTCTTTTGGCCTTGTCCAATGTGTTTATGGGGTTGGATAGGAACAATTTGATGGAGGCTAATGTTTCATTTATCTCCTTGTCTGCAATTTCCAGCAAGGTGTCAAGCTCCTTGGCTTGTTGGATAATTTGACCAGAGGTATGATCTTGTGGAGTAGGAGTGGTCAGATGGAGTATTCTATCCCTTATGGATCCTTGGGTAACGGGTGCCCGAGGTATCTTGTAGGGGATAGCTAACAACAGAGTTGTGGTTGTATGTCCATTGACCAATGGTTGAGGGCTAGGTTTGAATACTACTCCTATGTTTTGTCTCACCACAGGTGTATAACCTGCAGTAAGTGGTTCTATAGTATATAATAACAGCATAGTTAGCAGTATGGGTGAAACTCTCAGTCTCCCCATGGTGCTTGTGTAAAGCAAGTTTGCTGTTTTAAAGTCTTGTCAAATTTGTAGTGATTTGGTGCTGGCAAAGTCTAAGTGTATGGTGTAACACTTTAAATGAAGTGGTTCAAACTGTACCTTTGCAAGATTGAGCTGTCTTGGCAATATGTCCGGTGAGTCTATAGAGATTGACCAGTAAATGGTAAGGTCAGGTTGAAGGCGAAGTAGGTGTGTTCTTTATCCTAGTGCAGTCTCTCCTAATGGAGAAGTGGGCTGGCTAATTCCCAAGTGGGGTCCTGTAGACTTGTGTTCCAGACTGCAGCTGGACGAAGACTGATGGTGGGCTATGGTCCACAGTGCTTCTTATGTAGCCTACCCTACCCACATCCATTGTGGGCCTGGTATTGTTTCTCTGGAGCAGGTGCACCTAATCTCCAGTGTCTGCTACTGTGGGGCTCTATTGTATACTCTGTGTACTGGTAATTAGCTCCTCCTGTCATCCAGGACAGCCATTCATGACCGTCTAGACAGTTGTCTGAGGGTAGCTTATAAGGCCAATTGATCTCTATAGACTGCTGTGTTGGCATAGCGCGCTCTTTCATGTGGGGATTAGGCTTTAGACACTCCATTGTGTCACCCTTACTCTTCTTAGACTTCATGTCTGCTTTACTTGGAGGGTCCCAGTCTTTGACCATTCAGAGGCAATAACCTACTGATATATTTACAAATTTGATTGGCTTTATATACATATAAGTAATTCATTATCAGTCACACATGTCTTATGTGTGGATGAAGAGAATTTGTAATACCTTTTGAAAATCTTATGTTCTTTTGGTATCTCAATCTGTTTCTAATTTCTTGAAACTGCACCACACCTAGATGTTTTTCTTAGTATGTGGTGTGCAGGCCTAGGCTTGATAGGGCCTATGCCTGTGGTCTCTCTTGTAAGGGTGATATCCTTTTTGTTCCTTACAATTTTGTTGTAGTATTTGGCCTCATGTGGAATAAGCCTGTGTGCAAATTCATTGTTTCTGACAGCCACAACCTTTTTCAGTCTGTCTATGTGCACTGGTCTGGCCACCAATAGATTGGTGTCCAAGTTTTTGAGTTTGGCACTTGTCAAACTAGGTCTATCTACTACAACATATGGTCCCATAAAAAGGGGTTGAAGTTTCTTACACTCTGTGTTGGTCAGGATTCTTGGTATGTTTAGGTACACCATGTCGGTGACCTTGATTTCCTGTGGTGTAAGTTTCCTATCATATCTATCCTTTCTTTCCTTTTGTAGCTTGGCGACCCTTTGTATAGCTTTCCTCCTAGAGGTATCTTGATTTGTTATCATGTTAGCTACATGGTCTGCTACGGTGGATATGTCTTCCTGTATTCCCAGCCCTAAGTCCATTGGGGTGGCTGGGTTTCTTCCATGGAGTAGGAAGAAAGGGGTGAATCCTGTGGTTTGGGATTCAGTGTTGTTTAATGCAAAGGTTATGGGTTCAATAAATGAATCCCAATTGTTTTGGTGCTTTGAGCAGAATGCTCTGAGCGCTGTGCCTATGCTAGCATTGAATCTCTCTACAAGCCCATTTGATTGTGGCCTGTATGGTGAGGAGAATTTATGTTTGATCTTGAGGTGTTTAGTTAACTTTGTGAACTTTGCACCTGTATAACATGTCCCATTGTCTGTTTGAAAAGTGGCTGGTGTTCCATGATGACAAATTATATTCTTGTAGAACTCTGCTGCTGTTGTTTCAGCTTTTAAGTCAGTAGTAGCCCAAGCTGTTGCATATCTGGTAGCATAATCTATGCAGACTTGTATATGTTTGTTTCCCCTGGCAGTTGTGGGAAGTGGTCCCACCGCGTCGAGGTTTAGGAACTTCATTGGTGAAGCCATGTACTCTCTCACTGTCATTGGTGTTTTGTGTGAGTGTACTTGCCTTTTTGCTGTGAGGCATGTGTGGCAGGTGGAAACATATTTTGTTGTGTCTGCTAGCATAGACTTCCAATATACCCTAGGTCAGAGTGCTGACAGCATCCTACTTGAACCAAGATGGCCGCCGGTAGGTGAGTCATGGAAATACTGTAGTGTACTTGTTACCCATTGCTGTGGTATAACAATTTGAAGTGGTACAGTATTGGTTTTTCTCCAATTTATGGGGCATATATGGACTAATGTACCATTTACCAAGGTGTATGTCTGGCCTTGGTTGATGATTCTATTTCCTTGTGCTTTTGGTGCAGGCAAGGTCCCATCCTCAAGATATTGTATGAGGGGCAATAGGTCCTTGTCCTTCCTTTGTTCCAAGCCAAGGTTTGTACCTGAGATGGATGTGTCGGGAATCTGATCCAGTAATTGATTTATATCTAGCACATGTTGTTTTATTCTGTCTCTTTCTTTTTCTTTTTCATCGACTATTGGCCTATCTTGTGCCTTTTGTTGGGGTGTGTCACTCTTGTTTTGGTGTGTAGGCTCCTTTGGAGGGCCTATTCTCGCCTTGGTGGGAGTGGCAACCTTCTTCTTTAAAGGCACAATTTGCTTTTTGTCAATCTTCTTTGTCTCAGAGTTCTTTGACTTAGTTGATGCAGTGTCTTTTGTGACATTTTTCCTGGCAGGTGGGGTTTTGGTAGGTTTGTTTCCTGTGACCTTTTTCTCATTTAGAATAGTTTGTGATTGTGTGGGGGGTTTTGGTGTGCCCTCCTGAATCATTTCTCTAGTCTTTGAGCGTGTGGTCATAGGACACAAATGGTTTGATGTTACCTCTCCCTGCATTGGTTCAAAGAATCTGACTGATTTGGAAGTTGCTTGAGTAATAGCGTATATTGTGTCTTCTGGATCTTCATCTTCTGAGTCAGGTGGGGTGAAGGGTGGCTCCTTAGGAGTTGCCTTCACCATCTGATTGAGTGATGAGAATTCAATAGGCTTGAAGTCATTGTCCGGAAAGAGTTGTGAGTATTCTCTCTCACAGTGGCAAAACACATAGTGTGTAGATTGTTTCAAGATACCCCTAATGGGTGTCTCTGGCCTTTCAATGGTGTTGGGTGGATCATCCCTTTTGAATGGTACTTTCTTTGTTACTTTTGCAAACTTGGTTCTACTGGCTGCTCTAACTCTCCTTGGTGGGGGTGGAGGGTTAGTCATGGGTCCATAGTCTGGGTATTCTCTTCTAGACATAGCATCTGGAGGTATGTTATCATCACCTTTCACATGTTGGATGGTGAATGAAAATTGTTGTATGTCTAGAGCCCATCTGGCCCATCTATGTGTGAGTCCTGTATTGGTTAATAGTGGGATTAGGGCTGCATGGTCTGTGTATAATTGGAAGTGTCTAGTCTCTAGATAGTGTCTGAAGTGTAGTACTCCATACACTACTCCCAGTACTTCTCTCTCTGTGGTATTGTAATTTCTCTCATGTTTGGAGAGGGTTCTACCTGCAAAGGCTACTGGTCTGAGCACTCCTTCATTATCTCTCTGTGAGAGTACAGCTCCTAAACTCACATTGGAAGCATCAGTTGCCAAACTGAACTCTTTCTCATAGTTTGGATATCTGAGAAGAGCATTGGTACAGAGGGCATGCTTTAATGTTTTGAAAGCATTATCTGCCTCTTCTGTCCAGACAAATGCTTTGAGATGTGTCTGTAGATCATATAATGGTCTAGCAATTTGGGCATAACCTTTGATAAACTTTTTGAAGTATTGGCATAGGCCTGTGAAGGATCTGACATTTTTGACTGATTTTGGTGTTGGGAAGGTTTTGATTGACTCCACCTTTGTGGGAGATGGTTGTAGTCCCATGGGTGTGACTCTCATTCCCAAGAAGTCTATTCTGTCTATGAAGTATTCACATTTTGATTTCTTCAGTTTGAGTTTACCAACTCTTAGGCTGTTGAACACATCTTCCAGGTCGTGGAAGTGTTGTTCGATTGATGGTGATAATACCAATATGTCATCTAGGTATGGTAGGGCACATTTGTATTTGAGTTTGTTCAGAATTAATGTGACTAGATGGCAGAATCCCGCAGGTGCGGTCGCTAAACCCATCGGCATCCTTTCATAGACATATTTTTTGTCATTTGCTATGAATGCGGTTTTATGCTGGTCCTCCTGTCTTATAGGAATTTGAAAAAATCCCTGTTGGGCATCTAGCTTACTGAATACTCTTGGTCTGAGTGACCCTATCATGTCTAGAGTGTCATCGGCCCGGGGTGTAGATAAGGCTTGATTTATCGTGTTTTGGTTCAAATAACGAAAATCTGTGACGAGCCTATGGCCTCCCGATGATTTTTGTACTAAAAAGGATCTGGAAGCCCAGGGGCCCTCAGCACATTCTCTCAGAATGCCCTGTTGTACTAGCCTTTCACACTCTTCCCCTATTGCGGCCTGTTTTTCTGGTGTTTGTCTATATGGTAGGAAATGACATGGTACTGCCTCAGGTTTTACATGTATTGAGTGTGTATACAGGTGTGTGGCACCAATGTCTCCATCTTTTCCTACAAATATATCATCATACTTGGTCAGCAGTGATTCTAATCTATCATGCTGATCTTTGGATGTGAGCACAGATTTTGGTGGAACATTCTCTTCCAATTCTGGCTCGAGGTCATGTGCCTCACTATGTATAGCAGCTATTTCAGAGAGTCTGATTGAGTTGGGTTCAGGGTCAGCATATGTGGACTCACAGTCTGAGTCTGTATCACTGAATTGAGTTACATCCTCAGGCCGTATGGCTGAGATGGATTGATCAGTGTGTGGGGTAGTGTCTGACACCTGTTGAGGTTTTTCTAAATCAGATTCCTTGACTTCCTGAAATAGAGCTATGATGGCACCCTTTATGATTTTATGTGGGCGCCTGCTGGTGTTGAGTAACACTAGGGGATGTTTGTTATTTTCCCTGGGGGTTACTGCTGCCCTTTGAACTAGATATGGGGCATTGTTATTTCTTTGGAGGTTATCTACTACTCCAGTTTTGCCTTGCAGTGATTGAGTAGATGTGACTTTACCCAATACTGCAAGTTCAGAGAATGGAGGGATGGTAAAATCCCTCACTGCCCTAATGGGTTTGAGAATTTGTTCAGGATCAACATTAAATTCAATTTGAGATTTTGTAGTGCTTAAGAAATCTGTGCCGAGTACCACGGGCTGTGTGAGGTTGGGTATTACAGCAAATTGGTATTGGAATCTGACACCTTGGATTCTAAAGTTCAGCATAGCTGAATGTCTAACATGACACACCGATCCATCTGCCAAATGGATGTTGATTTTAGATTTCCTCAGTTGGATATGGAATCTCTTCTGGAGATCCATGAGGAATGATTGTCTGACACAGGTGATAGTAGCACCTGTATCGACCAAACATTGTACATCTGAAACATCATACAGATTTGCATTGATACAGCCATTTTGAAGAAGTACAACAGAAAGCTTGGTACTCTCACCTGTATCCTTTGATGATGAATCTGGTGGGGTGATGTGTATCACTGATGGACGTCTCTGTCTGTTAGATGGTAGATTGGCACTAGCAATTGTCTCTGGTTGGATCTTTGTTAATCCTGATTGATTGTTTGTATTTGGGGTGTCACAGCGCACTGGCCCATCGGCACTGTGACATCCTAGTTTTCCTGGTTCTGTGGGGTGGTTGAGATGCTTGCCACCAGGAGCTTGGAGATTTGATCCATTACATGAGGTGGTATTTGGGGGTTACTGTGTTGGTTCCCCTGATAACCTCTTGTGTCAGGTTTGTAATCCTCCTGGCGTGAGTTGGAACCCTGGTTATAATGACCAGAGTTGTTGGATCCCTGGTTGTTGTAGGCACCATTGTTGTAGGATCCATTGTTGTAGTTCCTATGTGGACTATGGCTTCTACTGTTGGATCCTTGATTATAGGATCCAGAGTTGTTTGAACCCTGGCTGTTGTTGTAGGATCCAGAGTTGTTGTAGGATCCAGAGTTGTAGTTCCTATGTGGACTATGGCTCCTACTGTTGGATCCTTGATTATTATAGGATCTGCCATTACTTGGGGTTCTGTCTCTCCTATCACTGTATGAAGAGTTACCATTGTTGGAGTTGGAAGAGCTGTTGTCTTTCCTACTGTTGTGACCCCCCCCGGTTGTTGTTGTTGCCCCCCCCTACCTCTACCTCTATTGGATTGGTAGTTGGGGTCATAGTTATTTCCTCTATATCTACCGGTAGGGTCTCTTGATGTAACCTTAGCTTCCTGTTGCCTTACATGGGCATTAGACATTAGGTTAACATCTTCATCTGCACTAGTGCTGATTTCCTGGACCTTCTTCTTAGTAGGCTGTGGGTTAGACTCTGCCTCCCTTACCTTCCTCGATCTTTCTTGGGTCTCAACCTCTAGGGCTAGGTCTAGGGCTTGGTCAAAAGAGTCTATTTTCTTGTTTTCAAGAGCTACAGAGATCCAGGGCCTCATGCCTTGGGTAAATGCCTTGCTCAAAATTTCATCACTTTGGCGTTGGGCATTACACACTTTCCTGAGATGGCATGCATAGTCTAGGACAGGTTCATCTATCTTTTGTGCACGGAGTGCAGTCCTTGAGATGATATTGTCTCGAGTAGCAAAATATTCTTTTAATTTATTCACTACATTGGTCCATGTCAACATATCAGGTGTGGCACTTTCCCTGAAGGATTCAAACCGAGCTAGTGCTTGTCCTTCAAGGTACTTGGGTAAATATGTTACCATGGTGTCACTGTCTGTTACTTTGTACTTATCCTTCAGATATTCTGGGAATTTGTGATCAATAAATAATGCTGTTGACATGAGTGGTGTTGGGTGTGAGAAAGTTTTGGGTTTTGTTACCTCATGTAGCCTGATCTTTCTGTCGTCCTGTTGTTTTCTGTCTATGAGTTTGGTCATGTTGGACTTCATGGAGATTATGATGTCATCCTTGGATCCAGAGGCAGATGGTGTGACAACAGGTGTGATGGCAGGTGTGGGAGGCTGTGGGGTCTGGGATGATACCATCTTCATGAGATCTGCTATCTGTTGTTGTTGTCTCTCTAGGGACTTCCGCTGATCTTCCATGGCCTTCTGTTGAGCATCTATTGCTGCATTCCTCTCTGCCAGTTGTTGGTTGAGGATCCTCTCCCTTTCCTCCTGCTGGGACTTGTTGGTCTCTAGGGCAGTAACTGCATCTTGGATGGCCTTCTCATAGGCCCTTATCTTCTCAGCTGTCTGATTAGGTTGGGGGCCTTCATCGGTGTCCATGATGGAGGGTGTGGGAGAAGTGTCTATGGAGGAGTGGCTGTCAAAGGCCGGAGCTGGGGTGGAGGATCTAGATGAGGGTGTGGATCCACCCCCTGAGGCAGATCCTTCTTCCCCTGAGGTAGATAGCGTGAGTTGAGCGTCCTGTAGAGATCCCTGGGAAATGTTGGATCCCTGGGAACTGGTTGTTCCCTGAGTAGACAGGGTGGGTGGTGTGGGGTCTACTGAGTGTGGGTCTGTTGTACTGGAGGCTGGTTTGCCTCCTGTGGGCCTCCTAGATCTAGGTGGGAGGGAGACCTCTTCGGCAGGCCCCTGACTACGTAAGGTCTTTGTGTGTTGTTCTGCCAGCTTGACTGATAAGACCTTGATGTGTGGGGTGGACCTCACTGACGTGTGGGAGACCTCACTGACGTGTGGGAGACCTCTCTGACGTGTGGGAGACCTCTCTGACGTGTGGGAGACCTCTCTGACGTGTGAGAGACCTCACTGACGTGTGGGAGACCTCACTGACGTGTGGGAGACCTCACTGACGTGTGGGAGACCTCACTGACGTTTGGGAGACCTCACTGACGTGTGGGAGACCTCGCTGACGTGCGGGAGACCTCACTGACGTGTGGGAGACCTCATTGGTATGTGGGAGATCTCACTGGTATGTGGGAGATCTCACTGGTATGTGGGAGCTTCTCACTGGTGACCTTGGTGGGCATGGTGTCAAGGTCACTGGGTGGGTGGAGTGGGTTTTACTGTGTGTATGATTGATTTTAGTAATGTTGCCAGCTTAATTTTTTTTTAGAGAGCATTGGGTAATTTGGGATCTTAGTAGGATGTTCTCCACCACTTTGTCATACTAGTTATTGTGCATGATCAAGTTGTCATATGAGAAATATCATAAGACTAGTGGTATATAGTGTAAACACATTAAGCTCTCATAAAATAGTGTTACTTCCAGTTGTCACTGGTTTATTCAGCTATAGGCAACATGTAAGAAATATCAATCCTACAGTAGTTAGTATGTAGGTGATTTGTACATACAGTAAATATACAGTAATTTATAAGGTATAATGTTCTGTTCCACTCCACCTGTGAGGTATTAATAATACAATGTCCAGCATAGTTCTAGGTGGGTTCCCACACCTAGCTCCTGACCTGCTGCTAAGAGGAATAATGTAATAATGAATAACTTTACCCTCTGGTGGAAGTCTTGAGGAAGATACCCCCTGGCCACTAATGATAGAAACCAATGCCTGTCTAGCATAGTTTCACCATAGTGCAGTGGTATAGCAGGTAGCAGGAGATGACTGGAGATGTTACCTCTAGAGCGGTTCTTGGTGTTCTGTCCTCTTGGAGGTGCAGACAGGCTATTTGTAGCAAATCTTGGAAAAGCACCTCCAGACTGACTGGGGCCAGTAGCATCTGCCTAACTCTGCAATTGTTTGAGGGGAGTCTTTCATGTGTCACTGGGTGCACAAAGGACCCCCATGGGCGCCGCTGTGTCCCCCATTGTCTTGGTCGGTTCTGCAACTTCAGACCCTCATAACTCGGTCGTTTACGCAGCTACAACCGCCATTTTGCGCATGCGCGGAGTTGAATATGCAAAGTTTAAACTGCCCGCTGGATAGGCGCGTAACTCGCACCGGTTTGTCTGTAGTGCACTCAGAGCTCCATTCAGTCTCCATAGCGTAACTTCCTTAATAATGGGTGTTCTGCCTTGATTTTGGGCTCATTTTGACCGTCTAATTATGGGCTTTCCATAGATGCTTTGATATTTGACCTAGCTTGCTCAGGAGCGACGCTAGAGCGACCGGACGGTTATGGCATTGTGCTTATGTAACCCATTGTTCAGTTATTAGAGTGCTCAGACACTCATGACGGCGTCAGCGGTGCTCAGGCACCCGTGACGGCCGGTTGCATTCGCTTACAACTTATTAGTTTGTGCACTGAACCATGAGGTCGCACACTGAGACCCTCATTTTTATTATATTGTGCAGTGAACCATTAGGTCGGACCCTTTGATGTCATAAACTCTGTCTAACTGACTTGGTTTGGTGTGCAGTGGGGCATGAACGCTCTTATAGAAAGTTTGAGCGCTCTTATAGCTCTTAGAACCAACCTCTGTATTAATTTCATAGATATTCTTTGATTAATACAAAAATATGTTAGAATTTATGGAATAATAAAATGGTATATCATACAACAGCTTGGGCTAATACGGACTTGAAAGCTGAAACAACAGCAGCTGAGTTCTGCAAGAATATAGTTTGCCACCATGGAACACCAGCCACTCTTCAAACAATGGAACATGTTATACAGGTGCAAAGTTCACAAAGCTAACTAAACACCTTAAGATCAAGCATAAATTTCCCTACAGGCCCCAAAGTAATGGTCTAGTGGAGAGATTTAATGCTAGCATAGGCACAGCTCTCAGAGCATTCTGCTCAAAGCATCAAAACAATTGGGACTCATTTATTGAACCCATAACCTTTGCCTTAAACAATACTAAATCCCAAACCACAGGATTCACCCCTTTCTTCCTACTCAATGAAAGAAACCCAGCCACCCCAATGGACCTAGGGTTGGGAATACAGGATGACATATCCACTGTAGCAGACCATGTAGCTAACATGATAACAAATCGAGATACCTCTAGGAGGGAAGCTATACAAAGGGTTGCCTAGCTACAAAAGGAGAGGAAGAACAAATATGATAAGAAACTTACACCACAGGAAATCAAGGTCACTGACATGGTGTACATCAACATACCAAGAACACTAACCAACACAGAGTGTAAGAAGCTTCAACCCCTTTTTATAGGACCATATGTTGTAGTAAATAGACCTAGTTTGACAAGTGCCAAACTCAAGAACATGGACACCAATCTACTGGTGGCCAGACCTGTACACATAGACAGACTGAGAAAGGTTGTAGCTGTCAGGAACAATGAATTTGCATACAGGCTTATTCCACATGAAGCCAAATACTACAACAAAATTGTGAGAAACGAAAGTGAAATCACCCTCACAAAGGAAACCACAGGTATAGGCCCTATTAAGCCTAGGCCTGCACACCACATGTTAAGAAAGGCATCTAAATGTGGTGTAGTTTCAAGAAATTAGAATCATTTGAGATACCTAAAACATCAGATTTTCAAAAAGAATTTCAAATTATTTTTCAACAACACATAAGCATATGTAACAGAATTCAGTTTAAATATATATAAAGCCATCAAATTTGTAGAAACATCAGTAGGTTATTACCACTGAATGGTCAAAGACTGGGACCCTCCAAGTAAAGCAGACACAGAATATACAGAAAAGTAAGGGTAACACAATGGAGTGCCTAAATTCCCACATGAAAGAGCGTGCTATGCCAACATAGCAGTCTATAGAGATTAATTGACCTTATAAGCCACCCTCAGACAACTGTCTAGATGGTCATCAAGGAGGAGACTACACAATAGACCCCTACAGTTGCTGACACTGGAGATCAGATGCATTGAATCCAGAGAAACAATACAAGGCCCACAATGGATGTGGGTAGGGTAGGCTACATAAGAAGTACTGTAGACCATAGCCCACCATCAGTTATCATCCAGCTGCAGTCTGGAACACAAGTCTACAGGACCCCACTTGGGAATTAGCCAGCCCACTTCTCCTATAGGAGAGACAGCACCAGGATAAAGAACACACCTACTTCACCTACAACCTGACCTTACCATTTATTTGTCAATCTCTATAGACTTACCAGACATATTGCCAAGACAGCTCAATCTTGCAAAGGTACAGTTTGAATCACTTCATTGAAAGTGTTATACCATACACTTAGACTTAACCAGCACCAAAAACACTACAAATTTGACAAGACTTTAAGCAGCAAAATTTCTTCTTGCTTTACACAGCACCATGGGCAGACTAAGAGTTGCACCCATACTGCTGACTATGCTGTTAATATATACTAGACAACCACTTACCTCAGGATATACCCCTGTGGTGAGACAAAACATAGGAGTAGTATTCAAACCTAGCCCTCAACCTTTGGTCAATGGACATACCACCACAACACTGTTGTTAGCTATTCCCTACAAGATACCTCGGGCACCTGTTACCCAAGGATCCATAAGGGATAGAATACTTTAGCCTCCATCAAATTGTTTCTGTCTAACCCCATAAACACATTGGACAATGCCAAAAGAGAAGCCATATTGGGTTTCCTAGTACCCCTACTCCGTGGTGTACTAGGCCTAGCCACAGTGAAAGATGTAAATCAAGTTATGGGACAACTTAGGAACATAGATGACATATTCAGGAAATTTGCTAAACAAGATCAGGAAGCAGCGGATCTCATTGAAAAGATCACAGGGAGACAGGATAAGTTTGTCAAAGCCTACATCCAAGATAAGAAGGAGCAGAAAGTAGCTGATAGTGACGACCAACCCACACAAGAGCAAGAAGTAGCTGACGGTGATGACCAATCCACACAGGAGCAGAAAGTAGCTGACGGTAATGACCAATCCACACCGGAGCAGGAAGTAGCTGATGGTGATGACCAACCCACACAGCAGCAAGAAGTAGCTGACGGTGATGACCAATCCACACAGGAGCAGGAAGTAGCTGATGGTGATGACCAACCCACACAGCAGCAAGAAGTAGCTGACGGTGATGACCAATCCACACAGGAGCAGGAAGTAGCTGACGGTGCCGACCAATCCACACAGGAACAGGAAGGAGCTGATGGTGACCACCAACCCACACAGGAGCAAATCATTGAAGAGGTACAAAAGGTAAAGTTTTATTTTCAAGCCTTTCTTTAAGGTTAATTGGTGTTTTCAGTTCGAAGCTTATACATGTTTCATACACATGAAAGGTAGTATACAGTGGTATAGATGGACATATTTATATCTCTATACATTGAAATTGTACTGTAGGGTAGATGGTCTAGCCAGCTTGCTGATTTCCTTAGTAATAACAATGTGCTAGTTCCATATAATTAGATACCTGAGAAGTATCAAACACACACAAAGTTTGGATTTCAAGAACATCTTCCTTGTTTATTTACTTTGTAGGCCGATGATAACGGTGACCAATTTGGTGTAGAAGTGACTGAGGAAATAACCAATGCCATTGCTCTATTAGAGCTAGATATTGCAGCAGAGGACCAAAAGGTACAGTTGGCTTTGCAAACAGTCTTTGCAGGATTAAATGGTGTTGCATGTGGGAATCAAAGAAAGAGTGCTAGGTGGGGACCAGGGGACTCCCTTCCCTAAAGATTTATCTTTCATTTATATATTGATTTCTGCATGCAAGTAATTTTATGATTGTAGTAAGTGAGAACCTCAGAGAGATGTCAGAATAATGTAGGTGGTAATTTGATGTAGTAAGTAGGGACTTCAGCAGTTTAACATACACACACTTTAATGGGGACTAATGGTCATGCACATATCTTGATGGTTATGACAAAACTTTTTTATAGGTCACTGACAAATATCTACAACACTAGAGGCACCGTTTGGAAGATTTGACTTTTTGTGGCTTATGGAAGGTACAGTACATTTTTGCAAAATCATTTTTTACAATTAAGAAGGTTTAGACTGTGATGTGAGTACTATTTGTAATGGCTCAGGTAATTTTGTGGGTACCCCTGATGAATAAGCATAAAGTTGTTGATATTAATATTAGATTTTTCAGGATAAAAAATTATTTTGCCAAAATGCCTCTCATTGGGTAATAGTTCGATAGTGCACCTGCTCTACTGATTTGAATTTTATCCCATGATTCAGCCTAAAACATACAAAGGACCTAGCTATGAAACTCAGATGATGACAATGAAATAGATAACTCAGATGATGACAATGGAATAGATAACTCAGATGATGACAAAGACTATACCCCCCAAAAAACATCTGACGAATCCTGTGTGTCAGACTCAGACAATGAGTCTGAAATTCTAGGGACCTGGCCTTCTTCAAGGGAATTAGTGACACAAGATGAAATGGAAGTTGAAAATGTAGATGACAAAGTCCCGGTATCAAAAGTTCAGACAGAGACAGTATCAGACGCTGAGTCAGAAGTATTTGTGAGAAAGAAAGCACTCACTGACATAGCGATGTATGATGAAATGGAAGTTGAAAATACAGATGACAAAGTCCCAGGATCAAAAGTTCAGACAGAGGCAGTATCAGACACTGAGTCAGAAGTAGTTGCCGAAAAGAGAGCACTCACTATTCATCAAACCCAGACCAAAGATAATAAACAGCGATGGGATAAACGGCATGCATGTGCATACTGCAGTATTCAGTATACAAAGATAGCTCGACACCTGGAGCAAAAGCACAGTGACGAAAAAGAATTAGACGATGCATTGAGACTCCCAAAGGGATCCAAGGAACGTCAACAAGCATGGGCAAGAATTCGTAACAGGGGGGACTACGAACACAACTTCAAAGTTTTGAAGAACAATGACGGTGTGATAATACCAAAATACAGAGTTAGTATACGTGAGGAGGGACCTAAAAGGAACACTAACAAAAAGTCCACAGACTATGTGCCCTGTCCTCAGTGCAAGGGTTTATACAATGGGAGAGAGCTGTGGCAGCACAAAAAACATTGTTCTGAGAAACAGGAAAATGATGACTCTGGATCTTCCTTGCACCAGGGGAGAACTCTTCTCCCACTGCCTGAAGGCATTTCACAGGAGTTCTTCAAGACAGTTCTCTCTAGAATGAGCCTTGATAAGATAGGGCAAAGGGTGAAAAATGACCACCTAATCCTTGCACTTGGCATGCGCAAGTTTAATGCAAAAAAAAGGCAAATTCAGACTCCAACTTACATAAGGTGCGTCATGATAGAACTTGGCAAGCTTGTCATGAAAGCTGAGGAGATATCCCATGGAGAAGTTGACACAATTGAAAAGTGCATACATCCAAGCAACTTCAAAGTTACTACTGAGGCAACACGTGAGGTATCCAAATATTCTGACAAGGAGCAGGACTTTGGAATACCGTCGTTAGCATTGAAGATTGGGTATTCTCTGATAGCTTGCTGCAGAATCCAAAAGAGCGAAGCTGTCCATGAGAGAAATGAGGAAAAGAAAAAACTAGCAAAAGACTTCAAAACTTTGTACCAGTCAGACTGGGCAGTTATGGTGTCCGGAGCTGCATTGCACACACTCAAAGTGAATCATTATAACATGCCAAGACTACTACCATTATGTTCAGACGTAGAGGTGGGGTACAATCACTTACAATCCCATAGCACAGAACTACGTGCTGCTGTTAAGGTTGACCCCAACCGGTATCCCGATCTTGCAAAGCACACTCTATGCGAGATTAACCTTTTCAATCGCAAAAGAGGAGGTGAGGTGGAAAGGACCCAGATATCATCATACAAAAAAGCGATGGAAAACAACAAAGAGCCTGACATTGAGATCATGAAGACATTGTCAGATTTTGAGAAGACTCTAGCTTCATCCCTGCAGAGAGTAGAAGTCATGGGGAAAAATGAGAACATGGTACCAATCCTCCTGACATCGAACATGCGTGAGAACATTGACTGTCTTCTAGAAATTCAGGATCAAAACAATATCGAAACTAACGACTTCATATTTGCAAGGTGGACCCCATTAGAAAGCCCCTACAGGGGCTCAGACTGCCTCCGTGATGTGATCAAAAGTTGTGACTTGCCACTCAAACAGGGAGATTGTTTTACATAGACCAATCTCCGAAAGCATGTTGCAACAATGACACAAGTCATAGAAGTAGCTGATACACAGCAAGACCAATTAGCAAGGTTCCTGGGTCACGATATCCGGGTACACAGAGACTTTTACCGACTACCGCTTGACATAATACAAAAGTAGCAAAGTAGCAAAGATTCTCCTTAAGGTCAATGGGGTGACATCTATTGAAGATGTGTCTGTTACTGAGGATGGTGAGGGACAAAAAGTATTACTAAATCAGAAACAGTTCAAGGTTATTAGATGTTTTTTAAGTATTCTAAGTTACTTATTTGTAGAATAGTTGTTAGAATACTAACAATTCTATTCAAAGTTGAAAATATCCTCTTAGACAGTAACAGTAATTCAACCAGAAAAGTCAATTTAATTTCTGTAGTAATTGCCTGCATGTGAAGTCTCCATGTTATATCTTTTCAGAGGAGATCCAAATAGAGGACATCACCACGGAAACAGGTAGGCATTATTTCCTGACATCAGATGTATCTCACTTCACATAGTAGCACAACCAAACATTGAACCTTTTCTATTTCTTTAATCTGAAATTTATAACCAAACAATACAAACTAAGGACCTTGACACATATTTGCAATTACTTGTTGTCATTCCAATGTGGTTGACTGATTTATTTTCAGTGGAAACTGCAGCAAAGATAGAAGATGCCAGTGCTGAGCATGCAGATGCCAGTGATAATGAAGACTCTGTAGGAGAAGACGATGCAAATGCGACTCCCCCTGGTAGGTTTCTTCTTCCTTTTATGTCATGGCTGATACGAACGTCACTATAGATTAGTACTAGAATCGCCGTATTCAATGGGGGGCATTGAATACAATGTGTCCGTATTCAATGGGTGTCCGCCATCTTGGATTTTGAACAGATCTGAGCTGTTTTTCTTTATTTAAAAGCAAAATAACCCCCTAGGCCATGACATAAATGCAAATGTCCACTTCCATGGGATATTTTTACATCGTATTCCCCTCTGTGGGACTGGTCGCATCCCACTCAGCCATATAATGGCTTCGTGGGATACGCCAGTCCCACCTCGGGGAATACGATGTAAAAATATCCCATGGTCGTGGACATTTGCTTATATATCATATAATACAAGAATCATGCATTACAGTAAAGTTGAAAACACATCTCTCAAGCTTTTACAATACAGGTACCTATCTTGAATATAGAAATTGTATCAGACTCATCAAGGGTGATGGGATCAATTATGTCATCTATTAGGCTTCCATTACACTTATGAAAGATATTTTTCTTGTCAGCCGAATGTCTTGATTATACTTATGTTACTTAAGACTAATGGTTAATTCCAGTTACGAAATCGAAGAAGAAAAAGAGGAAGTCTGATGGGAAAGACAATCAAGAGGCAGGATCATCAGGTTGGTGATTAGCTAAATGTCTTCTAACATGTAGGAAAGGTAAAAACGTCTAGTTTTATGAAATCCAAAGCCGTGATAAATCCTGTGTCCTGTGTCCTGTATAGTGACTCTGAATTGATTATAGGAACCTTCTCCGTACAATCATATTCACTCAAAATCATGAGCTAAGCTCTAAATAATATTATGTTTTATGTAAATTTTTTTTTCAAATCACTGTTCTCATTTTTCATAACCTCAAGGAGAACCCAGACGAAAGAAATCAAAATCATGGACACAAGAAGAGAGGACTGCAGCATGGGACTCCCTTGGAGTGTTTGTGCAATTGAAGAAGTATCCAAAAAAGAAAGACATTGAAGAGGCAATGATGAAGAACAAGACTTTTCAAAACAGACATTGGAGAAACATAAAAGACTTCATCTCTCACAGGATCAGGAAGGCAAAGCAATCATAGATGTTTACTTATTTGCTGGGACACAGCCGTTATTCATGCATGTCAAATATTTGTATTACTCCATGTCTTTTTTTTATATATGACTGTCAAGATTTTGCTCCTGATATGCTAGCAGCTATGCTTGGTTTTGCATAATGGGACACAGGTTAGTGTTCAATTCATTGATGATATTGTCTTAGAGATGCATTTCAAGTATTTGTGTCATTCTTCTTTTTTTGAATTGATGATCAAGCATTTTAAACTCATGAAGTGTCTGCTGGGGCACAGACTTTGTTCTTGTTTAATAGTATACTGGTTGATTTTCAACAAGTTTTATGGTTTCTTAAGTACTGTTTGAACATTATCATAACAACAGTTGGATGGATTTCAAGTATATATGTATAACTGCATATTTTTTTATGTATGACTGTCAAGATTATGCTCATGATATGCGAGCAGTTATGCCCATTTTTGCTTGATTGGACACAAGTTAGTGTTCAACAAATAACTGATTTTGTCTTAGAGACTTAACTTACGTTAGTTAACTAAAGAGTAATGTGTTTTAGAATTTGTGTTACCTCATTCAAGATTCATGCTCGTGATATTCTGGCAGGTATACCAGCATCAGTGGATGTAGTCTGATGTTGAGAGCTAGATCTAAACTTTAAGGTGAAAATAAAGTTTTCTGCGTTGGTAAAAAATTCTGTTCATTCCATCATTGTTTTGTATGTTGATTAAATACCAAAGATGGATGGAGCACATTGTAGGGGAACTTTGCTTTAAACATCTGTAGACAAATACATAACATTGTAACTGAGGACCTGGGGATCTACAAACCTACACCTACAAGTGGGGACTGATGGACACATATCTCTAAATGGTTAGATAACAGTGTAACTGGGGACCTGGGGGTTACACCAACAAGTGGGGACTGACACAACACACATCTCTAAAAGGTTAAATAACATTGTAACTGGGGACCTGGGGGATACACATGTACATCCGCAAGTGGGGACTAACACCACACACATCTCTACAGGGTTAAATAATATTGTAACTGGGGACCTGGGGGATACACCCACAAGTGGGGACTAACACAGGGTACATTGTGA
>OX439045.1:21869272-22046772 GCA_949317995.1 Acholoe squamosa | reverse complement strand
TCAGCTGCAGATGAAGCCTTGACATGTTGGGGTGGTTAATGAGTGACAGGGATGAAGGATGTGGAGATCAGGATTACCAAGGTGTTACAAAGGTTTAAGGTCTGATACCATTGGTCACCTCAATCAGTAAGTTTAAAACAGCTTGCTTCATAAATCATAGGACCCTTCACCATTTGGGCACTGCATACGTTCATAAGGAACCTTACTCATGACCCACTGATATTTACATTGATTAATGGAGTACGATACAGCTCATCTAAATTAAACAAACACGAAAGGAGGAAAATGTCTTAATTTTCCAAATTTGCACAAATTCCCTTATTGCCCTGAACATATATACACAGTAAAGTCTGGACTGTTGTAATTCATAAAAAACGGACTACCATTATAGGTTTGAATGATGGATCTAGAAATGATCATCCTGGAAATATTATATTTCAGAAGTTCTTAGATTAGATTAAGATTACTTTTATCGTAATTGTTTACAGTATGCTTTATAATGCTATATATATAATATATATATATATATATATATATATATATATATATATATATATATATATATATATATATATATATATATGTGTGTGTGTATAATTCCACAGTAGACAAAAAGCTATGGTCGTCTTTCCTTGCTGATATCGTCAGCTTTATGAAGCTTTATGAATCGCCCTCCAGTAGAACTTAATGACCCCATCACTGGTACCCATCTCTCTGCTGAGTAACATGAGACTCTCTTAACTGTTAACAGAGAGGCAGGCAGGAACCAGCGGAGTCGAGATGGAGATAGGCATATCTCATTCAGCAGACGCTGCTTTCTATATACAAGTAGGATATATTCCCCACAGCAATCCCCAGACAATCAACTGAGAGCTGAGCAGCCAGGTCTATAACAATGTTAGACAAAAGGTATGGCAAAACGCTTAGTTAGCAGTAACAGTAAATAAGTTCTAAAAGTCCTAAACAAATACTGATGGATATTCAGGGACTATGACTCGTCGAGGTTTCTTCCCAATACAAAAGGTTTAATTTCATCATGACCTGACAGGATGAAAATCATCATAGAGTAGATTAACCTAAAGACGACCACATACCTTGAGTCGTCCACCTGTTACCTTATTTTTCCCCACATTTACATGCTTTCTGTGAGCCTGGGATCCGATTATTTTTAATATAGAGGTGTCATAGTACCATATGGAATGATCTAAGGGATGTATTAAATATTTATCATTGTATAATGATGCACTAAAGTGACCCTTTTTGACTTGATTTTATCATGACAAACTGGCCATTTCATTAGAATTCTCCAACTTTAGTTGCATGATTTGAACATTATAATTGCTCATATATACTTTATCTTGACTCTAGATATAAATAAATATCACTGCAAAATGATAGCATACACACACCTACAGAAATTTAGATACGTTCTGTTTAAGAAATATTTTCTAGGACATACCAATTTCACAATGAGACAACCACTATTTCACCTTGAGCCAACCACTGCTTATACTCTTATCCATGCATTTAATTTAATAGAAACCATTCACTGTTTAGGATTACATTATACGATTGATGGCCAGAATATTTTAGGATACATAATTTGACCACACATGCTCTGATGCATATGTTACAACCTTTGCTGTAATCCTACTATTATCAGTTTGTGGAGGAAGTAGATGATACTCAGAGCATGATTATGGAGTCTAGGGCATGGATACTACAGTGGACATTGAATGTTTCTAAGGTCCACTATAACAAAGCCTCTATGATACAGGATTAGGAATACCATTTCTATTTTACAAAGAACTACAATTTACATGGGCAAAATGTGGCCTCTGATATTCATTCTAATCTAGTCACTATAAAACATATGTTTAATATGTGTATATATATATATATATATATATATATATATATATATATATATATATATATGGGTCAGATTTTTGATTTCTACCCACTTTAGGGCACAGAGTCCAAACACGTAAAATTTAAAATCAATGAAATGCACTTTATTATATTGGAAGACCAACATCTTGGGCCCCCAAAAAACATGATTCCAAAGTTGTACTCCTAAAATGTCAGTTTTGGTAAGCCATCAATGAAAATCATCTCTTTTCGTGTAACGATGGTCACATTTATAATCTATGTCCATAGCAGACCAGCTGAAAATGCTCATATCACCCTTAAATTTGGTATGCTTATACTTACAATAGTTACCAATGTACATGCCAAAAAGAAATATCCTCTCTCAAAAACTTCTAAATCTATGGATGATCTCAAATTTTTGAAATTTTGAAAATTTGTTGATTTCATCCCAACCTTTGTGCACTTTTCTATAACAACACTAAAATACCTTCTATTCGCCTGAATATCACTCTGAATTATATTTAGGGTTTGTACTATGTAAATCAAGTGCAATTGTACACTTATTGTACAGTATATCTCCTCTGTTGCCCCCCTAACTTTACTCATTCATCACGTATAAATGTGACCATCGTTACACGATGTATATGACATAGTAATAGCATGGATATAACCATTTTCCCTTGTCATAAGACCTTTACACTCACAACATTTGTAGTAAACAGGTTGGGAAACTGATTTAACCAGATATTTACATACTTTGAACCCCGAAAGGGTGAGCACCATGCGTTGAAACGCGGAAATGCTGGATTTTTCACCACTTTTTGCAAGTTCGGACGGACATTGGACCAGGACAAAATATAATTACCACACTCTATATACCTCTATTCAATGCCCAAAGTAGTCTATGAACAGCATAAACATCAACAGATACCATGCGATCACTCTATTTTCCATGGTAGGCCTTCTACTAGACACTACCCAAAGTATACCTTTCAGTGCATAAATGTGACCATCGTTACACGATGTATATGACATAGTAATAGCATGGATATAACCATTTTCCCTTGTCATAAGACCTTTACACTCACAACATTTGTAGTAAACAGGTTGGAAAACTGATTAAACCAGATATTTACATACTTTGAACCCCGAAAGGTTGAGCACCATGCGTTGAAACGCGGAAATGCTGGATTTTTCACCACTTTTTGCAAGTTCGGACGGACATTGGACCAGGACAAAATATAATTACCACACTCTATATACCTCTATTCAATGCCCAAAGTAGTCTATGAACAGCATAAACATCAATAGATACCATGCGATCACTCTATTTTCCATCGTAGGCCTTCTACTAGACACTACCCAAAGTATACATTTCAGTGCATAAATGTGACCATCGTTACACAATGTATATGACATAGTAATAGGATGGATATAACCATTTTCCCTCGCCATAACACCTTTACACCCACCACATTTATAGTAAACAGGTTGGAAAACTGATTTAACCACATATTTACATAATTTGAACCCTGAAAGGTTGAGCACCATGCGTTGAAACGCGGAAATGCTAGTTTTTTTACCACTTTTTGCAAGTTCGGAAGGACGTTGGACCAGGACAAAATATAATTACCACACTCTATATACCTCTATTCAATGCCCAAAGTAGTCTATGAACAGCATAAACATCAATAGATACCATGCGATCACTCTATTTTCCATCGTAGGCCTTCTACTAGACACTACCCAAAGTATACATTTCAGTGCATAAATGTGACCATCGTTACACAATGTATATGACATAGTAATAGGATGGATATAACCATTTTCCCTCGCCATAACACCTTTACACCCACCACATTTATAGTAAACAGGTTGGAAAACTGATTTAACCACATATTTACATAATTTGAACCCTGAAAGGTTGAGCACCATGCGTTGAAACGCGGAAATGCTAGTTTTTTTACCACTTTTTGCAAGTTCGGAAGGACGTTGGACCAGGACAAAATATAATTACCACACTCTATATACCTCTATTCAATGCCCAAAGTAGTCTATGAACAGCATAAACATCAACAGATACCATGCGATCACTCTATTTTCCATGGTAGGCCTTCTACTAGACACTACCCAAAGTATACCTTTCAGTGCATAAATGTGACCATCGTTACACGA
Organism: Acholoe squamosa; assembly: GCA_949317995.1. NCBI lineage: Eukaryota > Metazoa > Annelida > Polychaeta > Phyllodocida > Polynoidae > Acholoe > Acholoe squamosa. The sequence goes on along the minus strand of OX439045.1, from coordinate 22,042,725 downwards.
TGTATATGACATAGTAATAGCATGGATATAACCATTTTCCCTTGTCATAAGACCTTTACACTCACAACATTTGTAGTAAACAGGTTGGGAAACTGATTTAACCAGATATTTACATACTTTGAACCCCGAAAGGGTGAGCACCATGCGTTGAAACGCGGAAATGCTGGATTTTTCACCACTTTTTGCAAGTTCGGACGGACGTTGGACCAGGACAAAATATAATTACCACACTCTATATACCTCTATTCAATGCCCAAAGTAGTCTATGAACAGCATAAACATCAACAGATACCATGTGATCACTATATATTCCATGGTAGGCCTTCTACTAGACACTACCCAAAGTATACCTTTCAGTGCATAAATGTGACCATCGTTACACGATGTATATGACATAGTAATAGCATGGATATAACCATTTTCCCTCGCCATAACACCTTTACACCCACCACATTTATAGTAAACAGGTTGGAAAACTGATTTAACCACATATTTACATAATTTGAACCCTGAAAGGTTGAGCACCATGCGTTGAAACGCGGAAATGCTAGTTTTTTTACCACTTTTTGCAAGTTCGGAAGGACGTTGGACCAGGACAAAATATAATTACCACACTCTATACACCTCTATTCAATGCCCAACGATGTCTAGCATGTAAATTAAATATAAAATATCCCTGACATACACATCAGAGTCTGTTATACTGTATCAACTATACATAAAATAAAAGTGACCATCGTTACCGTTAAAGCTATTTATATCTGTTGAAGGCCTCTTCTATGGCATCTAGGGTTTTTTGTGGTATCCGGACCGAGTTCTGCTTCCGCTTAGTTGTGCCCAATGCCTTGGGAGGGTTAATTTTACCCAGGATCTCCCAGTCCCGCATCCACAGCTCGTCCTTTATCCTCGGCCAAACAAATTCATTTGAGTCCTGTTTGCGGTTGAGAAAGCGCACCTCGTACTGCTTTTCCTCCCTTTGCAGCACCTGTCCCATGAACACTTCATTGTCGTACACACATGCCACATAAGATCCATTGGCATAGCGGGACAGCTTTCGGATCAAAGGCTGTGGGGGGTCAAGTGGTGCGACATTAGGACCTGGTACAGGGAGGTCGGCAGCCTGTGCAGCGCGCTCCGGTAGCTCCTCCTGCGCTACACCAGGACTTACAGGTGCTTCATCCCGTGCAGCGCGCTCCGGTAGCTCCTCCTGCGCTACTACGGGGTTGTCGGCAGCAGTCGGCTCCGTTGGTTCGTCCCGTGCAGCGTGCTCCGTTTGCTCCGCCTGCGCTACAACGGGGGGATTCTGTGAGCGAGTTGCTCGTGCAGCGTCGGCAGCAGGCTTCTTCTTGGGGAACTTTAGCTCATGCACCTTCCAACCCGAACACCCACGCTGCGATTCACAGTCCTTCCAGCAACACTCCTTGAAGCAGGATGTTTCACGGACAGCCAAGGAACGCCCTTTCTGAACTGGAACTGCAGCGTGCACCCCCAGTGTACCGTACAAGCTATCATCAGCTTTCACTTGATTAACGGTCTTACGGGCAAGGGCGACGTCTTCCAGGGGAATGCACTCATAGTACACCTTGTTGGGCTGGTCCCTGTTGACGAGGTTGTTCGGGTTGTTCCCGATGCGAGCAAAGTCTGCTGCGTCCTTGATCTTGTATTGACGCTGCACAGCCCAGTCGGCGTTTCGCTTGGCAGCGGCACCAATTCCGTCACACGGACCCTTCCCGTGGCCACTCTCGAAGTATGTCCAGGTTGCCCTGTACTTCTTGAGCAGCTCCTCATGTCGACACAAGATCGAGAATATCGATATGTTTCGATATTGGGAGCTCGGAGAGTCCGAAACATAGTGCAGCATCCCAACCCTCCCAGGTAGGTTCCTCTCAATGAACCGAACTATGGCCTGAAGGAAGGCAAGGATGGCACCTGCATCGTGCTTTCTGTCATCCGTCACCAATGCCAGCGAGCGGTGCTTAGTTTCACCTGTGTCCTGCTCCCTGTAGTGGATCACCACTGGATGCAGTGTCACAGGCTCCTTAGCATAGTAAGTACTCTGCGGGCTCTCGGGGTAAGTGACCATCCAATTTTCGGCGAAATCCATTTGGATGGAACACTCTTCGAATGACATAGTCGCACGTAGCTCCCGCACTACTCGATGCTGCGTTCGGGCCCTCTCAGAATGATCGAGGATCGTCGAAAACTCCTCCACCATGTCCGCGATGAACTTTTTCTTTGTTTTGGTTTCGGGAACAAGGCGGAGTTTCTTCGTGAACTTCTTATCCTTTGGGGGCCCGATCGGAACATCGATTAGCTTCCACGTCTCGCATACAACATCTTCCTGTACAACCGTGGTGTTCAACTTCAGTTTGAACTCATCCGCGGTACTCGCACGTACGACGGTATCAGGCAGTTGTTTGATACCGACCGCACGGAGCCTCAGCGCAAAGTTTTGATGTTTTTGGCAAAGGCATTCCGAGGTGCTAGTGAACGATACAGGTACAATGTACCTGTTAGCACGACGCACACAATTGAAGAAGGCCAAAGAGCAGGTGTGCGTCGGGTTCATCTCATTGTACCGCTCACGAAGCACGTACAGGAACTCATTGAGGACGACGGTTTGGTGCTTCACTCCTTTTATTGTCCGGGTCTGTTTTTTGCCGGCAAGCTTTGTTGAGTTCTCAGGGTCGAGGAGGAACTCCAACACTCGCTGCCGACGTTCAGTATCATAGGCAGAGTTTTTGCGTGGATTGGGAGGTGGTGATGTTAGAGACTTGCGGGTGATAGCAAGGTCTTCTGCTAATTTAGATGCCAAGCGTTGCTGCTTGAGATCATCCACCTTACCCAGCTGTTTGAAGGCCTTAACCCGTGCACGGAGTGGAAGGCTTTTGAATCCCTCCGTCAACAGTTTGTAGGCCTTCACTGTTACTTCATCAGCTGGAAGTACTGCTGGTGGATGTTCAGGTGCACCCTCAGGCGCTTCAGGAGGTTCAGCAGGTTCGTCTGGCACTCCAACACTTAAGTCAGCTACCTGCTGTTTGAGGGTTGCTAACTTGGCATTGAGTAACCGGTTCTTGTAACGCAGCCGGTTCTTCCTCGGGGTGTGTGGACCACCTTCGGGACTGTAAAGGAGAGGTTGATAGGGATTAGAACCAATGTAACATTTGTAGTAAAACTGCAAATTTGATTCACCAGAATGTAAATTTCAGAGTTAGATCAAATTCAAAAAGGAGAATTCAAGTAACCATAACCAGAAACTTTAAAGTAAACATTAAAGTAAGCACCTAGTAACTAAAGTAACCAGACAACCAAGGAAAGAAGCAATTAAGCAGCAACCCAACTAGGAACTATTTTACCACTACTATACAATTACATTTGTCACACTCATTTTTTGCTGAGCACGTTGCGGGCGGAACGAAGAGCCACATCACTGTAAATCATCATTCAAAAGTAAGAATAATTAAACATCAATCAAACAAGTTTATATACAATGTATGTGTTTGTTATTTAACAAATGCTATGGGTCATTCAAATAATGTTAAAGGGGGGAATATGTTCTAAATACTCACCGAAGGTCCTTGGCCATCTGCGGGGTAATGGGATCATCGCCCTTGATGCGCGGCGACTGCCTGGTACTGGGTTTGGCCTTAGCAGCTGCTTCTCTGCGAGGACGCTTGGGGGCCCGCTCCTCCCCGCTGTCCGATGACAGCAGCATCGGGTCGGCGGCGCTTCTCCCGGACCCTTTACCTTCCTCCTTGTCATCGGCACTGTCGGAAGACAGAACCATCGGATCTTGTGGGCTTGTCCCCGACGATGTTGCGAGCTGCTTCCTGCGCTTTTTGGGTGGGTGTGTAGAGCCACTGTGACTGGAGGAAGATGAAGAACCTGCCCTCTTTTGTTTCTTGGGCTGCAAAAAGGAATGCACAATATAATTTCTATTCATCAGTTGAATACATTTATTGAGGAAAATTATGTCAGATTGTGCAATGTATAGTTCTAGGTTTCAAACATTTTGTAAGCACATTGTATAATTAACTGGAATGAATTATAAAGTTAAAGTACTATAAAGAGATTACTTTATAATAACATGCTTACATTTGAAATATCAGCAATCGCCAGACGACGTCTCAGATCAGCTTGCCTTCCCTTCTCCCTGTCACTGTCAGAGTCAGAGGCATGTGCCTCTTGGTCATGAGGTAGCTGAGGTTCCTCCTGCTGGGTTACCACATCGGCCTCCCGGTCAGTTTGTTGGTCATGAGGTTGAATAGGCTGTTGAGTTGGCACATCTGTCTCCTCTGCATTCGGTTGATGACCCAAGTCAGAGGTCCTCCTCCGGGAGCGGCATTTATTCTTGTTGGAGAACAGGAGTACTGGTAAAGCCGAGCGGCCAGTACGTCCTGTAGGTGTAGTCCTAGGTGTAGCAGCAGCATTGCCAGCTCTAGGTGTAGTCCTACGTGCAGCGGCAGCATTGCCAGCTGCAGGTGTGGCAGGAGTGCGAGGTGTGCGAGGTACGGGAGGTGCTGCGGGAGGTGGAGGGGCCTGGGGTGCTGGCTCACCGGTCTTGTCCCTCTCCCTTAGGTTTGCAACCCGAACCCTGGTTTGCTCCCTTATAGTGTCCATCTTGTCATGGTCTCCAGATGCCCTGAGGCGGTCTCGCTGAGTCTGGCTCTCTGCCGCGCGTTCAGCCTTGAAGGCGGTATCTCCCAGCTGAGCACGTTTCTTGGCTCGGCTTGCTGCTTTGCGCTGCGCGGGTGTCAAAGCCTGCCCATCTGGCAGCTTCTTTCTCCCCATACTGCAAATGAAATAGAAATGAATCAACACATGAAATTGATATAATATTGTTTTTCGACATGTAACGATGGTCACACAAACTTTTGTAACGACGGTCACTTTTATTTTTGATATAACACTAAACCATGTACATGTTATAAGTGAAAATGTTGAATTAACTCCACCCTATTACCAAGTTGGAAATGAAGTATCTGGTATTAAATAAATGACTATTCCATGGGATGTCAGTACCATAGGGCCATCTTGTGTCCAAATATGGAGAGGTTGCACCAAGGCTTACTGTGTATTTTGACAGGAAAACTGGTTTTGTAACGATGGTCACATTTATAAATTCTGGCTATTGCTGGCCCCAGGAGGGTGCAGACTGTACCAAGACCACTCAAAATTGTACTTAGCATTGGTATATAACATATAAATGGAGTAGATTCACAACAGATATGATATGGGTAAGTATAGAAGAAGAATCAATAAAAATAATTAATCGTCGGTAACGATGGTCACATTTATATGGGTATCAGTAGAAATGGATTTAGTATGTATTAAACTACTATTCTACTACTTCCATTGCTCTGAATTGTTCAGGAGAAGGTACAGGCAGGTTTTAGAGGTTAAAAGGAGTGGGAGTAGAATATATTTCCCACGTTTGGAGGGGTCAGAAGAGAAATTTTCCAAAAAATTACAAGTATTTTTTTATATGAGCAGTTGGTAGAGTGTGACAAAAATGAAAATACCCCAATTAACTTAACCATGACATGTATTCATCTCTACCCTCCCCTATTAATGTGTTGGTAAATGCATTACAATCATCTGACAACGGATACAGGGTGTACAGAGAACCGAGGAATAAATGTGACCATCGTTACCGTAGTATGTGATGTCGGCTATGGACCTAGTTTCTGACCTCTCACTCGAATAGTAATGGCGGGAGCCGGCAAAACACAATGCCAAGCGACGTACGACGGTCACTTTTAACGTAAATAACTGTTTTCGATACACTATTTTTACACCAGAACGTTCCATGGACCTTCATATATGATAACATTTCATCGATTTTCTTCAATTCTTACCTTGAACTCGATTTTGGCGTATGTTTTGTAGAGGTAGATGGTCAAAATCGTCATCAAAATGTCAACAAAGTCCCTCTGCGTGATGCGCATGCGTCGCACTCCGCTCTACTTCCGGCCGGATAACGTACAGCGTGGAACACTTTCCCGCCTCTATTAGGCAAATAAAAGTGACCATCGTTACCGATCGGCTAGGTAGCCTCTGATAGGGGGGAAAGGATGTAACTACCGACGTAACACCTGGTCAATATTGTTCATTTTAGCCCTACATTTGAGTTTCCAAGACGGAATGAATTATTTTTGCCAAACTATGGACATGGGAGGGGGAAATTTACATGTAACGATGGTCACATTTATATTTGTGAAAAGTACATTAATGACTGTGGAGGGAAAACTATTTGCAGTGGAGCCAAAATTTTTGGCACACCATACAAGTCAAACATACCCTACAGGAAGGCGGTATAAGGTGAAATATATTCCCAGTGGTTCCATGGTCATTGAGGAGGTAATATAATAGTGACCATCGTTACATCGTTGATCTATTCCATTAAAAGGCATCAGGGATTGACAAAACCCACCTACCTGACCATCAACCAGAATTATTTTCTCAACTAACACCCAGAACGAAAAAATAAAATTTAAATAGTGATCATAGCATTACTTTTGGACTCCCTGCATGCATCCAAAGTTAGAAAAATGACCAAAAAAGTGGTTTAAAAGGGTGTTTTTCAACTTTGAGAGTCCATATCTCAGGAAATAATCATGCCAGGTGCAAAAAGTTATACTTTTCTGAAAGGTATACATGTCCTCTGTCAAATGACATAAAGAAAGCCAAGTTGGGACTAAGCTGATTTATACCAGGCCTGATAGAAACTGGTAAAACCATGAAAATGCCAATTGGGTAGAAATCAAAAATCTGACCCATATATATATATATATATAATGATGTAGTAGCTTAAACAATGCCATCTTATTGCATAATTATGTGATATATTCATCATTTTATTTTTAGAGTGACAGTTAACTCAATATGGTTTTAAAAGGGTGAGTCCTGAGTGGACGTCTCAACGTGCAAGGTGGATGTCTCAAGGTGAAAATTGACTAAATGGGATGTTGTTAGAAAAGGTGATAAACTAGAAAATGCCCAAACATTTAATTTTTATTTAGTACCTTAGGGAATCCCCAGGGCCTTTAAGTCTCAGAGATATCAGCAACCACAAATCCCTTATTGAAAACCTGCACAGGAACGGCCGTCTTTAGGTTTAATCTACCCTACATAGATGATGTATTTCCATATGAAACCTACCTGGAATATATGTTTAGTTAGAATGTGCTAGAATCGTACCACCTTCCAAATAGTAGTCTTGAATCCTGCTCTACAGTGTTGTTATAACTCTATTGTTATTGAACCTCCATTTCGCTGCTGCAGCAGCTTTCCTGTTCTTATATTAATACAATGACAAAGAGGCAATGCCATTAAAGCCTCCTCTGTATGGGTGTTGTACCTTCAGTCAAATGAGCCCTCTACGGAACATTTATGGTAACAAAATCAATATGATGCAGACTGTTATTGATATATTGGTGTGTCTAATGTGATAGAAATATCTAAGTGCTGAGTACTGTCATATTGATAAGAAAATAAAGATGCTGGTGTGTTTAGAAAGTGTGGCATTGTGCTTTCAAATTTGAAATAAAAATATCAAAAACCATTCACAGACACGTAAAGCTCGTTGACCACTCCTGAACTGACTTGGTAATATAAGAGTGTAGCTCTTGAATAGAAGTAAACACCTTAGGTACAGCATAGTGGTAATATAAGAGTGTAGCTCTTGAATAGAAGTAAACACCTTAGGTACAGCATAGTGGTAATATAAGAGTGTAGCTATTGAATAGAAGTAAACACCTTAGGTACAGCAAAGTGGTAATATAGGAGTGAAGCTATTGAATAGAAGTAAACACCTTAGGTGCAGCATAGTGGTAATATAAGAATGTAGCTCTTGAGTAGAAGTAAACACCTTAGGGGCAGCATAGTGGTAATATAAGAATGTAGCTATTGAGTAGAAGTAAACTCCTTAGGTGCAGCAGAGTAAGAATGTAGCAAGAATGTAGCTATTGAGTAGAAGTAAACACCTTAGGAGCAGCAGAGTGGTAATATAAGAATGTAGCTATTGAGTAGAAGTAAACACCTTAGGGGCAGCATAGTGGTAATATAAGAATGTAGCTATTGAGTAGAAGTAAATAATTTGCATGGCCGAACCTTTGACAATAGCTGACAATAGCTTCAAAGTGCATCGTAATGTTAGATGGCATGGCATCAGTGTAGTTTTTCTCTTATTTTGAAGAAAACTTTATATAATCGTTTTAGGGAAAAGATCAAATAAAGAAAATATTCAACTTGGAAGAAAACCCCATTTCTCCCTTTAAATTCTTTTCAGTGTATTTCAATATATTTTGAAGAAAATGAACATGTAAAGAATATAGAAAGAAAATCTGTTTCATTCTTTGGATTTTCTTTAGAATACTAAAATCTTTATTAGATTCTCAGAGAATGAATTCTGTGTTGTTTCTATGCTGATACATACATTCTGATGAACAGACCTGGGAAACACCTTATGATGTCATAATGTCAGGAGGGGGTCCCTTCAAGCATTGCCTCTTAGGGATCATGTGACAAAAATAAATATTCATGAAATGATTTTCTTTGTATTTTCTTTTTCAAATGAGAAAGGCTTCATTTCTCTTTGTAATTTCGTTTTTCACTTCTAAAGATTATAGAGGTAAAATTTGCTTAACGATTTAAGACAGATTATCCATAGACCAAGCATCCATAGAGAAGTGTCACATGACCCTATTTGCATATCCATAAAAATATTTTGGAAAGATTTAATAAAGAACGTAAATATAAAGAAAATATGGAGAAAATCTTACACATGACTTGAGTCTTTCTAAAGCGAAACACTACCAAATTCATGGTTGTGAATTCTTTGATGTTTATAGCCTTTGTAAAGTCATATTCTTTGATAATCTGAAGAAAAAAATGTATTTAAAAAGGTATGTGGAAGTTTCTAAATTCCTTATCCCCTCAAGAGGTGGCCCTAACTTCACCCTGAGCAACAGGTATGGAAAAAGAAAATACCAAAATATTTCCTTTTCACTAAAAGAAAATAAACATTTTTTGTAAAGATTACAAAGAGCAATAATTCAAAACTTTCTTCAAACAATTTCATTTGGACCATTTTACATGGTTTTGTAGTGAATGAAAATTTGAGAAGAAAAAAGAAAGAGAAATGGTTTTGAAAACGTTTTTTAAAAGATCAGACTTAGTATATTCTTTTTAAAAAGAGAAAAACCACCCAGATCGGCTTTGTCTTTGGTCTATTTCGGTGCTTCCACAGTATTGGTAATGGTCAATAGCATCAAATTGTCAGTTGCAGTGCCGATTCTGTTGAGTTGTAGCCTCGAACGAGTTAGTGGTAATATCTTCTTGTTGTTGCCCCCCCCCCCACCAATTCATGTAATCATGTCTGTCCGTGTAACGTTATAGTGCAGCACCCTCCTACTGCTAGCCGACCTGTGGGATAGCTGCCAGGTACCACAGGAGTTTATGACTTCCTGTCACTCTCCTACACCTGGGCATCTTCCGGTTGGTAGTGCTCTTCACAGCATGCAATTCTTACTTCCGTCTACCCTCAATCTGGGAATGGCATGTGTACAGGGAATGTTTGCCTCCAAGATGCAATAACAATGGGAGAGATACTGGGGAGAACTGACCCATGTTGTGCACCTTTCCTCCAGGTTATATGACCTACCCCTAAGTCATGTGACCTGTACTCGATCAGACATGTGACCTAAAGGGTATAAGGTGTACGTTTTTAGCTGAACATAATCCTTTAATGACCCTTGCATCATCTTTATCTGTCTGCTCAGGATTGCCACTTTTTTTGTCTTTCATGCCCTTTCCTCTCTCATTTCCTTTCACTCCCCCCTCGTCATGCGGTACCTATTTCGAACCTTTTTTGCTCTTTTGTTTTGACTACACTTAATGTTATAATCCTCGATGATGGTACCTCCCGACATAAAGACGTCTACATTGTCAATCATATATACAAATAAGAGATTTCTTGAGACTTTATTTACAGGTGTCATGTAAACGCAAGTGGGTGAGTCCAAAGTATTTATTTCTGGGGAAATAGTACCTAGCCCCCGCTGCACCGATTTAAGAGGGATGTGGACGACAATAAGCCTGTGGATGCTAGAGGACAGCATTTTCGTGAAAATTCAGTTCAGGATAATGACCACAACCTTAAAAATCCCTGCTGTGAAGGTTGGTTATATGTCAGATCCTTTCTGGATTCCTAACCATCATATGCACCGTATTCAGGGTGGAGATGACTATCTGAGATAGGTTTATCACACACGAATAAACAGGCCCTACTGCTTGAAATCCTTTTCAGGTTTTTATGTAGCCTCGACATATATTTTTTGGAAATGATGCTATTCCCTTCTTGTGTTTCCATTCTGCTTATCCAAAAGAGCCTTTGCGTAGGTATGTATTGTTGTGTTGCCTTTCTTCTCTACCCATTTGTGACAGGATTACAAACATAGGGATGACAGCTGGATTTGGTGCATCACCAAGATTAAGTGTAATTTTTAGTACTTCAGTAGCTATGTTTGTACATTTAGCATCTTACTGCCTAAAGAAGAAATGTAAATTATTTCGAAACGTTGCAACAAGTAAGATCACTTCAAAACATCAAAAGAACTACAAAATGGCTTCAAATGTCAACATATGAAATAAATGTCTGAACTTAATTCCTTGTGTCTGGTTTTGTGTGATATTCATCTTCTGTAAAAATTAAGTGTATAAATTCATAAGGTATCTGATCCATGTAATCAGATCTGAAAGGTAGCAGAGTTAGTTACCATTGAACCATTCATGTTGGTTGTTTGTGTACATACGGTCTAAACACACCCTCACCACCAGCCGTATCCACCAAGCTAATGACATTCATAGTCTGTAAGCATTCCCCTGTTAAGCCTTCATGTACTACTGCCAAAGCTGTAGATGCTGTACTCATGGTGATTTAAGTCACTATTCCTTTTTGATTTTGGAGCTATGCATAAATGTTAACTGACTAAATCACAGGTGCTCCGTTCATATTTCGAACTAAAGATGAAAGGCTGTACCAAACCCTAGAACATAATATAGAAGTACTGCTGGGAATGGGAAAGCCTACAAGTAGCCCACACAGGAGTCAGCATCTATGGTGTATAGTTATTGGTTGTGGCAAACTCATATTACTAGCCTTAGTATTCCTATAATCATCCATTAGAATGAGGCCAGTGTGATAGGGATATGTATAGAAAATAGGGTGTGTAATCCAGGGATAAGTGACTGATTTCAGCATGCGACATGGCTTTAGTGAAGTTCATAAAAGCTGTTAGTAGTGATTTTTCATATCACCATCCTGTATGACATCAAGGCAATTACATGGTTGGCAATAACTTATATGCCTCTTCACTTCCCATGTCCAGGGTTGCAGTAATTCTGATTTCAGTAAAGGGTAAGTGATAGCCATTGCCATGAATGTATTCATGCGGCCGTCTCGCTTTCTACCGATGAGCAGAACCAGGTTTTTGTCAAGAGGTATGAATAGAAGTCAAATGAAATAAAAAGTGCTGACACAATAGGAATGGCAATCTTTTTGTACTGATATGCATGCGCCATTATAAAGCACAGCGTGTTTGTAACTCATCAGTTGGTAAATGGCTTATCCCATTCCCATTCTAGAAATAATCGCCTTTTCCAGGTGTGGGAGTGTTATCTGGCCTATATATACTGATGCCACACATGATTTCTTTCAAGCAAAACTAAGGATGTGAGGGCATCGCACTGGGCGAGGGCATCCAAGTACAGCTGATCAGAGTTCTGTCAAAATACCATTTGTGGGAAAGGCATACATAGCAGGGAACGCTGTTTGATGAAAGAATGCCCGACATAGATCTATACTTTAGATCACCCCCTATACTTAAACACCAACTTAGATGGTAAATTAGTGCTAAAAGGCTGCCACCTGCTAAGCCTACAGAGATGACCTAGCTGAAGCCTGGATGTGTGAACGGTCAACCTTTCCCCAGACACTCTCTCCATCTGCTCTTGCATACATCTATTTGTAACAAGATGTATCCAGTTTAATCATGAAAGGTCATGATGGTACTTTAATGCAGAAGGATTATGGGTCATCCTAGGAAATGAGTTTCGATGACCTGATATAAATCATTGACGAGATAAATATTACCTGAAGCTATAGATACATCTAGATGGAGAAAGTGACCTAAGTAGGCCCTATAGATAAGTAGGACAGTAGCATGACGTAGAGTAAAGCCTTCCTATACAAATCTACCAACACTCAGAACGTCTACTGTAATGATCAAGTACCAAGGAGCTATTGTATTACCTTAAGGGAAAGGAGGAAAATGTAAAATGGAAGCAAGGAAGAACATAATTAACAACACAAATTTACATTCATAGTAAGATCCAGTAAAACATGATATCCTTTTGATAGCCATATTTTCTATATAAGAGCAGGCTATATTCTGCACAGGGACAGCTCCGACTATCACTAGTATGATCCAGGCCGTTTGTAGTGGTTTAGAGGAGCTCAGGCATTTGCTTGTTTTTGTGCTAGTGGTCATAGGTGTGGCAACAACTACCGCCTGGGCTCATCATCACTAATTGCAGATTGCCAGATAATGAGACAAGGTGAGCGGGGGAAACCAAAACACCAATTGCGTGAATACACTGAATAAGAATGCTGAGTCGGATTACAAACCGGACACAAACGCTCTTCTCTTTTCCTTGACCACTGGCAGTCAGAATATGTTGACCAACATTTAAGTTGCTGCTTCCAAACACAGAGAAAACTGATATAGCTTTATCAATTTATAGAATCCAGACCACTGAAGGGAGAAAGTATATGTGGAGGACGGACACTGCTCCAGGCTATGTTTCAAAACAACCTGCAAGGGATCACCAAATAGCCCGGGCAAATAGCTCTGCGATCACCAAAATACCACTATGATCACAGAATTTGACTAAATCGTAGGATCTATATCCAAATATAATTATACAGCATCTGTACAGGGTTTGAGTACATATGTATATTATCATTCTATTTCTATAGTAGGTTTGAACAGCCAATGAGTCTTTCCCATGCATTTTGATAATCAAATTGGTAACATAATGTTTGTGAGTAAATCGTACAGTAGATGATCAATAGACTGAGAATAAGGGGCAAATCGTTGCCTGTTCTAAAACATACCCCAGTTCTATGCTCACATTTGGCTCTTTCTGGATTACCAACTGCCATTCGAAGGGGTAAAATCTGTGACTAACATTTCTTTTAAACCTGCTTAACACGGTTGGGCCACCTCTGCCTATCTTGTATGGAGGTTTTTATACGACTGTATCCGTTGTACAGTGGTGCATTGACAACACAATTCATCACATGTAAGCCTCATAGGAATACCACTGACATTTGAAACCGTAGGACGGTGTAGAAAGGAAAATAGAAATGATCTCTGCCATATGTACGAAGTAGACCTTTTGAGGGTGTCATTGAAACAGACCTCTTTGTTATATATACACAGGTGGGATGTGATACACACACATACTCCCTCGGGCCTCCTGTTGCCTGCCAGGGGAACTAGTTGGTCCCAGCTTTGTTGCTCGGTCTGCCCAGGGACCCGGTCCCTTTTTGTGGTGATGTTGATAAAAAGAGAGGCTTATGTTAATAAGATCTAAAAAGCGTGGATGAGTCACAGCTCTCTGGCTTTAGCATCACGCGACCCACCGTCATGCCAATAGGATGAGCACAGGCTAGTTTGGGATGGTTGGTGTACAGGCTTTCAAATAAGCAAATGCTTGTGTTGAATATGTATACACGTATTGAGGGCTTCTTAAGCTTGCATCCCAAAACATTCCAAACACCTTAACATCAGTGAGATGGGCAATGTCATTGCAACCCATCAGTTGCCATTTGGGCGCAAAAGGGCATGGAGTATAGTCTCCTGATATTTGCAGGCTTGGTATAGTGGACAGCGATTTTGCCTCCTGCCACAGCGGCCGGGGATCTTTTCCCCATAGAACCCTGAACGGTTTTAACTGGAAATGTATGGCGAGGTTGACTTTGTATACTTCTCCAATTTATTAACATGTCCAGACTCTAACCAAAGGCTTCTTGAAGATGTCCAAAAGGTGTTAGAGTAGGGTTATGGCCTGATGACGCACCTGGGTTATAACCAAAAAAGCACTGTTCGAGCCAAAATCGTGAGATAAACCTCAATAACAGCATATCAGTACCTATGGTTCCCATCACCACAATTCCTTCTTATTGCAGAGAGATGACATATCAGATGAAACTATGAGTGGGGCCTATATGTGCATGTGTTCATGCATCCACTTTACGGAGATTACGGAGATTACTTTTTTTAGTAGGGTATTTTCATTTTTTTTCAATGCTTCAATATGACAACAAAAATAGTTCCCACAGTGTATACATGTTGTCTCAAACTACAATTTTCTTTAATTTAAAAGGTTAGAAAAGGAGCTATAGCAAGTTTATCACTTGTCCTACAGAGATCTTTTAAAATCTTTACGGAGATCCTAGCCAATTCTGGCAAATTGATTTACAGTACATCAGGTGCAATGCTAAAGTATAGAAGGTCCAAAGCCGCTCAACCGAATCGAGATCCGTAACGCGCTTTAAGGACATCGCTATCCTTACAGTGACTCATGCATTACTAAACCTATCTGTACATGTATACAGGTACACACTACCTATCCTGTACCCCTCACTTTTTGAATCCATATATTACTTGGCATTCTGTCTGAGAGAAGGCAAAGTGAGGGTGTCATAGAGGTAGGACTCTGTATGATTTCCGAATGAGAATCTCAGCTATATTAGCTTGGCGGTAACCCAATATGGTTGAACCAACAGGAAGGCGGACCTCCCTAACATGAAGTAGCCATCAGAAACCTGATCTCAAAAGGCTGACTTAGGGTAAATCGTCATCTTTCAAGTCTGTAAACTGAACACTGCTTTACCAACAGCTGAGCCAGCCGCACATTGCTTTCTTATTCTTGGAATGACTCAGATGCTCTTTCTCAGGTAAGATTTTCTTATAACTGCAGATATGAATCCTATAAAAAGATATATTGTTGGCGAATTGCAAATGGCGGACAGGATATAGCAATGTGCATGTGTACACCTGTTCACTTGCAGCTTCACTCACGAATGTATCACATACAATTGGTCCTCTTCCACATACTAAATATATTCCATTTTTTTGGTTTGTTACTATCAATTGCAATATGATCTATAATACAAAGTGAATAGGGATACTTGTGGCCTCCTTTATTGGTCTAGATTTCCATACTGCATGAATCATGCCACTATTATGGAACGTAAGACTACCCTCATGTTAATATAACACCCCTCTTCCAAGCATGCTGTACACATATCCTACATTTACATTTTAGTGTAAGGTATGTTTTAGTAAGAAAATATGTGAGCAAACCCTAGATCAATGAAGAATGGCTTGGGTTATATGTGAACTGTGTGGAGTACATTCCAGGAAATCAACTACAATCAAGAACAATACAATGGTTAAGGTAAATGATGACCAGTTTTTGGTGATGGGCAGGAGCAGGCAATAACCGTGAGTCAAGAAACGAGGAGCCGGCAACTGATCAGAGTTCAACTTTACATTTATGTTAAGGTGTTTCAAGTGATGATAAATCAATAATTCATTAATTAGCATACAAAATCACCTCTTAATCACCTGTCATCAATGCGAAATGCCATGAGACTCCATCTTGGATGTTTACATTTTTCGAGGTCACGTGCCCCATGTGCAATACGTGAGTTTCCAGTTCCTCCCTGTTGTGGAAAAGTTCTGGCACAGGGACCCAGTGTCTCTGACCAAAAGGTGGGTGAGCAGGGAAGGAGGGTGAGTAGGATACTATGGAAAGTGTATGGGGTGAGTGGACACCTCATGGAAAACTTCACTTTTTGAGGTGAAAGACATGGCCTTTCTCCTCAGGATTCACAAGTATGGTCGATCATTACCTTTTAGATCTACATAGGAAATAAATCCTTTGAAATATTTTTGAGCATGGAGATATTTTTTTGGTTGTGAGGAGGTATTTTTGTACAAAACCTATGGATGCTGCCACCTGTCATGGTCATCATAGTAACAAGCACCCCTGGGAGTAAACCCTTGACGCATCCGCTCACCCCCTGCTGGGCATTGGCCACTAGTCACCCAAGCACTGCCTGTATATGTATACAGATTACCTAGATAAGTCACCAGATATAGGGTGTGGCTAATTTGGAGTTATTATTCTAGGAATTTAAATGGTTTACATAAACATTATGGTTATTCATGTACATCTTATCATGCCGTGACCAGGGAGTGTCCTCAGCCTCTCTATCCCTGCCCCTAGCCTTCCTGTCCAGCTCCCCCACTTTCCTCCCAAAAACACTCAGACACTGGACCCCTGTGCTAGGATTACAGATAACTCAGAAATCATGTATTGGTACTAGTTATTTAACAAAGAGGTGAAATACAAGGGCGTAAGGCATTGTCAATAGACCTTCAATATTCACCTTGACATAATAGCAAGATTCGAAAGAGGACATACTAGTCATCAAAGTAGATTCATCCTGGTGTGAAATATAAATGGGATTAAACCTAGTATACTGCCATATGGCGGGTTTAGTAAAAGTAAAATTGACATAAGGTAGTTTAATATTAAATAGAAGTACAATAGAACCCACATATAGAGTAGTACACATTCTACTTTTTATTTGTTGTAATCTCATTTCATTTTTTTTTACATACAAACTATCTTGGTGTCTTATCTATACATGAATCGTGATTCATTGTGGATGGTCTTTGGTTGGTTCATATATGTTGTCCGTGGTGTCTGGTGTATATATGTTTTTTCTCATTTATCTACTGTGTCCTCCGACGTTACAGCGTTAGAAAACACAGAAGATGCTTGTTAAAAAGGAAAAAACTCCTCCATGCTTATTTCTGAAAAGCTGCAACTCGTAGTCCAGAAAGTTCAATTTCTTCAACATTTCTGTCAGCAAAATTTTGCTCTGTGGACTTCAGAGGCCAACGGGCAGGTAGGAGAATGTCTGAAATCCTCCACGGTGATGTCGTCACTTTCTAACCATGTGTGTATAGCGACTCAACATGTGTAGCATTGAACAAGATCCTTACCTGCGATGTAAAAGAATCCGTGGGTGGCGAGTTTCTCTATGAAAGGACGGGGTTTATTCCGAATAATTGTGTCGAAAGTGTTGAGTCTCCTTGATAAATTGACGAAAAGTATGTACTTGACCATTCTCTTAGGTAGGTAGGTAGGTAGGTAACGTGGTGCAGCAGGAAGGTCGACTACTTGAAAGCGGCTCGAAATCCCATGACAGAGAGCGACATCATATCCTCTATGAAAGACGGGAAAATGTTCAGTTTGATTCAGGTGGACATTACTACTCCTCCTCACCTATGTGAATACTCACATGACAGACTTTGCGAACAACGAAAACCTGATGAATGCTCCTCAGAGATCCTTGATAGGTAGTTACCATGGAAAAAAGATTCTCTTGGGAACACCTCTTCTTAAGTGGTATTTGAATCACGGCTTAATAGTCTCCGAAGTGCACCTGTGTGGGTTCTGTCATGTTCCTCTCCGATATTTGTCCATATTATGTAGAGAGTGTGAATTTGTATTTAGCAACTTGTAAATAATAAGTTGTAAATATTATTTATTAAAATAGAAAAAAAAATTGTTTGTTAAGTTTTTATTTTACTAAACCAGCCCCTAGCCAAGGGGTGGGTTTACTAAAAAAAAAAGGGCCCCACCCACCCAAGGCCCCCCAACCCAATGGTTCCCCCAAAGGCCCCCCCACCCCAAGGGCTTCCCCCCAAATATTTCCCTTTTTTCTTTTTTTCTTTTTTTCTCGGCAAACTTTCAGCTTGCCTTTTTTTTTATTTATATAAAAAATATCTCACTATAGTCACACCCTCATCTACATAGTAAACCACACCTCTTTATGCTAATAAGGTCACGTAACTACTTGCTTGCTGTCTGCATACAGCTGACTGACGGTATGACATGTGGACAGCCAACCAACCAATCAGAGGTCTCCATTTTTTAATTTTTTTTTGGCAAGAAATTTTAAAAAAATAGAGTCACATCACCAAATTTTTCAAATTTCCGACCATAATGACGACCTCTGATTGGTCCATTCAAATAAGGGTCATGTGAACTTATTTGCAAAATAGAGGTCATGTGACCTAAATAGCCAACCAATCAGAGGGCGCCATTTTGGCGGCACAACACAGGGGGTTTGGGTCACATGACCATTTTGAATTTCCCACCAAAAGGGAGGGCTCTGATTGGTCCATTTTGGCACCACACCAAGGTCTAGGTCACGTGACCCTACATTTGAATTTCCCACCAAAAGGGAGGCCTCTGATTGGCTGCATCCCCAGTGAGTAATATCCTTAGATTAGCTATAGTCCCGTTCCCATACATACTATACTACTGCTAATCTAGTTCCCCATAGCACAGAGAATGGAATTCTAATGCAGTCTAATGATAGAATAAATGTAACTTCCAAATGGTAGGCAATGAGTATTGCCCATAATTAAATTCTATCCTGTCTGCTTTTCCTATATTTTCCACGCTACTTAACGCGAAGAAAGACATGTTCCCTATATTCCTGCCCGTTTAGAGGGGGGCATATCCTCCTTTAAGATAATAATGCTGCAGTCTGCCTGTTGTTTTGCAGAGGTAATCAAATGAGCCGTTGTATAGTTGGTTAGGTTGCCCCTTTTCCAGCAGGTATGGTGAAATTCCTCTCTGGGCACTATTAAATCAAGTGGATATGATTATGGATTTTTAACTGTAATACTAAAAACACTTCTGAGGCTACAGCCTTGATGATTTAGTCTCAAATCCAGTCGCTTACTCCACAGAGATTAATTTGTGCTGAAGGATGGGCCCCTTACATACACGACACTGATGATAGTGCGCATCTGATGGGCGCAAAGTCCCATAGGTCTTTTATAATAGCTTTATCGTGTCTATAATAGATACTACACACCAGGCTGTGTGGTACTTCTAATAAAGAGATATCTTTTAATATAAACTTTGTGATAATTTCCAAAGTGTAGTTGTTGTTTGCAATGTTCTGCGATTACATTACACCAACATTGATTATAATGGTCATCACTCACTCACATCTTGGTGATTGTACTGGACTTGTGGACTGCCCGATGGCTAATCAAACAAACTTAACAACAAAGTTCATACTGTGGCAATCTCCACCTACAGCAGAAATGGATTGTTAGTGATCTAAATGGGTATTCATATTAGCCCAATAGTGTTTACTACACTGTAAAAAATATCCATAAAATTAGTAGGAAAATCACCGCAATTAAAAGAACTGTAATATCCCCATAGTAAGAGCGTTTCCTCCTAAGGTGGTCTATTGATATCTCTTTATGATACAACTTTGTAAGATGGGCTAGGTTTACATGAGAACTCCTTAAAGTGTAGTTTCTTAGGATGACACTAGATGACACACGATGACCACAGGAAGAAGTATTATGGAACTATATACTCCCAGGTATATATATATATATATATATATATATATATATATATATAATTAATGAGTGATACAAAGGTACTACTTTTCACTGGGGTGCATGGATATCTATGAAGTCATCATAACTCTTCCTCCAGTATATAAGCCCCAACAGTTGAACTTTCGGTCAATTGGCTTCATATGCTCAAGCAGCACACATCACGCTCGGTGGTGCTGGAAAATTTTAAACTTAAATGTTATTGTCTTATATTGTGATGATATATATATATATATATATATATATATATATATATATATATATATATATATATATAAGTTATCTCGCTACCAGGGAAAGTTATACCGGTAATAAATAGATAAGCTATCAATAAATACTAGGATGTACCGGTAATAAAAGGTATTAATATAATGTACAAGTAA
The DNA here is from genome assembly GCA_949317995.1 of Acholoe squamosa. Classification (NCBI taxonomy): domain Eukaryota; kingdom Metazoa; phylum Annelida; class Polychaeta; order Phyllodocida; family Polynoidae; genus Acholoe; species Acholoe squamosa. The sequence goes on along the minus strand of OX439045.1, from coordinate 22,022,762 downwards.
TAAATGATCCATCACAGAAAACATGAGTTTGGTGGGTTACTGACCTTGGGGCTATCAGCACCATACATGCCTTTATTAAAACAACTATAATAATTAGTTGACAATAAGCATAGCCAGTAAAATGCATAATATAATAACAATAGTATAGTAACAACAATAGTAATAACAGTAAGATTTAAAAAATCAAGGAAACACCCAGCGTGGTGTTACCTGTACAGGTGAATCGAGCCAATTGACCGTTACATGAAAACTCCTCCTTATATACTGGAGGAATATTTACCATGACGTCATCGATGACCTCATAGATACCACTCCGCGCTGCAAGTAGTCCCTAACCGTCCGCGGCTAATTATATAAATATACACGAGTGTATATAGTTCCATAAGTTATCTCGCTACCAGGGAAAGTTATACCGGTAATAAATAGATAAGCTATCAATAAATACTAGGATGTACCGGTAATAAAAGGTATTAATATAATGTACAAGTAATAAATGATCCATCACAGAAAACATGAGTTTGGTGGGTTACTGACCTTGGGGCTATCAGCACCATACATGCCAAAACACATAAAACACGCCAAACACATGTGAAAAACACATACCAATCAGCAATGCAATTGAGATTGGCAAAGTCTATCTAACTCCAACAGTTCATTTTTATGATTGTGTAAATATGTAAAAACAGAATCAGATTTCCAATTAACTTTTTTCTTAATAGAGTCTACACTGAGTCCAGCATCCTTTAACATAGTAGCACCTCCGTGCCTGAGAGAGTGAGTGGAGACTGGACCTTTGATACCAGCACGTAGAGATAAAGATTTTAATCTCGAATTAATATACTGGTATTGTAGAGAAACACCATTAATATTAAATAATAACTCCCTCACACCCCTACCTGAGCACAATTTTTTCAAGTCTTTACAAGGACACAACATTGAAGTATCATCTCTACATAAATATATATTAAAAGAATGGGTACCAAGCTGGTCCGTTTTAGAAGTTCTAATCCGTACACTGGCATAACTATTAAAAATTTTAACATCACCTACCCTCAGTGTATGGGGGGAAGATACAATATGTCCTATCCTGAGGACACCTCTATAACACAATAGAATAGCTAACCAAAACTTCAAGTCAGCCCTGCTGGAAAGGTCCAAATATGATCTAATACATAACATTTCTATAGGACTCAATGGATGAATAACTTTAGTAGGAACAGCAAAATTTCTATCAATACCATCCAACACCTTTTTAAGCATGAAATTACCGCTATGGTCTGAGCCACCCCTAAGCTTCTGATGATACCAAATGGAAGATAAATAATTCCGTACAGAAGAGGGTTTCATATATTCAGATAAATATACTGCATATGTAGCAGCCTGTGAGGGAGAACAAGGAAATTTAGGTAATTTAAATTTATTACAAAATTTTTTGTACCTGTTAAGCTGTTGTTTCCTTGCTCTCCTCGTATTCTCTGATACACCTTTCGTTAAAAGACACTCTTTTCTTTGCTGTAACCTTTCCCATTCTGGAATTAAAGCAACACATATCATTTTCAAGAAGAGAGTCTACACATTTGTCCAATACACCCTTGTAAGCCAGTCTAGAGAGTTGGTCGGCCAGGATATTATCCTCCGACCTAATATAAGTTGCATATACCTCAACGTTATTGATGAAACAAAGCCAAAAAATTTCTCTAAGCCATTCCATACACAGCTTATTTTTTGACCTGCCGGTATTTACCATAGCTAACACTTGCATATTGTCGGTAACGCAATGTATTCTTTTATTTTTACAGCCAGATATCCAACGTCTAAGACCCATAAGAAGAGGATATAACTCGTATACATTTATATTTCTATGGTGGTTCTTTAAATTATCCAGTATGGGTGGTTGGGTAAAATGACCACTACCTAGATTAAATTTATCGAAAGAGGTCCAGTCACCATATAAATAATCTTTATCCATCCATGCACCGAAGCCTTTCATGGAAGAATCTGAGTACATAGGTGTGTCAATATCATCCTTCAGAATTAACCTCTTACAGTTAAAAACTCTACAAAAATCCAACCACCATTGGAAGTCTTGGCGAGTGCAATCTGATACCCTAACATAACCACCTGGTCTGGCCCGGGCACAGAGATCGAAAATTCGTCTACTAAAGGTTCTACCACCCTTAACCACCTGCGAGCAGAAGGACATTAAACCACCTATCCTCTCCAAGTTCTTCTTTGAAATAAATTTCTTATTAACGTTATCTAACAAGAGATTTTCCATTTTCTCAACCTTTTCAACAGGCAAAGACAGTTCCAACTTAACTGAATCTATGATAATACCTAAAAATTTACAAACTTGAGATGGGTCGGTCACCTTTTCTCTGGATACTACAAAGCCCATGTAGGTCATACACTCCATTAATAAATTCCTCTGTCTAAGACACTCATCATAAGTATCAGCAATTTTGATAAAGTCGTCCAGATAATTTACAATTTTTTCTACACCATAGAATTTTGCCACCTCCACAATAAAATCAGAAATTTTATTAAAAATATAAGGGGCACATTTCAGGCCAAAGGTTAACCTGTTGCTTACATAATAATCCTCTCCATGCCCAAAATCCCATCTGAAACCCTGCATGGTAGTGTGAGGTGCATACACATTTATAGACCTGTAAGCTGACTTTAAATCCACCACACTCATGAAATCGTTCTTGTTCAATTGAGCAGTCACCGTGCTAATACTATTATAAGAAAACGTCGAGCTAGTAGTCTCCATAAAATTGTTAATGGATATTTTATCAGGCATGCTACAGTCAGTTATGGGTCTTAACTTGCCATTTGATTTTTCTACACCACCTAGGGCATGGATACAACGAGGTTTATCTACACTCTTAGAGACTAGACCAGCTTCTAGTTCATCTAACAATATACCACAGTACTCATTGTAAAATTTTCCTTCGAGGATTGACTTATAATTTCTGCAATCATAAGAAGTATTACAACCAGGATCCACTATCCTGAACCCCTCAACAAAGCCTTGCCATAAGAATAGTGCCTCTTTATCATTTATATTAACAACTCCTTTTTGGGTTAAGAATGGGGCAACTCTGCAAGGTAAAATTTGGGAATTTTTTCCATTGATATAATGAACACATGTACATGTACCTTCTACACACTTGTCATATACCCTGATGCTGGGTAAATCCGTGACACTAACAGTAAAAAGTGGCTTAATGCCAACCTGTATTGGGTTATAACCAATAACATCTATATTATTCTCCAACGAATTAAATTCTTTGAAAGTACTTTGTTCTGCTACGAGCTCAGTTGAAAGAATACACTCCTTAACCATCTCCGTATCAATTACCTCCTGTACTGGAGTTTGTGAGGGCGAGTCGATATCTACCAAACTTACCATAGCTTGGTCAGGCATCAAACAAATTTCATCACAAGCTATGGGACACCGACCCCCTACAGTTTCCTATTCACTCCTGGCCTTATGGCATTCAGTCTTACCATGACCTGTGGAGTTGCAACCACTGCAGACATGTTTGTATTTACAGGGGTCTCGTACACAACCTTCTGCTCTATTAAAAGCATAGCATGGGTTATTAGACGATCTCTGTTTGCCTACATTTTTAGGTTTAGCACTATAAGCTTTCTGGGCCTGAACGGTCCCATCATATGCCAAATGACGTAGTATATCTGAATTTTCAATGGTTGAAAAAGCCTCTATTCCACTATCATTAGCCCTGTCCCTCACTGACTTATCATAGGCTACCAGGGCTGAAACCGTATATATTTTGGTGCCAGACTTCTCAATTAATACCTGAAGATGCTTAAGCATACCCTCAACATCGTCACCTGACTTGTAGTACTTCAAAATAAACTGCAAGTTTACAGACATCAGTTTCTCAATAGTGTCAATTTTTTCCTTACGTTTGGTGAACTGAGAATGATCAAACTCACCCGATTTTACACGGTGATGATGTCTAGAGTACGTTGAATCCAATGACGACCCTCTAGATGTGCTCGGACTGCACTGACGAGCAGAAATACTGGATTTGGATGATCGTCTATGTCGCTTGTGATCAACTTGCACCCATTCGTCCCCACCGTCAGACGAAATTTCGCATGGAGACGCTTGGCGGGTAGCCCTAGCAACCGGTCCGCGTCCTTGACTACGTGACGTCATACCTCTCTGTTTGTAAACATCCGCACGTGCTCTGCTGGAACGACTTGACGCATTGACGAATCCTCCACCCCGATCGTCCTTTCCATTGACGACCTCTTGTAGAAGTGATTTAATGGTCAACAGCTCGTCTTCTAGTACATCTAGCCTCGTCTGGTCAATAGACGACCCACCCACAACACCTGTACCAGTTTGGGAAACTGACGGTGTATCACCAGTAAGTGAGAGGGTCGAACTACTCGTAAGTCCTAAATTGGCCGATTTTTTCGTCTTTTCCACCGATTTGACCGATTTTCCATTTGGCGTATTGGCCTTCGAGCCTTTAGCAGCCTTTCTACCCATTTCAATGGTAAATAAAGGCCCAAGAGCCCTTCAAACCGGTTAAAAATTTAAAAAATCAAGGAAACACCCAGCGTGGTGTTACCTGTACAGGTGAATCGAGCCAATTGACCGTTACATGAAAACTCCTCCTTATATACTGGAGGAATATTTACCATGACGTCATCGATGACCTCATAGATACCACTCCGCGCTGCAAGTAGTCCCTAACCGTCCGCGGCTAATTATATAAATATACACGAGTGTATATAGTTCCATATATATATATATATATATATAAGTTATCTCGCTACCAGGGAATAATAATACCGGTAATAACGATAATAATAATGATGATAAATACAGTAATATTAATATAAGATACAGTAGTATAATAAATGATCATATCACAGACACATGAGTTTGGTGGGTTACTGACCTTGGGGCTATCAGCACCATACATGCCTTTATTAAAACAACTATAATAATTAGTTGACAATAAGCATAGTCAGTAAAATGCATAATATAATAACAACAGTACAGTCCTAACAATAGTAATAACAATAGTAATAACAATAGTAAAATTTATCTGGCAATCCACCTTACTGTGGCCTGGTTTAGTACATGAACTGCAAACATGCCTATATTTACATGGGTCCCTAGAGCACCCTTCCACCCTATTAAAGGCATAACATGAATTCGTAGATACCCTAATTTTACCAGAACTCTTTGGCTTGGTTGAATAGGCCTTCTGGGCTTGTACTGTTCCGTCATAGGACAAATGACGGAGGATATCCGAATTTTCAATCATAGCAAAGGCATTTAGACCAACAGTATTGGCTCTGTCCCTAACGGACTTGTCATATGCTACTAAGGCTCTAACTGTGAAAATCTTTGTGTCGGATTTTTCAACCAACATCTGAAGATGTCTATGCATGCCCTCTACATCGTCCCCGTCCTTGTAATAATCTATAATGAATTTGATATTGACCAGTACAAGCTTTTCAATGGTGTCGACTTTCTCTCGTTTTTTAACGAATTGTTCGTGATCAAACTCACCAATTTTTTGCTTGGCGTGATGACGATGAATTGACGAGTCCATTGACGACCCTCTTGACGAGCTGGGACTCCTATGACGAGCAGTATACGATGATTTCGATCTCGTCTGACGACCTCTACGTCCTGCTCTGGTCCACTCGCCGCCATCTTGGTTGCTATGGACGCTGTCGTTGTCAACGTCCCGCTGAAGACCACGCCCCCGTCGCCTTGGATTCGCGTCTCTCGAATCTTGTTTGTATACAGATGCACGTGCTCCCGCTGCCCCGCTGTCCGGTCCGCTCAAAGGATTCATCTCGTCCTTACGGGCCCCTTGGCTAGCAATAACGTCTCGCAACATCTTCTTTATATCCAAAAGGTCTTCCTCCATCAAGTCTAGCCTCGTCTGGTCAACAATCTCACTCTCTTTAGCCTGTGGCGAATTAGGCTGTAAGGGCTCCAGACCCCCACATAGAGAGGTGAAACTGCTCGAAGATCCTAAATTGGCCGATTCTCGGTCCGTTTTAGCCGATTTAGCCGATTTTTTCGACGAACCCTTCTTCCTCGCACCTGCAGTAGTTTTTCTTCCCATGCTTGAGCCGATTTCCAAGCAGTAAAACCGGAAAAAACTTATTTAAAATTTAAAATTCCAGGGAACACCCAGCGTGGTGTTACCTGTACAGGTGAAAACGAGCCAATTGACCGTTACCTTGAAAATCCCCTCTTATATACCAGTGGGGTTGTTGACCATGACGTCATACTATGACATCATAGATACCAATGCGCGCTGCAAATAGTCCCTAACCGTCCGCGGCTAATTATATAAATATACACGAGTGTATATAGTTCCATATATATATAAATTGTATATTAATAATTATTACCGGTAGACTCGAACAACACATTAACTTATATGCCATATATCTGATAATGTGCATTCATTATTGAAAATGAGTAGGATAAAGCTTGCCCAATACATGAATCCTTTTCATAGACTTGTAGCCTGTATAGACCTACAAATATGATTATTTAGTGGACCCATACCAAGTATTTCATAACGGGAATTTGGAACGCCGCTTCCACTGACATTGATAGGTTAATATGTCAGAATTGAACGTGTTCATTGTCTAATTTTGCAACGTTGTCTCTACTCATTGTTGTCCTCACATTATATCTTTCCTGTTTTGTTCACCCACACCTGCCCCTCTCACTTCATCCATTATCTAGCTAGGTTAACTAGGTTAGCTGTACTGGCTATGTTTGTACTTAGGGTATACCTTGAATACTTATAATTCCAAAGCCACAGTCCCAAAGACAAGCAAGACTATTGCCAGAATTGCGAAAATAAATAATGCAAATAAATTATACATAACATCAATTGTATTAATTATGTTATTCTATTCCTTTAGAAGACGTAAACATGCCCCACTTACACTGCTTTTGTAAGTATGTGATTAGGATTATGGAATGTACATTGACAAGGCATTTTCCGATAAGAAAAAGAAAAATAGAAATTCCTCATGTAAAGATTGATAATGTTTCATTAAATTCTCCTATCATGCATTGGTACCAATAATATTATGATTTTACATCATCGGAGTTCACAATACATACAAGTAGTATACTTACACCACATGCCGGGGGTACATGTTTAGTTTACATGTCCGCATAACCCACACGGCAGGGTAGCAACACAATACTGGCAGCAGGAGGTGTGTCTAAACAACCAGCATGCTGCGTGGTCATGCTCTTCTTAGGCAACTTCCACAAATACCTGCGTAACACTGAATTAATCCGCTGTTCCACTCAGTGGAATTGGGTATGATAGAACAGAGATCATGATACAAGGCTCTGATATAAAAAAAAAAAAAATATTTGAAAGGTCTAAGATTCGTGTTCTATTCAAATCATTTACTGTTAGGTGAGAGTTGGACTTTGAGAGGGCTCCAGGTTTTAGGTTGATGGATGTTTAGATCTGTTATGTAACATGCAGACAGACGTCCATCAAAGGGAGGAAGATCGGGAACATGGCATGACAAGTGCACTCCACTGCGTGACGTCATAAGGAAGGTATATCTAACATTTGGTGTAGTTAACGTCCTTCCATTCATCCATCTACATTGCTTTCATAGCGATTACATTGTGAAATGGCCTTGAGAGTGCAGTATGTGTGTTGATGTAAATGTCTTTATAATGTAAGTGTATTTATACACTTCATATCTTGATTCTGTATTGAATCAATACATAGTTGTAACAGTACCCTGCCTAGAATAGCTGAGGATTACCTGGTTATCACAACAATCACAGTAAGACCCCAAGACACTGAAATCCCTTCAGTGGGAGGCTGGATATATCTTAACGATATCGAAGACTTTGGTTATATTAAGTTATTGGGTATAGGCCTTTTTTGTATACAGATACCATGTGGGTCATTCCTGTGAAACCTCCCACTTATGAGGGTCAGGGGGTGAACCTGACAAACTCGGCATTACATTTTAAGACTTTATTTTATTGATAGCCCTATATCTTGGCTTTATGTAAAGGTTCATTTATGTCATTAACTCCCAGGAGGTCAGTTTTTATCACACTCACCGTAAAACCATATGTTCTCGTTAACACAACTGATGGAAATAAGTTTAAACACATACAACTCATTTGATAAATGCTCTATCATTACTATATTGAATATCCAAACGTTATACTAGTGTAGTATAAGTGTATCAAAAACTAGAACTGGGCCATATAAACTTAGAAAATTATGACATGTAACATTTTGCGGTGATTAGCATTTTTTAGAAATTTCTAACACACAATCTCAACTTTGATCTAACTGGCTTAAAACTCATCATATAAGCATGAAAATCAATATATTATATCCTCAATATGAGCAGTTGCCTAAACAATCATCAATTACCAATCATTAGGTACATTTTGTATGTGGTCATCAGTCAAAAACTACCCGTAGATTAGCGGATTTCCATTAGTCGTGTTAACGAGCAGTGGTACATAGATGAAGACCTCGCAGAGGCACTTAAAACTGTCCAATCATAATGCCACTTCATATAAAACAACTAGAGCATCTGGGCCATTGTTTAAAACCAACAAATTTACAATATCTACCCATCTTGGATCTTTGCGGATGCTTGGAAAATAAATTTTCTCATTTTTTTTTACCTAATCTCGACACCGAGAGGACCAAAAGGTGAAAAATTCTCAACTGGGGCCATCCAATTAGGCTTTAATTACTAGCCACACTGGTCTACTAATACTTTAGATAACATTAGGTTACCCCAGGCACCTCTTAGTTATTTACAAAATATGAATTCCAAAATAAAAATAATACCTGTCAGTCGTGTTAACGACTGGTAATACATAGATAAAGGCTTGATACAAACTGGTGATAACCAGGATCAATGACATCTAGTCAGTGCACTCGCTGCGGTACTTGAGGAGCTTTCGATCCGCCAATTGGATGGTGAGGGGATGGAGTTTGTAGACCGCATTCTTTGTGTTGCCATACCGACTTGGCTTAGGAAGAGAGACTGCAGTGGATATTTTTCCGAACAGTGGCATTTCCCCTATAGATTAGAGAAATTTTATATCACTCATGAGAGAAAGTAGTGAGAAAACACAAGAGGGAAGTTACAATATTGCCAAGCCTGCCGACAGCTCGTGAATGACAAGGTAGAGTGATGACAGCAGGGGCTACCCCAGGGGAGTTTGCAATATGTTTGTGGTATACTAAAAAGAAGGCCTGCAACAACAGTGCATAGTGAGTCATTTGAACAACTCTTCCACTAGATTTATACCTGCTTCACATCAGGTGCATTGCATATCATGGCACCAGTATACTCTAACCAACCGCATTTATAGATTTGAGACTTTTGAATGAGTGATTATCAGTGCACCCTAATCATGTAGATGATATCAATGACTGATTTATCTTTCAATCACCTTTGTTGTAAGGCGGAGTGTTTCCTTTGGAATGTAACATAGACCATTTCCTACAAGAAACAGCCTCAGAATTGAATCAAGGAGTGTTAATTAGTCCTAAAGGCCCAAGTAAAAGGGAGACATCTGGCTGTGGCATAGCTGTTTTTGTGTGGTGTATCAAAAAGTAAAGCCCCTTAGGTTTAGAATACACCCTGTGGGTATACAACCTTAGGATGGCACAGAGATAGCGTGTGGAGTGTTTACAACACACAACACAGGCAGAAACTGATACATGCAAAAACAGACGGGGAGTGGCCCATAGCGAAGGATAACCTGCAAAAAGGCAAACACATGAAAGAACTTAGCTATGCCTTCTGGCATATTCCTCAGCCTTCTCTAGACAATTCTCTTAAGCCGTGTGTCCACATGGCAACAATATTGGTGGGCGACAGGATTTCCGACAACAAATGCAATTTTTTGTCGACTGGGAATGGATGACAAAAGCCGTTTTGTCATCAGGAATAGATGACAAAAGTGCTTTTGTCATCGGGAATTCTGTCGCCCACCAATTTTATCACCCTGTGGACACAGCCCTAGGTAAGCGCTCTCACTGTGACGTTAACTAGCTCCTATTCCCTTACAGGTTCACTGTTTTATACTCCATTTCCTGATCATGGTGATGATGTAATTAGCTTGGCAATTAAGGTGAACTTTTGTTTGTTAAATGACTAGATATAATTTCGCCAGGTTTGATGGTGTACCGTTTTACTTCCCTAACGTCATTCCTATTATATTCAGTTCCTATTGTATAAAATGTGAAGTTAAAAAGGATGCTGATAGCTTCTAAAAAAACTATCTAAAAGGTTATTGTATAGCCCACATCTGCTTCAAACTGCTGGTGATATTATATAATGATATATTCATGTATGAAAATGCTACGTTATATGCATGTTAGTATGTGATAGTGTGTGATACAAACAAAATTTGATGTTCAAATTCTGCCATCCTCTCTGACAGTTCCACTATGTCAGTATCTATCTGGTTATTTTCAATTTCTGTCTCTGTGACTGTCGGTGAGGACTAGAATCTTACAATGTCTTTGGCACTAATCTTAGGCCCAATTTTCACCATTGAGTCCTATGGCAACCCTGTTGGCCGAGGTCGTACTGTAGTGCAGCTGTCGGCCAGTAGAGGGACCATATCGGTTTGTGGAAAATTTCCCTAAAGCCTTTTGTCCACATGGCAATAGAATTTGGGGCCGACAAGATTGCCGACTACAAAATGCTTGTATCATCCATTTCCGACGATAATATCTAACATGTTTGATTTTTATCATCAGGAATGGACAACAAAATTGGTTTTATCATTAGGAATGGACGATAAAAGCATTTTTGTCGTTGGCAATTTTGTCGGCCCCAAATTCTATCACACAAGGCTTTACCAGCACATATATATGAGTACCTAATTTGCACAAACTATGATACTAGGTGATTTCACTTGTAATGTCTTTTGCATAATATTTTGTGCTTATCCCAGGGTGCTTATACACAAAATGAATCGAAAAGTATTCAAAAGGCAAGGTCATACACTTGCATTCTGGACCTACAGCTAGTCGTACAAGGAAACAAGGTAGGACTCTTGTGATAACCAATAGTTTCCATGGGAAAACAGTTAATAAAATCTCAGGAAAGCTAAATTGGGCTCAGTCAGCCAACTGAAGTTGCATCTTTTATCCATTTATCTGTCATGTTTACAACTATTAATAGTGTCACTGACGTCATAATGACGCTAGTAACATCATTCTGACGTCACACATGTCAGCCATCACTCATAGAAGACAAATGAGCCCCTAGTCATCCCACCCTCTCACTAGTACCATCTGCACACACCGGCTCCTTGTCCTGTCCCTAGCCATCCCACCCTCTCACTAGCCCATCTGTACACACCGGCTCCTGGTCCTGTCCCTAACCATCCCTAGCCATGCGACCCTCTCACTAGTACCATCTGCACACACCGGCTCCTTGTCCTGTCCCTAGCCATCCCATCCTCTCATTAGTCCCATCTGTACACACCGGCTCCTGGTCCTGTCCCTAGCCATCCCATCCTCTCACTAGTCCCATCTGTACACGCCGGACCTGGTCCTGTCCCTAACCATCCCATCCTCTCACTAGTCCCCTCTGTACAAGCCGGACCTGGTCCTGTCCCTAGCCATCCCATCCTCTCACTAGCCCCATCTGTACACACCGGCTCCTGGTCCTGTCCCTAACCATCCCATCCTCTCACTAGTCCCATCTGTACACACCGGCTCCTGGTCCTGTCCCTAACCATCCCACCCTCTCACTAGTCCCATCTGTACACACCGGCTCCTGGTCCTGTCCCTAACCATCCCTAGCCATCCCACCCTCTCACTAGTCCCATCTGTACACACCGGTTCCTGGTCCTGTCCCTAACCATCCCTAGCCATCCCACCCTCTCACTAGTCCCATCTGTACACACCGGTTCCTGGTCCTGTCCCTAACCATCCCTAGCCATCCCACCCTCTCACTAGCCCCATCTGTATACGCCGGACCTGGTCCTGTCCCTAGCCATCCAACCCTCTCATACCCCATTAGGCAGCCAATAACCCGGCTTAATCAAATCCTGCCGCCAATATCAAGAAAACCTGCCAAATTGATGATCTTAATCGTGCTAACTGACGTTGGGGATTGAATTTCGTCCCTCCTGGTATGGTCATGATTTGAGTGTGACAGAGTAAGATTGGAGAAGAAGCAGATGGCAAGGGGAGGTGGAGGTTGACTGTGGATGGGAGAAGATTGTCAAGACTTCAGGCAGGACAGTTTTCAGTGCCTTACGGGGGTGTTGCAGAACAAACACATGCATTTTAAGCTGAACGCAGCCGCTGGTCCTTTTTTACCATCAACTTTAATCATTCTGGGGCCTTACTTCAATATCTCTGATGGCCACACATCGTCAAGAATTCCACTGCGTGCTAGAATTAGAATTACATTACTGCTATGACTGTTTTACCAAATCCTCTGTGTAAAGTTTATAATAGAAAAAAAAACAAAAAACTCGAAAATCAGGAAAATAGATTACCTTGATCGATATTCAAAATCTTGTAGCTGATAAAACAGACTTTGGCCTTAAGTGGAACCCAGCACATTCATGATATTCTGTCTGAGAATACAGGTCATTTCAGACCCAAAGTCATTTCAGACCAGGGCATTTCAGACTCATAGTCATTTCAGACCCAGGCCATTTTAGACCCATAGACTCAATTAGAGCCTGCATAATGAACGAATAGAGTCAGCATGAAACACTCATCAGGGGCGGATCCAGAAGGGGTGGTCCAGGAGTGGCCTCACCGCACATTTCATTGGAGCCAATCCAGTGACCAGCCAATGACTGCTCGGCTGCCCATCTGCAGTGATAGTGGAATTATATGATTTGGGATGAATAGTGAACCAAATAATCAAACTCCAAGATTTAAAAGAACTAGAAACAATTGAAGGGCTAAGGATACAGCCCCTACACCATATAACTAGAAGTCTAACAATAGTATCTGTTCTCTCTCCACCCCTGGTGTAAATTTTGAACATGGGAGAGGGGCTGCAGGTACCGCTGGAGTAGGCTAGTGGGGAGATGTTTTGATGTAAGACATGTCATATGGGTCCGAAATGACTTGGGTCTGAAACGGACATGGGTCAGAAATGACTTGGGTCTGAAATGACCATGGGTCTGAAATGACTGGGTCTGAAAGGACTAGGTCTGAAATGACTTTGGGTCTGAAACGACCTGTTACCCTGTCTGATACCTACTATTTGTAGGCTCACCATAGATGCCGAGTCCCTGCACTCAACAGCAAAAGGGGACGGCAACTGTCCCTATATACTGTTGCTCTATGTAACGGGTGTCTCTGCAAATTGTGCCTCTTTGTCACGGCAAATTGTTGTTCTTGGTCACAGCAAACTGTTGCTCTTGGTCTAGGCAAATTGTGGCTCTTGTTCACGGCAAAATGTGGCCCTTGTTCATGACAAATTGTGGCTCTTGTTCACGGCAAATTGTGGCTCTTGTTCACGGCACACTGTGGCCTTATTTGCGACGCCACTGACGTCGCCTAGAGATGTAACGTTACCAGGTGACATGACGTTGCTAAGTGATGTCATAAATCATGATGGTAACATCACTCTCCAAGCTGATCCTCTCGGAAGGGCCCAATTCAAAAGTTTAGGGTGAAGTATCTCAATGATTTTTAGGGATGATACTATGGATGTATATCATCAATATCAGGTAGTATAAATGCACAATCTATTTCGCAAATACCTATTCTGATGGCATATTCAGAGAGTACAAAATGGCGGATTTATCAAAAATGTTCTTCCCCTTGTTGTTATGCAATGAGGGTAGAGGTTATTGTGCTAAATGTCCTTTTTTCTTTCAATTTCAATTGAATTATATGATTCCTTCCGTGAGGAGACACAGTTTTGTATAGGGCTATGTGAAAATGTTAAAAACCCTGAAATTTTGAGAAAAAAAACTAGTTAATTTTGAGAAAAGTACATATTTGTAGGTAGCCTCTTTTGCTTCATTTGATTCCTGGCAAGCACCTAAGCCTATTTCAATGAGAGGGGGTACCAACAACGAAGCAACCACTTTTTATATATAGGGTAACAAAGTGTTATATTAGGCTTGATTATGGGCAATTTCTTCACATAACACATTATAATTGCAAGATATGCATGATGTACCTTCTGGGTATATACCCCATTTTCTGGAAATCCCTGGTGTTTCCTTCAGAGAAAATTACCCCTTGTTTTAAAATCCACTGACTTTTGGCTAGAAAAGCTCCCCTTACTCTGGAATGCAGAGACATTGAAAGGGTGTGAAATACCCTGTTTCACGGTTTTTAGAAAACAGGTGACGTACACTAAGGGCCTGTCTCCACTACACGACTATTATGACAGATGTGTATATCTGTCACGATATTCCACCTGAAAGACTGTCATGTTTGATTTTTTCAAATGATTTGGTACCAATCTAGGTACCAACTGATATATAATGGGGGTACCCCACCCCCATTCACCCACTCACTGATATCCACAACACCTTTCTGATTAGTATTAAACGATGGTCTTTCTGGCTGAATATCGCCTAGTGGAGAAAGGCCTTAAGTGTACAAAGTGCAGGGACCGGGCATATATGCCTCTGTGATCAAACAGCGAAAGCGGTATCGCAACATTAGGTATTTCTTTTTTCATTTTCCACCATCTGGTCGCTCCTGCATACTAGTGCCTGATGGCAGCTGGGACTGACTAAGTACACTCAATGGTGGGGCATGGCTCTCTGCCAGCCGCCATATGCACCTCTCTGCTGATAGAATGACCAAATCAGTTTGTGGAAAATGACCCTTAGACTTTGCACGGTTATGCTGGCCTCAGAACCCCAATGCCACCCTTGTGAAGAATCAATAAAAGGAGCACTGCCTACATCATATCTGCTGCAATCTGTCATCTGGCAGTTCATGGTAATGCAGCTTTATCATATTACATAATGTTACTATATTATTTCCCTTTGATGAACCTGTCTTGTGTTACATTAGCATACGATGTAAGACATTGTGTAAGGTAGGAACCTGTTGGCGACCATATTGGCCACAATTATATGTTTACTTTGTAGCTAAAAACATCCGTTTGAACAGATATGATTTTTGCAGAGAATCGCAGTCATTCTCACGAAAGATGGACTACAAATACAGATTATAAAGTGTTATTTGTTGTTATTGCAAGGTAGAAATACAATGTTGAGGGATCTATTTGCTTATTTCTGTACAATCTTAAAAAGGTTTTGTTGTCAAAAGACGTTTATGTTTACCAAACCAAATTGATCTAATTTAAATATTATAGACTCTAACACTGATGAGTCTCTGCGGTTCAAAATCAGACAGGTTTGATTTTTTGCATCACAAGACCTGTGACTTATGGTGAGTGAGTTCTCGCAGTCCTGTGGGGTGTTTTAGAAGCTGGACATGATAATGAACATCAAATATCTGTTTCTAAAACGGCAGGCCTCTAAACTTTCAACTGCAACCGTTATTATGTCTCTCCAGTCATATCTCAGTTGTAGATTATAACTTTAGGTGTTTCAGATCAAGATACAACTGAAGTTATAACTACAGTCATAAATACTTATGACTGGTCTGCAACCAGTAGCAGCTTTTTCTGGAGGCTGATCTGTGTGGACCTATTACAACACATCAAACAAGAAATATGACTTATTCAGAGGGGAAAAAGGGTCCTATCTTTTCTGCATGGTAAGGATATATCATATATCAATTTTTGCTGAAATATTTATCTTAAAATACACATGAAAAGTGTTTAGAGAAATGACATGTTTAGATAATTAATGTATTTATGCTATAAAGTGTTTAGGTTTATACTAGTTTTTTTTCTGATTTGAAGAATTTTGCTTAGATATTTGATTTGCTTCTCTATGCATACTATGATATTGTATTTGGGGATAAGCTTATGAATGAATTTAGGTTGAGGACCCTATGCATCATTCATGCCCACTTTCTGAAGGGGATCAATGCACCTTCATCTACAGGGACAACTATATTGTCCAAGTATTTCTTCTATATTGTATTAAACCCATATCACATCAGTGCCAGGGCCTCATTGTCAAATACAACAGACACACAGAAAGGATTTTGCCTTATATATTTTCTTAATTTACAAAATGGGTGTCCAAGCAATAGTTGCTTCCCCTTGGTGCACTAGTAGCAATGCCTTAGGGTGTAATTGCAAAGCCTCTTACTGTTAATGTTTTACACATAATCCATTAGGTAAAACTGTGATTTAGGAGAATACTGCAATATATTGTAACCAAGCAATAACAGATGACTGCATGCAGAAGGTCAACTATAGATTAGAGCTGACACCTGGTGTATATTTTTAGGTCTAAACACCAAGAAATATTTTTTTTTTATATAGAGCAGCTCTCATTTTTTATTTAAAAATAACATAAAATAATGTCTATAGCTATACAGGTCTTCGCTATATTTTTTGATATTTTGTTATGTAAACACCACAGGACACCACAGGACAATACATAGCGCATTATTATAGTGAGTATGACAATAGATGTGTTCTATATGACTAGTGATAGAGACTAGATACTGATATACCTCTACATCGATACAGTTTTCGCAGCTTCGTTCCCCTATCTAGGAAGTGTGCTATGAGTGAGATACTAGGGTTCTTTCAGTGTATGCATAGCGGTTACATTGAGTCCAAAATAGCCTCCCATTTCCTAAACCTCTTTTGCTTGTTCTCTAGACTGAGAGAAGAGTGTTTAAACTCTCCTATCCATTGCAATAGATCAAGATGGCACTTGTGATACAAACGCTGCCTATAAATGTAAAACCTGGTTCTAAGCATTACATTGTTGATGATATCACCATTTGGAATTTTTCTACATAATCCAAGTATCAATTCATACTCATCTAAATTCCCTGTATCAATCTTAGCAACAGTGTTTATCCATCGTACGACTGACTTCCAGAAGTAGGCTACTGGGGGGCATTTCACAGGGAAGTGATCAAGAGTGTCAGTCTTATCATCACAATATACACATTCTAGGCTTTTCTTTGCACGTATATCAAACAAGTATTTGTTACAAGCTAGTATCTTATGGAGTACATTATATTGAAATGATTGTAACTTTGTTTCCCTACTCACTTGGTATGGACACATATATATGTCATACCATGGAACCTTTGTAAATTGGACCTCAGGAAAGACTTTTACCCATTTCATTTCATTCCTTGGCATTTGTTGTGAATGACGGTATAGAACTATCCAATACAATTCCTTGCTTGTTGTTGAAAAGAGATTAACTACATCTGGGTTATTATCAATGACCCAAATACAGTCATTTGGCCTTTAAATTTTGTCACTGGATATGCTAGCCTTCAAGCTACCTGGTATACTTTGTCGGATTTGTAGAGCCTGAAGAATGTTACACTGAACACCATACCTTTGAGAAATTTGAGTGTCTGACATAAAACTTTCATTATCCAGTAAATCTTCAACCCTGACAATACCAGCCTCCCTCCAAGACTTCCAAAATATTGGTGTATTATTGATAGTGATAAACTTATTTTTCCACAATACTTCATTACGGTCCTCTGTTTCTCTTACTAGTGAGACATTTTGGAATTCATGCCAGTCATTGAGAACCTAATAATAGAATGGGCTTGCTTCTCGTGGTATGTTAATATCTGATTTTGTATGAATGAACAGTTTCAAGTCAGACACTTCATGGAGAAATAACTTAATAAAATCACATGGAACCATGGTGGTATCCCAATAGAACCTTTCGATCCAGTTTATGTTAGATACAATGATTTTCGTTTTAAAGTTGCCTACTGCAAGTCCACCATGCTTAGTTTGTGCCTGAACACGTGCCCTGGCTACCCTGTTCCTGTTGGAGCCCCATAGGAATTTGTCAACAATTCTATTGACTTCATCTATTGCTCTAGATGGTGTAGTGGTGACTGAGGCCGGGAACATCACACATGGTAGCATTAGGCTGTTTATGATGATAGTTTTACCTTTGAGTGAGATGTTGCGGTGCCTCCAATCCTCACTTATGCTGGTGATTTTCTGTATCTGGGGTTCAAAGTTCCATGAGTAATGTTGGGCTTCTGTCCTATTCAACACCAAGAAATAATTGTGTTTAAAAGCTAAACACCTACACTGAGAAAAAAAAAGTTACTCACTTGAGTCTAGATCTAGACAAAATGAGTATCATTTGAGACTCACCCTGATCCTTGCATGATACTCAGGCAAAGTCAGAGTATCAACCAAGGATCACCCTCAGGATCTGCCTGAGTATCATGCAAGGATAAGGGTGAGTCTCAAATGATACTCATTTTGGCAACATTGCCTGAGTCTGGATCTAGACTCAAGTGAGTAACTTATTTTTCTCAGTGTAGTTTTCTGTCTGTTTACAGTCTGCACATGTAAACATGTTTAATGTAACTGTTTAGGTGTTTAGAATTTAAATATTCTAATCCTAAACACATTGTTGGCTAAATACCTATTGAAACAAAATGTTTAGATTTTAAGCATGTTTAGACTTAAACACCATTTTTTGCAGTGTAGTGCAGTTGTAGCTAAACTAACAGCTACAGCTAAACTTCCAACTACATATCACTCTATACTTTAAGCCCCCTGTGCTATAGTGTCCAACAGAGGCCTGAGACCTGTTTCACAAGGACCATGAACAAGTAAGATTGGTGTACAAGCAAGATCACTCCTATGGTCATCCTAAGATTATTTAAGAGTGACTTATGACCAACATAAAGTAGCTGATTTATGGGGAAGGTTGAGGGTACACATAAATGTGAAAAATCCTATCAACAAGTGGAATTCCACAACATTTTCTAATGCATGAAGTCAGGCATATATCAAATGGAAATTCCCCCTTTTAATACCATTTTCTATCATGGAATTATTAAGTAAAGCCATATTCTGCACCTAGGTGATCGATCTTACTAGCTGGATAATTGGCCTGTGAGTGACATTACAACTGATCTTGATTACTGCCCCTATGTCTAATTGACAGCTGTTTCTAAAGGACCAGTCTTATGCTCCAATAGCAGTAACAGCTTGTTCTGAAACACTTGGAGTAATTCCCAAATGACTGATCTTAATTGGTTACTAATAGAGTGAAAAGATTGATCTTAAATAAAGAATGATAGTGAAACAGGTCTCTGATCCCATCGTGCCGGGTATGAGTGGTCCAATATATCTCCCTTATGTGAACTATGATGTAAGAGGGGGGTTCCCCATGTTATACACTGGTTTCCTGCCGTCTGCGATTGAAATTATAACTTAAAACCAGAGTTATAGTGGAAGTTTCAGTCTACAACTGGTTCAGTCATAAGTTGGGACTTACAACCATTGTCTGTTTCACAACAACTTTAGCTATAGCACTGATTTTAGGTTATAAACTCGGTAAGATAATAATCATCTTTCAGAAACACCTGCGGTTTTAAGCCTACAATCACTATTAAAACTGCAATAATATCTCCCTACAACTAGTTGTAGACATTATTTCCTTCTGAAACACCCCACTGGAGACAGCCATCATGTGCTTGAAGCATGCAGCACAGACAATGTTTTTGCTTAACGCTATAGGTTTTTTTGTCAGTTGGAAGGCTTCAGGCCACATGACTGCAAATAAGGTCAAGAGGTCATTATATCACAGGCAGTTATGCCAGCCGCAATTGATCGCCCATCATCCGCTGGTGTGCAGTGATAATGGAGTTTAAAAGATTTGCTGTATCAGGAACCAATATAACAAACTTCAAGCTCTAATAGAACTAGGCCGCCCATCAGTGAGTGACATCCATTAGTCGGCCGTCAGTTTATTTGTTTTTGTATTTGTCAAGTGACCATTCAGGGCAATCAGTAGCCTGAAGCCTCTAAACTGATGAAAAATCCAATAGCACCAAGGAAAATTCGTCAGTGCTCCGTCCTTCAAGCATGCTACACAGTGTCCATAAGGGACGTTGTTCACAGACTGTTGTGTTGTTATTAATATTTTGCCGTGTTGATGTTTAAAGCAGAGCAGAGTCACCACCCGTACCTGATAAGAGTGATGTTAAATACTCTATGCTGAAAAAGAGTCTGTGCAGGTGAAACCTAATGTTTACAATTTTAAATCTCATGTTTAAAGTTTACACCATATACCTTAGACACTTATTGGGTAACATATCAAGCGCATCCTTGGAGGGTGTCAGGAAATTTCCCTCCTTGAATTCTCCACCCCCCTGGGGGGATATCCGTGGGGAGAATTCCAGGTGGGAGACTTCTGGGGGGGGGGAGGCTTCGAGGGGGGGGATTCCTAGCATCCCTTGGAGAGTTGCTCAAGATCTCATTTTTCACACTGGATCACGCTGGAACTTTTTCTTGAAAAGTGTACATAAGTGATTTCCAGAAACATGCTGGGGCAATTTGAATATTCTTTGTGTAGGACGTCTTAAGTTGCGGGTCTACTATGTAACCCAGGGTGTGATTTTGAGCTAGTTGCATACTGAACAAGTAACCAATGGATAACTCATGATGAATGTGTGTTAGTGAAGGATAATGACATGAGGCCGTAGGCCGAGTGTTATTAGCCTTTGCTAACACACACGAGTCATGAGTGATCCATTGACTACTTATTTTATACCACAAATCCAATAAATAATCAATATAATACCAATAAATTCAAGTTGAAAACAAAAATTATTCCCCCTCCCCGGGACTCGATGCCAGCCATTGTGTGTACACGATCGGTACATACACCTCGGTGCCTGGCAGCGGACAGCAACAGCCCCAGTCTCGGCTAGGCTTGGCAGTGGCACACGGCGAAAAATAGTGTTTGTACACGATCGGTACATACACCTCCTCGCCCGCAGCGGACAGCGACAGCGCACATGGTGAAAAAAGATGCGTCTCGCGGTTATGTTTGTGTAGAACACACCTCCTGCCCGGCAGAGGACAGCTAAAGCTTTGAATGCGTCTCTCTGTTATGTTTGTGTATAATACACCTCGTCGCCCGGCAGCTGACAGCGACAGCGCACACGGCTAAAAAAGATGCGCCCGGACCGGGGCTCGATCCGCGCACCTCTGACGGCTGAGTGCAAAGCGCTAACCACTAGACCACCGCCTCTCCTCCTCCGCAAGTGTCTCGCTGTTAGTTTTCTCTACTAAATACACCTCGTCATCCGGCAGCGGACAGCGACAGCGCACACGGCTTTGACAATGTATCATATCAAGAGGTGGTTAGAACTAAGCATTTCGCGTCAGTCCCTGTGGCGCACTGCATAGGGAGTTGGATTAGGGATCAGAGGCTAAAGGTTCGATCCCTACCCTGGCCTGGAATATTTCGTGGGTTTTAACATGTAACATATGACATGGAAGGAAATGTAAGGTGTGCTGGTTGTCCATGGATAACGGCACCAGGTGCCTGTTATCCATGGATAACCGCCTACCTTAAAAAATTGATGTTACAGCCTACAGGGTGTGCAATATCTACAGATATGTGGATGGTGCTTCATCCACCACATAGCTACAGTAGCTAGTGGTGCTTCATCCACCACATAGCTACTATAGCCAGTTGTGCTTCATCCACCACATAGCTACTATAGCCAGTTGTGCTTCATCCACCACATAGCTACTATAGCCGGTTGTGCTTCATCTACCAGATAGCTACTATAGCCTGTTGTACTTCATCCACCACATAGCTACTATAGCTGGTTGTACTTCATCCACCACATAGCTACTATAGGCTCTTGTACTTCATCTACCAGATAGCTACTATAGCCAGTTGTGCTTCATCCACCACATAGCTACTAAAGCCAGTTGTGCTTCATCCACCACATAGCTACTAAAGCCAGTTGTGCTTCATCCATCACATAGCTACTATAGCCAGTTGTGCTTCATCCATCACATAGCTACTATAGCCAGTTGTGCTTCATCCACCACATAGCTACTATAGCCAGTTGTGCTTCATCCATCACATAGCTACTAAAGCCAGTTGTGCTTCATCCATCACATAGCTACTATAGCCGGTTGTGCTTCATCCACCACATAGCTACCATAGCTGGTTGTGCTTCATCTACCACATAGCTACTATAGCCAGTTGTGCTTCAACCACCACACAGCTACTGTAGCCGGTTCTGCTTCATCCAACAGATAGCTACTATAGCCAGTTGTTCTTAATCCACCAGATAGCTACTATAGCCAGTTGTGCTTCATCCACCACATAGTTACTGTGTAAGAGCTGCAATAAAGTTGATATTCAACTAAAGTCAATCAGATTTTCTAAATCAGAAGGAGAGAATTCCTAAACCAAAAATCAAAACCTCGAAGTGTTGTACCTGGAGCTGGTAGTTCTGAAATAAGCATATTATTTTAATGAGCTCAGCCACTTGTTAGATATACAGCTTTTCGAATCAGCATCATATTTTGGCGCACTGATATACGTGAGGGAAAAGGCCCCATAGGCAGGTCATTGAGTAGAGAGCACTAGTTGGCTGCAGATTTATGGGGTGTGGTCCCTAAAAGGCAATACTAAATCCACTTTCATATACAAAGGTTTTATAAATCAATTCTGCACTAAAGATGCGCATCCATAAGGCACAACCCGACTTTTGCCGATCCGATGAGAGGCACCAGGGCCCATCCTTGTATACAGAAGCCATGCTTTCTATACAAGGTATTACGGTATGTGTAATGAGGGGAGTCAGAAAATAGGATTGCTCACCAAACGTGCATCAAATATGGAGAGGGCAATGCCAAGTAAAATATGAAATATTACTTATAATTTACTTTGTCTATCTTATTCTCTTTTCTTTACTGGACCTTACAATGTTATTGCTTATCAAAAAAAAAGAGTTAGGGGCAAATCCTGAACTAATTGCCAAAGGTAAGACTAAGACTCGAGCTTGATCTCAATTCTTAGACATTTTCAGTTTCCAGGCAAATTGCACAAATAAGCAATTAGGTCATGAACTAATCTAATAACGACTCTCAATCTAATAACCCAGAGCTAGTCATTATTTTCAACTATCTAATGAGGCAGAATATATAAAGCTAAAGGGGACTACTGCCCTGTAAAGAAGCGTATTATTTGTTTGAAACTTGCAAACCATTTAAACCAATAGTAAGCACCAAAGCTTCCATTTCATGTGCATCAGCTGGCAAAGTTGCAAGAAAATCCAGTTACACCACTAGTGAGGATGAGGCAATTAATTGTTCCAGAAATGAAAAGTAATCATTCGCAATATTTGAAAGGGTGACAAGATGGAGGCACTATATATACAGGTTATCTGCATAGCTGCAGCAAAATAAACTAATTAATATATTACAAAATAAAGAATCCATTTAGCAGTGGTAGATAAGAAGACTTTTGGTGAGACATTTACAACTTGTCAGCTTTCCTTCACTGGGCCCTCCAGTTATTAGTAAGATGGTTATGGCAGCAGACTTGCAGATGACCAGTCTATTAGTTTGTCTTCGACCCACTATAGGCTTCACTGTTGCCTTGTTAAGCCCATGGCACATAATCGCCTTTGTGTAGAATGATTGAATAATTCCAAATCAAACCTGATTCTCAAACCTAATAGTACATGTTATGATTGCCCTAAAGTTAGCAAGATTGTAAGCACTCAGCATTTAAACCTCCAAGATTCTGCCCTTTCCATATTTCCATAATACACAATTCAGAGATTCAAAGTTGCTTCAGCTCTTTTTACCATTGTCATAAGTATGTTTTGGCATTTCGGATGCTGAGTCCTTTCATTTGTTGGGTTCTGTCAACAAAAATATTAACTGATTACAACAACAGGAAAATAAAGCTCACCCTATTTGAATTCCCCTCATGGTCCCTCACCTGGAAGCAGGTGATAGTATTTAGGGGAATCCGGTCCCCTTGAGGGTGTTTAGAAAAGATTGGGAATTTAATTCTCACTGTTACCTCACCTTGCACATCGTTGCTCTACTCCACCCTCAGAAGTCACTACCCTACTTATAATATACTGGAAATGACTTCCTTTAAATAAGATAGTGGTGCGAAAGTGGTTCCATTATTGGTCACACCTGAGGAATTGGTAATTTATGCACAGAAAATCTTAGTCAGATGTTAGTAAAAAAGGCAAACTTTTTTACAATAACTAGTCAAAAGCATGTGCCGAAGTGTCCAAGTTTTTCTTAGTCAAATACGACTAACCATTAGTCAAAGTGCCCACCTTGTCTTGGCTTGCCTGATTTTGACTAAGATTCCTTGGTGGTTTTGACTAAGTATGCAAACTTTTACGTTTTGGTTTAATTAAAATGGTGAGTGTAAGCTCTATATAGGTTCTACATCCCACAAATCAGCCTCATCATTTAAGAAGCATGTGAAATGCCTCACATCATTTTTATTAGAGCCCCTGAGTCAAATTACTCTGGGTTTCCAGAGAAGCAGGTACATCTGTCGATTTTTTGTCAAAGTGACTAAGATCTCTTAGTGACAGTGGCTAAGTTAAGTAAGCTTGCATGAAACTCCAAACAGATACATTGATGAAGATTGTGCTTGGAGAGGGAAAATGATTTGGGTGGTCAATTTGACTAACATAAGCTAGACATGATTAGTCATGCATTAGTCAAATGTACTAACTAAGATTATTTGGCCATTTTGACTAAGTTAAGTTAGAATGACTAACTTATGTGTGTGATTTTGGACCATTTCTGAAGTATATATGTTAGCAAGTAGCTTTGGACAAACAACAAAGAAGGAATTACTAAAGGTGAATCAGTTGCGTTTTGGAAACACCTCTGACAAAACATGATTCCAACCTTATGGAATTACCCTCCTGCACCAGTGCTTCTTTAAGAAAGTTCACATAGGTTTTTTTAGGTGTGATGGTAGATGAAGTGTGTAATGCACTCAAAATCATTTGTTCACGGCTTCCCCTGGAGGCAATTTCTTCACATGCAACAACCAGGCACAGCCAGAATGACATCCATTAAGGCATTCAGTCATACCAAGTGCCATTTGCCTCGCATGTCCAGGTTGGTTAAAGTTTACTGAGCCTTGGGGAGGGGGGGTAGTGAAATTGATTATAGGATCGGTAATATCTACTGTGCTGTAACAGTGTCAGAGGAGAAAGAGCCCTGGGAGAATCAGCCAATGGAATTAGATAAATGGTTCGAAGCAGAGGCTGTAAAAACTTGTCAAATTATTATTAATGATATTAGGACCCATTTCTTAGGTGCTTAGCAGAATGGTCAAATTCCTGAATAGTATAGGATATATATTCTCTCTCTAGGTGACCCAATGACGCTGGAAGCTCTGGTGGTAGCCTACTGATATGTGCGACTAGACTATCATCTAGTCGTGAAGGATTTGTTTCCTGTCACGAGTTGTAGAGCTTGAACAGCTATAAAATTTATATGAACAAAATACTAATTCACTGTACCGAATTAATTGTGCAAAACCACAGGGAATTCTTAATCAAAGATGTTCCTGTTTAACAATTACCCTCACAAGCCACCAGATTTTAGCTGAACACGCCAAATTAGAACTTGTCTTCTATGGGGCAAACTGCATGTAAAGATAAAACAATGTGTGTTATGACTGGTTGACAGGGACTGTATTCATGATACAGTGACAAGTTAAAACCTTTAGGTGTTGGTGTATAGCTAAGCACTGGGGGGTTCCCATTATAATCTGCTGCCAAACATTTGTGATATCACCCGGTGGAGTTGTCACATCAGGCGCACTGCAGATATTAATCCAGTCTACAACAAAAGACACCTAACCAAATACCATAGCAAACTCGTGTTTGCTAGCACTTTCCTCAGCTAGAAAACGAGCACATTGATTTGGACGTACATAATGTTTGATAGAGAACATGCAGAAAAGAAACACATTTGTAGGAAATGAAACCTTTTTTTTTTTTTTTTTTTTTTTAGTTTTACTGATTTACATGATAGATGATACTAATGACGCGTCATGATTCATTTTCCTGTTTCTAGGCCTACTAGGTTTAATTAGGGTTTCATGAAGTAGGAGATCATAGAGGCTCCCTAACTGTGTTTGCCGTCATGGTTCTGTACAATTCTTAAAAACAATGACGACTTGCCATGGTGACTCTGCTAGAGAATCATCGCATTTGTAAGCTTGAAGCTGTCCCAGAGGTAAATCATGCACCACCATCCATGTTAGGATGTATGAAAGTACCTTAATATCGGAGTGCAAAAATGGAACTGACCAGCAGGCCATATCTGAATAATTCTAATCAACATATTTAATTTCAGCCTAAAACTGGACTTGGAACTATTGTTCTTTCATAAAGATCTAGATATCGTTTAAGCCTGGGTGGTTCGTATCCCAACTAGAATGCAACGACAATGAAAGTGAAACCATTGAGAAAGTCGTCAATTCCAGGAAGCCATTTGTCTCTCCCACCAGTTACAAGCTGTTCACATCATCTGGTAATAAACAATCTAAATGATGTGCATTTGCTGCAAGTAATGCTGACAAATCCACTTGGTTAATTCTACCCATCCGGGGGAATGCAATTACTCAAATTCTGCGAATAGAAGTCCACATGCCATGACTCGACATGCTTCCCACTGTGCTGCAACATGCATATAGGGTCTGAACTGTCCTATCTTTGGTCACGTCATTTATAACATATGGTATACGATGGAAGTTTTCTCTCATGATGAACCTATCAATTGATATTTTTTTGAGATTTTAAACTGTGCCCTGCACCTATCTGTAGAAATGGTACCAAGGGCTCTCTATGGCCCGAGTTGCACCACAGCCACACAAATGACGGTCACATTCCCATTAATATCTGCCGCGCGGTTCCCGCCGTTGCTAATTGCAATCTATATGTTAATGATGTCACGTGTTAATGAACCTACTATATAAAGGACCACATATCCCTACCCACAGGAGAGAGTGTGTCTTAGGCACTAAGACCTCTCGCACCTCCATACTATATCCAATATCTGTTAAAACCTACTGTCTATACCTAGGCGGATAGAGTCATACGATATTACCCTTATAGTATCGATATGCGTTCACTTTACTATTGAACCAAGCAATCCATGTTCAACAAAGTAATAAAGCTTCGGAAACTCTAAGTTCTTTGTGTTGTATCAGAGTCGCATGGACAGATTACCCGACAGGCCTACCGACGGGTGGCCCGATGGTAACACAGGTGCCGTGACCACCGAAACTTGCCTGACAGCACAGGAGTCGTACTCTTAGAACTAATCATGCTTTATGTAGCGATATGGACTACGTCCGAGGTCTTTAGCGATCTTTTACATCTATCTGACAGTGGGATTCCTCATTTGATGAGAGACAATCTGCTATACAAGCAATACGATCTTTCACAAATAAACAAGGAACCCCAGAACCCGATCCACCGGTAACCCTTCCTAGACAGATACCATCTCAGATGGAGGGAATAATTCCTACCGACCAGAATGAGACCGTTATCAGTCAGGGACCACAGTTAACAACGGACGGATGACAGGCTCTTAACCATGCAGAGGTTAACACTCCACATTCCCTCAATGACCTTAGTAATGCTGTATTTGAAATACAGGGTACTACATCGACTCCTAATGTGAGGAGAAGGGAAGTGAAACGTTCAACTCTAAATCAAGTACCTATCGATGATAGTAGTACTTTAACCATGGTAACACCTGTAACAGAAACTCTCTGTGATATGGAGATTAACCTTTTTTTGGATATTAAGCCAAAACCTGCGGGTCCCGGTCTTTTTGGCAAAACACCTACCGAAGCTCCTTCTGGTTGACCTTTAGACATGCCGACTGTAATAGTTCTATGAGAACTGAAAGGGGTGGAACGCATGCTTCACTTGGTAACCAATCAGGTTCGAACAAAGGAAATGAAAATTTCCAACAAACCATGAATAATACCGTCCCGAAGTATGACAATACTTTTGTGTGGACTTGGCTACACCTCAGAGTACCACCGCTCCAAAGATACAAACGGGGTTATCTCTTGTAGAACAGGAGAAAATTGCTCAAAAACCCGCTATTCTAGCAACTGGGTTAGATGTAGTACCGAGGGCCACGGAGTGTCTGATAGAAAAGTGTAAAATGGTACACTTCGGTACTACCCGAGACCCTGATGCTGCAAAGCCAAAGGCTCTAAAAGTGAAAGCTTTTACCGATGATCCACCTTGGTGAAAATGGCTGTCCCATTGGCATAACGTTAACTTATCCAATGGAGCCAATGATCGCCAAGCGCTAATGTCACTGAAGGAGGCATTAGAAGAAGGACCCGGCCAGATGGTCATCCTAGCCTTCAAGAAGAATGGTGACGGTACCCTGCGTGGGTTAATCAAAACCGCCACCCATCTTCTCGTTAAAGTAGGTGAGGAAGACCCGAAGGCCCTCTTGTACAAACAGACTCAGAAAACCAAAGAAGGGACCAGAGTCTTCAGTTTTTGCGAACTATACGCCGGGTGCCGACCAGATGCGCCCGTAGTAGTTCAGGAAGCTACCACCCGATTTATAAACGGGCTAAGAGACCCAGGTTGTCAACAATATCTTAAAGATAAATTGCAACCTGACATCAGTATGTCCAAACTGTTTGATTTAGCAGACATCTATGAGACTAAAAAAGTTGTGTTTCCCATACTAGGGGCAGTGGCCGCTATAGCATCGACCGATAACCCCAAAGAAGGTGTTGGTATTGCTGCTGTCAGTGCCCATAAGAAGGGGAAAGAAGCTAAACAGTCTTAGAAGACGCTCAATGATAGTTCAAATGCTGAAATAGAAACTTTGGAAAAAAGAACTAGTTGCAAAACAGGTAAAGAAATCAAATACCGGTAAGAATTCTCGAAAGGAATGGAATCAAAAACAGACCTGTCATCGGTGCCAGGTCTTGGGGCATATCACACCTGATTGTCAAGCCCCAGCTCCAGTTCCTAAAGAGGATTGAGTAACGGAACAGGGGACAGCTCAGGAAAAATAGGGCGGGGTGATACTAATTGCATAGTATCACCCCAAACCTCAGTAAGCTGAGCCAACACAATCGTTGGCAAGACAATAGTCACTGTAACCCGGTCGGCAGTATTTTAAAAAGGGCCTGATCCACCTCCAGGGAACACTATCGACGGGACCAAGCTATTTGGAGCTGGTAATGAGGAGTCCTGGGGCCACACTATTTCATGGATAGGTGATGTCGACATCTCCCCTGACGACCCATGTTTTCAGTATCTGAAAACTATAGGGGTCGCTCAGAGCAGCGGGGGTATTGAAACAATATCGACCGGGAAGTGCACCCCATTACGTGGTAAGCATTGGTATGTATGTTTGTCCATCTTCGGGCAGAGAGGTGAGTTTCTTCTCGACACAGGCACGTCACACTCGCGGGTTGGGAAGAAATTAATGTCCTTGTTAGGCCGACAGTCTGAAATCCCTCAAGAAGGAATAAGGACTTGGACGGCCGACAGAGACAAATTGCAAACATATGGCAAGACTGATTTGCCAATATTGGTTAATGGCAGGATGTACCTAATCTGTCCTACCATTGCCGATATCACGGATGACGGCATCCTCGGTATGGACTTTGCTGCACTCTATGGGGTGACAGTCAATGCCGGTACGGGGAAGATAAGGATTCGATCTCCTTTTGATCATGCTATCCAGTGTGAGCTCAGGGTTGAATCCAGAACTGCCTCTGTAGTGCAAACCACCAAACTCAGCCCAGGCCAGATATCTGATGTCTTGGTCAGCTGCATAGGTGTACAGGGGAACAGACAATCGTTATTCGAGCCTGAATAGTCCATCCTAGCATCTCTTGGGCTGGAAGGCTTCGATACGATAATTGTTAACCCTCGATGGGCTGTGGTACTTATAAACAATCCTACTACCGAAACTGTGGTTTTGCGGAAAGGAATGCCGGTCGGCACCTCGGCCCGTATTGTGAGTGACGAGTCGTCACATGACAATGAAATGCATGTCTCTGTGATGGGAGTGCCCCCACCTCAGAGCCTACCAATGCATTTAGTACCATTAGTCATGGACTCTGACTTAGGGGAGGAATATCATCAGGAGGTTATTTATAAGCTGTCCCTCTATGGGACTGCTTTTGCTGCCCCTGGTGAACCCCTGGACCGAACCAACATGGTTCAACACCAGGTGGACACTGGCAATGGCCGACCTAAAAAGCTGCCTTACCGACGTCTATAGAAATCAGCTATGGATGATGAAGTAAATAAAATGCTGGCATAAGGAATCATCTTTCCCAGTGATAGTCCCTGGTCTAGCCCTGTTGTTATGGTGACAAAGAAAGACGGGACACGTCGGTTCTGTATCTATTACAGAAAATTGAACAGAGTCACTAGGAAAATGCATACCCCTCACCTCGAATCGACGAATGTCTAGAATCTCTCGGCAGAGCCAAATGGTTTTGCACTCTCGACCTGCAATCTGGGTATTGGCAGATTGGAATGGACCCAAAATATAGAGAGAAAACAGCATTTGTGACTCATATGGGGCTGTATGAGTTCAAGGTCATGCCATTTGGACTATGTAACACCCAGGCAACGTTCGAGGCAATGATGGAATCCATACTTAGGGATTATCTGTTGGATAAATGCCTAGTGTACTTGGATGATGTCATCGTCTATGGAAACAAGTATCGACAATGTCTCAATAATCTGCTGTGCTAGATCAACTATGAACCAATGGTCTGAAGCTGAAGCCTATAAAATGCAAATTATTTAGAAATTTAGTAGGAAAGGACGGTACAAAAGATCAAATCCCACTACTATTGGCCAGGTATGAGGGAGGACATCCGTTGATGGGTTAAACAATGTGATAAATGTTGTCTAGCCAACCCAGGACCTGGCCTAGGGAAGCTTCCTTTAAGCTAAGAGATCTTTGGTGTCCATTTCACCCGTATAGCTGTGGATATCATCAGTGGATTCCACACTACCCCGGCAGGTAAAACATGTATGATGGTAGTGCAGGACTATTATAGAAAGTATGTCCAAATAAGTCCTCTACCGAACCATACTACTGTCACCTGTGCAACAGCGCTCTTCGAGAACTGGATTCTCACATGGGGAGCTCCATTGATGTTGCATTCCAACCAAGGCTGAGAGTTTGAATCTCGCCTTCGGGCTGAGATGTTTGAGAAGGAGTACATCTGTGAGACGCATACGAATCCCTACCGACCTCAAAGTGACGGTCTGGCAGAACGATTCAATCAGACTCTTATAAGCTGCCTCACCACTATGGTGAATGAACATAGGGACGACTGGGATGATCAGTCTCGCTATGTGGCGCATGCTTATAATGCTACCGAGCATGCATTGACTGGGTGCACCCTTAACCTATTGGTAATGGGAGAGGAGATCCTCATGCCTTCTGACATGGTGTATGGAGTCCCAGGGTTAGCCGGTGAGCAGCCCTGTACTGTGACTTTTGTCAAGGCACTTAGACAAACATTGCGGGATGCTTACTCATTGGTATGAAGTAATTTGGAGCAATCTGCCAAATTACAGAAAGTGGCCTGCGATACTGGACTTAAGACTCGACGGTTTGCACCAGGGGACTTGGTAGTTCAGTATAGCACTCCACAAGCCAATGAGAAGGTCAACTATGACTGGGTTGGGCCTCTGGAAGTTTTAGCAGTGATCAATGAGACCACTGTTCTTCTAAAGTCCGCCCGTGGTAGGAAATACAGCTCTCCTGTGGCCCGCTTGCGACCCTGGAATGGGGTACCGGCTGATGAGTTTGACCTACCAACCGGTAATAAGGATTCAAAGATTCCTAAAACCACACAGACCACTACATCACAGCAGGTCAAGGCCCCGACTGCCACTACCAAACATTCATATTCATACTCACATTCATATCCTTTTTCATGTTTACATCCATATTGATATTGCTGATGTTCCCATATGCATATAACAGCATATACCACCAACTCTAATTATCACTTATTTGAACTCAAGACAAGGTCTATTTAGCTGTCATCATTATGTACTGAAATAATGCGTAGACACACAAATCTCTTTGTATGACATATTATTAATTTTACTATCTATCTCTTTTTGCTTTTAATTTGTTTGTCTGTACTTTCTATGTTAATAACCTATTGAGTGAATATTGCCAGTCCCTATTTTTCCATCTCCTGATAGTGTTGGTATTGACATTTGTCAAGATCCATGAAGTTATTGTACTGTTTCATTTGTGACTTTCCTTTAAAAAATCAATAAAACTTGGTCTGCTCTATAGCATTATTTAAATTAACATAGCAGTTCATTAATGCAATAAGCAGGTCTAAAAAAAAAATTAATCTCTTACGAGTTGTCTATAGAACTGTGTAAATAATGCTACCAATGTTTTTTTAGTAAAAACCCTGTTCTCATTCTTGAAGGGGGTAGTGTAACAGGCAAGTTTACATGCTACCCTACTGTTCTATAATAATAACATATGTTCACTTCGATAATGTCTTATCAACCGGCAATCTAAATACGGGTACTTATCAGTACCGACCGGTACCATATGTTTAACAATCCTTCAGCTCTAAGCCTGTTATGTAAGAGGATTAATATCTGCCGCGCGGTTCCCGCCGTTGCTAATTGCAATCTATATGTTAATGATTTCATTTGTTAATGAAGCTAATATATAAAGGACCACATATCCCTATCCACGGGAGAGAGTGTGTCTTAGGCGCTAAGACCTCTCGCACCTCCATACTATATCCAATATCTGATAAAACCTACTGTCTATACCTAGGCAGATAGAGTCATACGATATTACCCTTATACTTATAGTATCGATATGCGATATACACTTTACTATTGAACCAAGCAATCCATGTTCAACAAAGTAATAAAGCTTTGGAAACTCTAAGTTCCTTGTGTTGTTGTCTCTAAGTATCAGAGTCGCATAGACAGATAACCCGACAGGCCTACCGACGGGTGGCCCAATGGTTACATATATATATATATATATATATATATATATATATATATATATATATATCGATGGGTCATTCCAAGATTTTCTGGATTTGTGGTTCCTTGGGCATATAATAGCAAGGGAAACACTTCTACACCACCAATAATATTTTTATTCCATAGTGGGGGGGGGTCATAGCTAAGATTTTCATATGGTTTGGGTGGGTCCTGGGGTATAATTTATTTATTATATGCATTTGATTATGACTTTTCATGAGCGGGACGTTACTTATAGAGTCCATCTAACCTGCTTAGGGAATATCATCAGTTTTCCTATTATATGCATCCATAAAATAAGCCCAATACATACAATTTCCATAGTCTATGCAGAGTTTTAGAGTAAATTCAATATGCCTGAAAAATAATACCGGCCAAATATCATCTGGTTTGGCTGTATGGGGGGCCTCTTTGTAAGATGGAACGTTACTGATCTGCACGGCGAAAAAAACAGCGCGGGAAAAGAAAAATGCCATTGTGTTACCCGGCGGAGGTGACCCACATCTTGGTACCGTTCGTCGGCTCAGAGCAGTTCATAGCTTGTTTCACAGCTACACCTGCGCAGATTTTACTGCAAAAAGTAGGAGCAAAATCACACTAAGGTAAGGAAAATCATTGAAAATCTTTTCAAATATTGTTGAAGATGTGTGTAGGGGCCGAAGATTGCTTTTGCGAAACGATGTATTTTGTGTGCTAGGGGGTTAATTGTGCCACCCAGTGAAGCTTGCGATGCAGCCTGGGGCCCCGGGGTGACCCTTTGGCCCCCCCGGCTGTATTTACAGAAATGGGGTAAATTACTGATTCTTCACTTGGCGGGCAAAATTTTGCCTCTCCTGTACGAATTGATGTACGCTTGTGTCTAAATTGATGGTATTTCATTAGAATGGGAGCCCCCAAGTGTGTGAGACACATTTTTGGCTATGTTTGGGTATTTTGAGATGACCCCTCACCTCGATTTGGGCCATTATTGGGAAATTTCAGCCCTGTTGTGAACTTTTAGGCCCCCACACGGCCAAATTTGGTCTTTTCCCATGGTTTTTAGGTGTTATATTCCTTCTCCTACCTTTATTTGACTATTTTAGTGTGTTAGTCCTCCTGTGGGATTGAAAATATAGCCATAGTGGCCAAATTTAGGAGGGTAGCACTTGAGAATCAGTAACATCCCGCGTTTGGCAAGATGGCTGCCCACTGGCTGCCATCTTGGATTCAGGAGAATTTTTTATGGTGGGTATATGTCCAACCTCTATTATATTGACCAGGTAAGCTCACCCTTGAGGGCTTCCCTAGCCCACTTAAAAGGGTCTATTTCTCCTCTTTCCTATCCCCTCAGGATATGTGTGGTGCACATTTGCGCGGGCACTGACACATTCCCCTGTGAAATTGTGTAATGTATTTCTCGCCATGAATATGACCTGAGCTGTTGAAATGGCGTTAAACATCTATTACTCACCCTTGAACAAAGCCCTCACAGCTGTGTGGTTATAAACCTTTGCCATCAGTAACGTTTCCATCATTCCAATTCTGTATTTACCACACAAGTGGCACATCCAGTGCACATAGCTCCATCATATTTTACCATGACATGCCCCTATGGTACCTCTAACTGACACAACTGCCATTGGTTAGATCCTGAATACTTTTTCTCAAAGAATTTTTGTGGTGGTTGTAATTCTGCATTTTTCTTATATTCGGTCACTGAAAATTTCCATATTAACAATAAATCAGCTTATTGAACATTTGGGGTTGTTGTACATCCTTTGTCAGCATATAGGAATATGATTAATCACTGTTTTCCTATTTATTTATGTATTTCTCATCAGTATTCAAACACAAAATTCTATATTGTCTTAATATGTACTGATTTCCTCACTATGAATTACCATATCAGCATAAATAACTCTGATAAAATTTTTGGGGTTGTTGTACATCCTTTGTCAGCATATAGGAACATGTAGAATCACTATTGACTGATTTTTTTAATGATTTCCTTCTCATTTTTGGAGATGGCTGACGTAGCTCGAGCAGTGATGGGGGCGACCCGCCACAACGCCCTAAGCAAATGCCAAAGGGGCCTCCACATGATGTGGTGCCACCGGATCCTGAGAGGGCAGCCTGGCTCCATGCCACAGCCCAGGCGTGGCATGAGGAGAAGCTGCACGAGGAGATGGGGCCAGTTGCCTACGCCGCTTAATGGGCTGAGATCTCCAAGGGCCAGCATGAAAGGGACAAGGTCAAATTGCCTTAAGACCCTAATGAGGATCAGAGGCAGACGGATTTAGCCAAAGCAAGGAAGAAGGCCTTCCGGGAGAGGGGAGAGAGAACAGGGTATGATAATATTCCATTATTGAAATTCATTTCACATAGAAAAGAGCACCTATGAAATGTATAATTTACATGGTCAATTAAAAAAAAATTGAAACATTTGTATAAGCCACACGTCATAATTCATATTTAACTGTACCTTTTTGACTGATTGCATATTTTTTTACTTTATACCTGTGGGCCTACCTGGCAGGGGACATGCTTATTATCACTTAGTCTCACAATTTATATACCCAGTAGCTGGAGTCACTGGACATCTGCAAGGTCAATGAATTCAATAGACATTTTGTGAAAGTGGATACAGTGTTTGAGGTTATATCCTCATGGCCAGAGAAGCTTCACATTATGTGTATCGGACCTCTCAGATTCTGTGGTGCCTCAAGATCTGCTACTTGGGTGATCATATTTTATTGTGATGTGAGATTAAGAATGCTAATATGTATACAAAATTCAAGGGACAGATACTGTAAATACTAAGTCAACACACTGCTGCAAGTAACTCGCCAGTGTGACAATTTACTTAATGTGTCTTTCCTTTTCTGAATTCAGAGGTGGAAGAAGCTCGGGCTACTGCTGCTCCCACCGCTACCGATGAGTGCGAAGCCAAATGCCAAGGCAAAGCCAGTAGCTGGGGAGGGCATCTCAGCTAGGTCCACTGCCGCGAAGGTGTTGGTGCCTGAGCTGGCGGCTCCGGGGACTGCAGCCTCCGCACCGGCACCCACAGCAGCGGGAAGAGGGACGCCCACAGGAAGCTGGGGCAAGGGGCCCGGGAAGCTGACCAACCGCCTCCCCTTCACCCCTTGCCTGAGGTACCAATGGGTGTCCTTCATGTCCCCCAATGAGAGTGATGAGGTAGGTGCAATAAGTGTTGAATTTAATTTTTAAAGATGTGGATAGTATATGATGTTGTATAGCTGATTTGTTGTCAGACATCTCTACTGTTGTATAGAAATTTTTCAAAACCGTCAGTAACGTTCCTGTGGTTGTCTTGCATAATAAATACTACAACGGAGGCAGGGGAGGACAGGTTGCCCCAGAGGCGGCTGAGTAGAGCCGGAGAAAAAAGACTCCCCCGAGAGGAGGCGCAGCCAGCGTTCGACTGGTTCTAGGCCGGCTGACTCTTCGCTGCCACTACCTGGCAACCTGGCCCTCACGGGGGATTATGTGTAAGTATTATGATCACTCCAAAGGTCACAGATCACTTGTGTGTAGATATTGTGTGTTCTGTGGATCAACCCTATGTTAGTAGAATTGTTCAAGATTGAAACCATTGCTTAATCCACACATATCATCACCATATTACATTCATATACTATTTCTTTAATAAGCCACACATCTCTACTATTGAATGGAAATGATAGAAAAACCATACTAGGTCATAGGTTGACAATATAGAATTTTAACTTTATACTCATGTGAAAATGCTCCTAAGCGTCAGTAACTTTCCAGCAATGAAATTATTTCTAAATAATGGCCACAGCTAATTTATACATCATCATATAGCAATGGCATCACACACACAATGAGAAAGTAAGTTGTACTACCTATGTAGAATCATTTAAATATCAATATCAATTTGAAAATTAAAAATCACAACTTTTTGTACAATTGTCTCTAGGAGCGCATGCAATATGGTACTAAAATTTATCCTTACCTACACCAAAAAAGTCTTTTGTCATAAGCCAAACATGTCTATGACTGAATACAAATAATAGAAACACCATACAAGATGGTAGGTTGGCACTATAACAATAGAACTCTAACTATCTCAAAATGCTCGGAACCATCAGTAATGTTCCCGCATTAGAAGTACTTCTAAAGAATGGCCATGTACATGACATCATATTTCTATTACAATTACCAGTAAAGCAATCTCAGTAATGGGTGTTATAATTATCTATCCTACTAGTTATTATAATGGTATATATTGTAGCGGTTCTGATACTCAGGTGTCTGCTACACTGGGACTCACATAAAGGGGCAGGGCTGCATAGTCTCATCTAAGTCACCTGAACCCCTCCCCGGTAGCCACCACACACACAAGGAGGCCACCATATTGTTTTCGTTAGACCCCAATTTTTCTGGAGTTGGAACTGGAGTACCATGCCACCAAAGGGTTCCCCCAGGAACTGCAGGACATGTGGTTACAAACATGTGCCTCCCACAGGCAAGAAGTGTGTTTTCAATCCAGCCAATTTATCTATGAGCCAGCAGGCACTCTTACATAAAGTGGCCACTCCACCTGGTCAGGGTGACACTGACTCTGGCTCAGACCTGGAGGAGGATTCTGATTTTCAGGCCCTCCACGGCTGCCTGGAATCTCAACAGCAACAGCTTACAGTCCTGGCCAATGAATTCTCAGCCATAAAAGCCACTGTAACTGACCTGCAAGGAGTAGTCTCCAAGATACTAGACATAGTCAGCACAGACCCACCTACTACTAGTACACCTAGGCCTAGTGGTATACCTGGAGGTATACCTCTGCTACCACCTCTGTTTGGGGTTACTAGGCCCCCCTCAGGGCCTCTCCCCTACTCTGAAGATGAGGAGGAGGGTGAGGATAGCTCTGACAGCAAGGAGGAGGCCAAGCGCAAGAAGAAGAAAAAGAAGAAGAAGCCATTCGATCTCTGTAGATACCTCCCTAAAGGGGTTAAAAAGGCCACTTCATTTGCACAGCTGGTAGGTGCCCTCTCTAGACTCCACTCCATTCACCTGATGAAGGACCCTTGAACTCCTTATTGTGGTAACATACAATACCACATTCAGTTTTTGTGTGACAGGGAGGCCATAGGTCTGTATACATTAGATCAGCTCCGTTGTTATGATTATGGAGTCAGAGAAAGGGCCAACCACTATGACGCCCAGGCTTTTGTATATGGGGTTGAGGAGATGATCAACTTACACCTGGTACACAAGCCTACTACTACCTCCTCCTCCACCCAGGGAGGGGCCCAAGGTGGGGGTTCCAAGAAGAAAAGGAATAAATCCAAAATCTGAACCTGACCCCTCCATGCCCTGTTGGAGGTACAACAACTTCAAATGCAGGTCAGGTGATGACTGTCAGCAGCAGCATGTCTGTTACCACTGCTTGGATGCATCCCACAAGATGAGAGCCTGCACCAACGTCAAAGAGGCGGCGGCGGCAAAGTCGTCCGCATGACTGGAAACACCCTTCAGCGCCCCTCGGTCGGACACGGCCGGTGAGTCACCGGGCAGAATTAACACGATCCCCCCTATAGGCGCCTCTCATCTCATTTGCATATACGAAGAAGAACGGTGCCCAGATGTTGCAGTCGATGGTGTCGATTGTGTACATAATATTATTGCAAATGGGGGTCGGATTACTTCTTCTCCTTTAGGATTAGGTGTATTTGATTCGAACAGTTCTGTTAATTCATCAGAATTTGAAAATTTTGATAGGTTTCCCATCAGCCCGTTGTCTTCTTGTTCAAATCCAAGATGGCCGCGGCCGGACGGAGAAACGCACAAAGGCGTTAAGGTAAAGCATAATATCTCTGGATTGTGTGTAAATGGAGAGGTTTCAGGCCATGCCGACCCCAGAATTGATCGAAGATAGCCCAAATCGGTCCAGAATGCCCAAATCCAGACCTAAAAGTGTTTAGTATTGACATTATTAACCCTCCACTACCTACCTTTCATGCTCCCGGTGTCATTGAATGTGTTCCCGGTGTCAATGAATGTGTTCTTGGTGTCAATGTGGGGGCCCCCAGTGTCATTGGAGGTGTTCTCAGTGTCAATGTACCCAATGTTGATGGTTGTACATCCTTGGTAAACAATGTTGATGTATGTGCCCCTACTGTTTATGCCAAAGATTATATGTGTGATAGCAGTATTACGAATATGGGGCTGTTCCTGGCGGGCAACAGCCATGAATGTGTTAATGCTCAAAATGTCTTCTCTGACCCTGTATGTAGTGATGATATCAATGTTGGTCTGTCACCTGTGGGTGACCGTGCGTCACCCGCCGGTGATGGCTACCCTACTAGCAGTGTATGTGATCCTGATACTTGTGTTAGCAATGTTGTTGTCATTGATGTCGCAGATACCGTTCCAGTGTGTGGTAACACACCCGTATGCCTTGTATACATACCTTATGTCACCCAACCAATTGTAGTTTACAGAGACTGTGTCCTCAGTATTTGTGCATGCGAGCACAAAATTGGACCCGTCCGATGTCAGCTTAGCCCTTGTAGGTTAGCCGCAGAATTCTACAGATACAAGGGCCATATGTGTGCTCAAGATGATTTTGTACTAGCAGGTGTTTACAGTGGTTTCATTATAGTAGACAACACACACATAGACTCCTATGATTGTAGCAACTAC
This sequence comes from Acholoe squamosa, assembly GCA_949317995.1. Taxonomy (NCBI): domain Eukaryota; kingdom Metazoa; phylum Annelida; class Polychaeta; order Phyllodocida; family Polynoidae; genus Acholoe; species Acholoe squamosa. Next base: position 21,983,058 of record OX439045.1, on the reverse strand, counting down.
TCCAGTATTCTGGATGATGAATTCAATGTAGAAATGAATGACACAATTCTCAGAGAGTTGCAGGAAGGCAAGGTCACTTTAGCTATTGACTCACCTAGATGCATTCATAGTCTTGGTGCAATCAGGAAAAAGGATGGCACCCTCAGACCAATCACTGACTGTAAAAGGCCTTTGAACAGATCCATAAACAACTTCATGGACCACACCTGTGACACATTCACATACAAAGGTGTAGATTACCTCACGGAAATCCTTAATCCGTATGACTATATTTGTTCTATTGACTTATCTCAAGCCTATAGGAGCGTGAACATTGACAAAGACATTGCTTCTTACCAATGCTTAAGATGGGATTTGGGAGAGGGTGAGCAAGTATTTAAAGACAGAGTCCTTTCCTTCGGTCTCAGGTGTGCCCCATATCTGTTCACACAGTTGGGAGATTGGATTGTCAGATGTATGCATCGCTGAGGATTCTACCAGGTTTCTAACTATATCGATGATCTGACAGTTATGGGACCCACTTATGATCAATGTGCCTATGCTCAAAGTGTCCTGATTTCAGTGGTGAGGAGTATGGGCTTCCATGTAAAGTGGCCCAAAGTCACTTGCCCATCTCAGCGTGCAGTCTGCCTCGGTATCATGGTCGACAGCAAGGCAATGGAAATTAGCCTCCCAAGTGAAAAATTGCTTACGCTTTATCAGACCTTGTATGATTTTGCTTCGAAGAAGACTGCCACTAAGCGCAAACTCCAGCAGCTGGCGGGCATCCTCCGCCATTGTTCCACTGAGGTTTGGGGTGGCCGTACCTTCAGTCGCAGAGTGATCAACTTGACCAATAGCATCAAGGAAGCACACCACAGAGTGAGACTAAATGATCAGTTCCGAGCGGACTTAAGGTGGTGGATAGCCTTTGCGGGGGTCTTCAATGGCAAGGCCAGAATTTTGTGCCCCAAGACTCCTTCTGCTGTTATTTTGTGTGACTCATCCTCCCGCAGTTTCGGGGCCTACCACATGGGAGATTGGCTATATGGTGTCTGGTTCTACAAGTACATACCAGCACTCCCCTACTATGCTGACCATTTCTTCCTGGTCCCTACTTTTGATGATTTGTCTCATGACATCAACATCCAGGAGTTTTGGCCTGTACTGATGGCCCTGGTCAGGTGGGGTCCAGTGTATAGGGACACTACCATCCTCATCTTGAGTGATAATACCCAGGTTTGCAGTATGTTGAGCTCTGGTAGGAGCCGTAATAATGTCAGCATGGACCTGCTGCGAGAATTGTTTTGGCTCGCCTTCACATACAATGTCAATATCAAATGTTCCTATATCAGGTCTGGCGATAATATTGAGGCCAATTACATTTCTTGCTTAGCATACCCCCAAGTTGCAGCATTCTCACCTCCCTTTCCCATGTGTTGTAGGTCTGTCCCTGTTACGTCAGGAGGCCCGGAGTCTACAAGACCAAGCCCTGGCTGAGAGCTCCTACAGATCGTACAGGTCTAGGTGGAAAGACTATCATGAATTTTGTGCCTTATTTGACATTCAGCCACTTCCAAGTACCCAGGAGAGTGTTTGTTCATATGTGGTGTACCTAGCCCGGAGGCTTAAGTATTCAAGCATTGAACAGTATGTAAGTGCCCTGTCATATCTCCAGCACCTGCACGGTTATACTTCAGTCAATGCTACCAATTCCATGGTCAAACAGACAATGAAGTGTTAGGGGCCAAGCGTAAGCTAGGTTATTCGCCAGTGCAAGCTATTTAATTGCTTGTGTAGTGACATTACTATTATCACCATGACATAATATCACAAGTAAAGCATAACTAATTAACAATTCAATTCAGCTCATGTAGTGACATTAGCTCATGTAGGTACATAGCATTTGCTATGCCGACTAATGCCTCAAATGAATTTCTAAATATATGTACCAATTTATTAATGCTTACTCATTAATTTCCCACACCAACCTTAGAGCAAAGGGTGTCACCACCCAGATGGCTAAGGCCATTAAGGTAAACTGCAAGTCCCTGGCATCACCCCCTTCAAATGATGGTGTTAAGCTCAGAGAGCAGAAAAGGAACCTGGTGGAGTTTGTGTATGTCCTCAACAAGCGCTACCTTGACACTAATCCTGCCTAGCCTGTGGAGGGACGTGATACGATGTCTGGTGTCGTGTCCGCAGTGCATGAGCCGAAATTCTCCAGATTCGCCAGAAATCTTATCTGATTCCAGTAGAGCTGCAGAACCAGACAATCTGCCTCTGCCAGAAGCATCTGAACTTTGCTCTGTTGCTGAATGCAACGAACATCAAGACTTCACAAAAACTGAACGACTCGGTGGGTACGGACCATGTAGACTATCTGACCTGGAAGTATGTTGGGAACCCCAAGGAGAAGAAGACGGTGATGACGCTCCGCCCCACTTGGGTAACTGGAAAACCCAAAAAGGAGTTCATCATGTCAGTCAAGGAAGAGTTCCTGTCCATGGCCCATAGCCAACGCCGGATCGTGTGCGAGCTGAGGAGTTCCCTGTCGGTGTATGAGGCAGTCATTCAGATGGACTTAGCCGAAAACTGGCTTGTCTCATATCTAGACGGTCCACAGAGTGTGTATTACGCCACTGGTTATGCTCCACCCTGCAGTCCTTCACTACCGGCACGGAGCAAGGGGGGAGATAAGACACCACTCTGTGGCCCTCATCATCAATGACAGGAAGCATGACACTGGCGCGATTCTGGCCTTCATCCAAGTTCCTGCAGAGAACCTGCCTCAGGTCGCGTGGGTGCACTGCGCATCAGACTCCCCATCAAGCCAGTATAGGAACATCTCCATCTTTTCCATACTGGTTCGCCACGCAGAACTCGTCAGTGGTCTACAAGCGACATGGACCTACTTTGAGGCAGGACATGGAAAGGGCCTCTGTGACAGCATTGGAGCTGCAGCAAAATGCAAAGCAGACAACCTCATCAACAGGGGAACAATGATCCAGAACGCAGAGCACTTCACGGCTGAAGGCAACCTACTGGAAGGCCGTGTCAGGTACAAAGTAGCAGCGAACGAGTCCATTAGGGGCACCCAGAAAGTCCAAGCTGCGGTAACTGCTAAACTCGGGAAGTCCCTCACTGTATGCCACAAATCATGCTTCAGCGAGTGCTGCTTGGCAGACTGTAGGTCCATTCACGGGTGTCTAGACTGGATCACTCGCGAAATGAACTTTACCAACCAGAAGGCTCCTCCCCCTCCACAGCAGAGGCAACAGAGGGCTGTCCCTACTGAGGTGGACAGCAATGATGTTTTCCCACCAAAGCACTCGTGGTTCTTCGGTTCGGAACAAGAAAACACGGCCTGTCACCAAAGTAACCCTGCAGCTGATGATGTGGATGTCTCAGCTCCTCCAGCGCAGAAGAGGCGTGCAGGTCAGCCCAAGAAAAACCAGTGTCTCACTGCCCCTACTGTGTTGGAGAACACTCTCTCCGCTCCTGTCGCTAGCACCTCTGCCTGCAAGCGCCAACGGGGTCCCTCACCCTTCGGTGCTGGGAAGTGCACCCCCAAAGACATGGTGCCAGTCCAAGCCACGACCAACAAACAAAATGTGCCTCCGTGTGCCGCAGTCCAGGCCCCCATCACCAAGCGTAGACGACAGGACGGACCAACCTCACCCCTCGTTCTCGAGGGCGGACCCCGAATGGACATTGAGGATATGCCTGTATTCGTATAGGATGAATACCAAGAGGGACAGTTTCTTTCCTGCGCATTCCTGCATGACTCCAGGACATATGGCACATGGGCAAGGTCTTGGCTGTGGACAGTGAGAGTGGCATGTATGAGGTCATATTCCTCATTCATCCCATTGATGACCACACTTGCCATAAGTTCCCAGTTAAGCCCAATGTCCAATTCATTTACCATCAAAACATCCTTGGCTATGTGATCAAGAAGCGTTATGGCAACTCCACTGTCTGGGGCCACATCTTTCATACAAACAATGGCCAACGTGAAACTAAAGAACCACCGTTTGTTTCTCACAAGTGTTACATATAAGTTGCTGGAGTTTGAGCGAGTGGCAATGGCTGGCAGCTTGTTCTAAAGAAAGCCTGGCTTTACCTGCTTGGGGCTGCCCGCTGCACCCTCTGGCCCAAACTACAGCACTGAGATGTACCTTATATACTTATTTATTATCTGTTGTACTTAATGTGATGGGGTTAGCTGTGGCCATTCTTAGGAAGTATTTCTAATGTGGGAACATTAGTGACGGTTATGAGCATTTTGAGATGGATAAAGTTAAAATTCTATATTGTCAACATATCACTTGGTATGGTATTTCTAGCATTCTTTTCAATATCAGACGTAGCTGAGTTAGCAAAAAGGTATATTTTTGTACCGTGTGGCAAGTGAAGGTCGCAAGAAGTGTTGAAAAAGTTGTGATTTTAACTTTCAAAGTGATATTGGACACCCAAGATGGGCCTTATGCATGTATAAATGACTCTAGATAGGTAGTACAATCTCTTTTGTCATCGTGTGTGCGATGCCAATGATGTCTGCTGATGTATAGATGAGTTGTGGCCATTCTTTGCGAGTAGATCTAATGCTGGAAGGTTACTAAAGGTTATGGGTATTACTTGATGGTCAAAGTTATATTTTCATAGAATCAATTTCTTTTCAATAGCACACATATCTGAGTTATCAAAAAAGAGTATTTAAGGTATGTAAAGGTATATTTTTGTACCATGTGGCAAGCTAAGGTCGTGGGAAGTGTTGACAAATTTGCCATTTTAATTTTCAAAATGATATTGGACACCCAAAATTGGCCTTATATATCTTTAAATGACTCTAGATAGGTAGTAAAATCTCTGTTGTGATGGTTTATGTGATGCCATTCTTTGAGAGGTTAACCAATAGGGAACGTTACTGACGGCTACGAGCCTTTTGAGATGGGTAGAGTTCTATTGATAAAGAGCCTACCTATCAATGACAGGAAGCATGACACTGGCGCGATTCTGGCCTTCATCCAAGTTCCTGCAGAGAACCTGCCTCAGGTCGCGTGGGTGCACTGCGCATCAGACTCCCCATCAAGCCAGTATAGGAACATCTCCATCTTTTCCATACTGGTTCGCCACGCAGAACTCGTCAGTGGTCTACAAGCGACATGGACCTACTTTGAGGCAGGACATGGAAAGGGCCTCTGTGACAGCATTGGAGCTGCAGCAAAATGCAAAGCAGACAACCTCATCAACAGGGGAACAATGATCCAGAACGCAGAGCACTTCACGGCTGAAGGCAACCTACTGGAAGGCCGTGTCAGGTACAAAGTAGCAGCGAACGAGTCCATTAGGGGCACCCAGAAAGTCCAAGCTGCGGTAACTGCTAAACTCGGGAAGTCCCTCACTGTATGCCACAAATCATGCTTCAGCGAGTGCTGCTTGGCAGACTGTAGGTCCATTCACGGGTGTCTAGACTGGATCACTCGCGAAATGAACTTTACCAACCAGAAGGCTCCTCCCCCTCCACAGCAGAGGCAACAGAGGGCTGTCCCTACTGAGGTGGACAGCAATGATGTTTTCCCACCAAAGCACTCGTGGTTCTTCGGTTCGGAACAAGAAAACACGGCCTGTCACCAAAGTAACCCTGCAGCTGATGATGTGGATGTCTCAGCTCCTCCAGCGCAGAAGAGGCGTGCAGGTCAGCCCAAGAAAAACCAGTGTCTCACTGCCCCTACTGTGTTGGAGAACACTCTCTCCGCTCCTGTCGCTAGCACCTCTGCCTGCAAGCGCCAACGGGGTCCCTCACCCTTCGGTGCTGGGAAGTGCACCCCCAAAGACATGGTGCCAGTCCAAGCCACGACCAACAAACAAAATGTGCCTCCGTGTGCCGCAGTCCAGGCCCCCATCACCAAGCATAGACGACAGGACGGACCAACCTCACCCCTCGTTCTCGAGGGCGGACCCCGAATGGACATTGAGGATATGCCTGTATTCGTATAGGATGAATACCAAGAGGGACAGTTTCTTTCCTGCGCATTCCTGCATGACTCCAGGACATATGGCACATGGGCAAGGTCTTGGCTGTGGACAGTGAGAGTGGCATTTATGAGGTCATATTCCTCATTCATCCCATTGATGACCACACTTGCCATAAGTTCCCAGTTAAGCCCAATGTCCAATTCATTTACCATCAAAACATCCTTGGCTATGTGATCAAGAAGCGTTATGGCAACTCCACTGTCTGGGGCCACATCTTTCATACAAACAATGGCCAACGTGAAACTAAAGAACCACCGTTTGTTTCTCACAAGTGTTACATATAAGTTGCTGGAGTTTGAGCGAGTGGCAATGGCTGGCAGCTTGTTCTAAAGAAAGCCTGGCTTTACCTGCTTGGGGCTGCCCGCTGCACCCTCTGGCCCAAACTACAGCACTGAGATGTACCTTATATACTTATTTATCATCTGTTGTACTTAATGTGATGGGGTTAGCTGTGGCCATTCTTAGGAAGTATTTCTAATGTGGGAACATTAGTGACGGTTATGAGCATTTTGAGATGGATAAAGTTAAAATTCTATATTGTCAACATATCACTTGGTATGGTATTTCTAGCATTCTTTTCAATATCAGACGTAGCTGAGTTAGCAAAAAGGTATATTTTTGTACCGTGTGGCAAGTGAAGGTCGCAAGAAGTGTTGAAAAAGTTGTGATTTTAACTTTCAAAGTGATATTGGACACCCAAGATGGGCCTTATGCATGTATAAATGACTCTAGATAGGTAGTACAATCTCTTTTGTCATCGTGTGTGCGATGCCAATGATGTCTGCTGATGTATAGATGAGTTGTGGCCATTCTTTGCGAGTAGATCTAATGCTGGAAGGTTACTAAAGGTTATGGGTATTACTTGATGGTCAAAGTTATATTTTCATAGAATCAATTTCTTTTCAATAGCACACATATCTGAGTTATCAAAAAAGAGTATTTAAGGTATGTAAAGGTATATTTTTGTACCATGTGGCAAGCTAAGGTCGTGGGAAGTGTTGACAAATTTGCCATTTTAATTTTCAAAATGATATTGGACACCCAAAATTGGCCTTATATATCTTTAAATGACTCTAGATAGGTAGTAAAATCTCTGTTGTGATGGTTTATGTGATGCCATTCTTTGAGAGGTTAACCAATAGGGAACGTTACTGACGGCTACGAGCCTTTTGAGATGGGTAGAGTTCTATTGATAAAGAGCCTACCTATCAATGACAGGAAGCATGACACTGGCGCGATTCTGGCCTTCATCCAAGTTCCTGCAGAGAACCTGCCTCAGGTCGCGTGGGTGCACTGCGCATCAGACTCCCCATCAAGCCAGTATAGGAACATCTCCATCTTTTCCATACTGGTTCGCCACGCAGAACTCGTCAGTGGTCTACAAGAGACATGGACCTACTTTGAGGCAGGACATGGAAAGGGCCTCTGTGACAGCATTGGAGCTGCAGCAAAATGCAAAGCAGACAACCTCATCAACAGGGGAACAATGATCCAGAACGCAGAGCACTTCACGGCTGAAGGCAACCTACTGGAAGGCCGTGTCAGGTACAAAGTAGCAGCGAACGAGTCCATTAGGGGCACCCAGAAAGTCCAAGCTGCGGTAACTGCTAAACTCGGGAAGTCCCTCACTGTATGCCACAAATCATGCTTCAGCGAGTGCTGCTTGGCAGACTGTAGGTCCATTCACGGGTGTCTAGACTGGATCACTCGCGAAATGAACTTTACCAACCAGAAGGCTCCTCCCCCTCCACAGCAGAGGCAACAGAGGGCTGTCCCTACTGAGGTGGACAGCAATGATGTTTTCCCACCAAAGCACTCGTGGTTCTTCGGTTCGGAACAAGAAAACACGGCCTGTCACCAAAGTAACCCTGCAGCTGATGATGTGGATGTCTCAGCTCCTCCAGCGCAGAAGAGGCGTGCAGGTCAGCCCAAGAAAAACCAGTGTCTCACTGCCCCTACTGTGTTGGAGAACACTCTCTCCGCTCCTGTCGCTAGCACCTCTGCCTGCAAGCGCCAACGGGGTCCCTCACCCTTCGGTGCTGGGAAGTGCACCCCCAAAGACATGGTGCCAGTCCAAGCCACGACCAACAAACAAAATGTGCCTCCGTGTGCCGCAGTCCAGGCCCCCATCACCAAGCGTAGACGACAGGACGGACCAACCTCACCCCTCGTTCTCGAGGGCGGACCCCGAATGGACATTGAGGATATGCCTGTATTCGTATAGGATGGATACCAAGAGGGACAGTTTCTTTCCTGCGCATTCCTGCATGACTCCAGGACATATGGCACATGGGCAAGGTCTTGGCTGTGGACAGTGAGAGTGGCATGTATGAGGTCATATTCCTCATTCATCCCATTGATGACCACACTTGCCATAAGTTCCCAGTTAAGCCCAATGTCCAATTCATTTACCATCAAAACATCCTTGGCTATGTGATCAAGAAGCGTTATGGCAACTCCACTGTCTGGGGCCACATCTTTCATACAAACAATGGCCAACGTGAAACTAAAGAACCACCGTTTGTTTCTCACAAGTGTTACATATAAGTTGCTGGAGTTTGAGCGAGTGGCAATGGCTGGCAGCTTGTTCTATAGAAAGCCTGGCTTTACCTGCTTGGGGCTGCCCGCTGCACCCTCTGGCCCAAACTACAGCACTGAGATGTACCTTATATACTTATTTATTATCTGTTGTACTTAATGTGATGGGGTTAGCTGTGGCCATTCTTAGGAAGTATTTCTAATGTGGGAACATTAGTGACGGTTATGAGCATTTTGAGATGGATAAAGTTAAAATTCTATATTGTCAACATATCACTTGGTATGGTATTTCTAGCATTCTTTTCAATATCAGACGTAGCTGAGTTAGCAAAAAGGTATATTTTTGTACCGTGTGGCAAGTGAAGGTCGCAAGAAGTGTTGAAAAAGTTGTGATTTTAACTTTCAAAGTGATATTGGACACCCAAGATGGGCCTTATGCATGTATAAATGACTCTAGATAGGTAGTACAATCTCTTTTGTCATCGTGTGTGCGATGCCAATGATGTCTGCTGATGTATAGATGAGTTGTGGCCATTCTTTGCGAGTAGATCTAATGCTGGAAGGTTACTAAAGGTTATGGGTATTACTTGATGGTCAAAGTTATATTTTCATAGAATCAATTTCTTTTCAATAGCACACATATCTGAGTTATCAAAAAAGAGTATTTAAGGTATGTAAAGGTATATTTTTGTACCATGTGGCAAGCTAAGGTCGTGGGAAGTGTTGACAAATTTGCCATTTTAATTTTCAAAATGATATTGGACACCCAAAATTGGCCTTATATATCTTTAAATGACTCTAGATAGGTAGTAAAATCTCTGTTGTGATGGTTTATGTGATGCCATTCTTTGAGAGGTTAACCAATAGGGAACGTTACTGACGGCTACGAGCCTTTTGAGACGGGTAGAGTTCTATTGATAAAGAGCCTACCTATCACTCGGTATGGTATTTCTAGCATTTCTATTCAATATCAGATGTATCTGAGTTATCAAAAAAGAGTATTTAAGGTATGTAAAGGTATATTTTTGTACCGTGTGGCAAGCTAAGGTGGCGAGAAGTGTTGAAAACGTTGTGATTATAATTTTAAAGGTGACCCAAGATGGGCCTTGTGCATGTTTAAATGACTCTATAGCTCATTGCCGTATATTGGGGACCAAAAACTTAGTTTTTCCTATTTTTGCACCTTCAAAATGGTGCTGTGTCTCTCATAGTTGGCCGATCTACACAATTCTTTCACCATGTAAAAGTACACAATTAGGGCATTATTTCTAGATACCTCATTAAGTTTTTCGTGAAAATTAAAAATATTTTATCTTGTATCAAAGTGTGAGTTTCAGAAGCGAAAACCATGAAAAAACACCTACTTTAATTCATCTTTTAGAGTGAGAAACAAGCTTTTTAAATATGTTTTTACATTTTATATGCCTCTAATAGTTCAAATTCTACCAAAAGATATGTATTTTTTTGAAAACTAACTAAAATCGCCATTTTGACCCGTCCTTTGATACAATTTTTCCCTATAGCATTTAACATGATCCCTATATATGAGAAAAAATGGAGCAAGAAAAAGAAAAAACATGGATTTTGTATCACATTTTTGAGTTCTTTCAATATACTGGATAGCTTAGATATTCATGCATTTGTTGGGATTATCCATTGCAGTACTTCATGGTGACCTAATTCAACCTTGACCCCAATAACTGTGATTCAAGGTCAGACAGTGACCTACTTATACAAATGTAAGATATATGGTAACTAATATGATTTATATACTTCTGAAAAGTGTCAATGATATCTCTGACTTGGATTTGATGTCCCTGGTCCATTAAATCAAGATTTTGTTGTTTTATTAAGAGAGAAATCCATAATTTGCACCCAACCACCTGCTATTAATGCAGCTATTTTGCCCCAAATGGGCAGCAATTGGGCAGTATTTGCCCTGTTGTAATAATATGGCAGCTGAAAAAATTATCAAATATCTTCCAATTTCCAATAATTTTCAGTATAGATATTCAAAACACCCTATACAAGACTAGGGTTGTGAAAAAACTAGGATATTTTATCATTAATTAGAAAAAAATAAGGCCCTCATGCTGCAAATGCACCAGTCCCCAATATAGAGGAACGGACTATAGATGACTCTAATAGAGACAATGGACAGTTAATAATTATAGTCATTGTATGAAGGATTTTGAATGAGATAACCTTAAGTGAAGAAATGGTAGAATAGACTCCCAAATTTTCACAGTTTCCAATTGTTCTGTCAGTGCATAACTTCAAGAGTTTTCGAGCCTTACTTTAGTTTTTTGGTATACATAAAGTCATGTTTTAGGGAGAGGGTGAAGCTACCCGCTCGAGATATATTTGGATACAGGGTTAGAATCAAGTCCTTTCCCCTTTATATTTATATTACTCTTTATACTATATTCCAGTTACTAATAACTACCACAGCTCACGGGATCTAAATGTATTAATGCATATCAAAAGGGAGCTAGAATGTGGTTTATAATACATTTATTGGTGTTATTCACTATCTCGAGAGATATCTTTATCAATATGTCACAAATTACTCTCCAAAAGTTTCAATTATGTACAACTCTCAATTTACATCTCAAATGTCAAACAATATTTCCATAGAACATAGCTATATCACTCAGATCATAACGATCTGCACCTACAAAACTATTAACACAATGGATGTATAATTACAACTGTTCCAACACCATAGAGCAAGGATACAATACAAAGCAGAATCACAATAAAGTTCACAATACATCATTGGGCAAAATGCCTTCACCCACCTGAGACAGTCATGGCTGGCCTCCACAGTTCCAAGGTGTTACTCAACCTCATACCTGCCTAAGGTCCTTTGGGACTACTGCACCTGTGGTACTGCTAGTGGCCCAGGACAAAGCTACACCCAAGCCTTATTGGGGGGCCATAAGTAAGATTTCCATATGGTTTGGATGAGTCTTGGGGCATAATCTATTTTTTTATATGCATTTAATTATGAACTTTCAAGAGTGGAACATTACTGATAGAGTCCATCTAACATGGTTAGGGAATATCACCAGTCTTCTTATTATATGCAATCAAGAGGTAACCTGGGGGATCTTCCATAACAATATTTTTTATGTATTCCAGGAATTACCCATGTCAGGTACATATAAGTGATTTTGAATACATACCGCTATCAGTAACGTTCCAGGGACGTTACTGATAGTTACAGATATTACTGGATGGTCAAAGTGTTATTTTCATAGTATCAACCTAGCACCTTGTATAGTGCTTGTAGCATTTCTTCTCAATTGGTTCACCTGGAGCCACAGGTGCTGGGCTGTGGCTCTAGGTGTCGAGGCTGTCTCCCCTGCAGTGGGATACAGGAGACCCCCTGGTAGCAATGTCTCCTGTACCAATGTTAGAAAGTTGAACATCTGATTAGTAGAGGCTTGAACGGAGGACCGGTAGGCAGCCATGACGAACAGAAGCTGGATGTCCCAGTTGCCCTGGTGCTCATCTACGGACATGGCTAGCATGGCCTCAACTGTCCGGTTACACCTTTCCACCAACCCATCGGATTTCAGATTGTACAGGCACGTACATGTTTGCACCACACCCAGCAGCCGATGTACCTCCAGGAACAGGTGGGACTGAAAATTCCTCCCCTGGTCCATGTGTATGGTTCCCGGGGGCCCTAGCCGGCACACCAGTTCAGTGACAAAGGCCCTCGCCACGGTCCCCGCCTCCTGATCCGGAAGGCACAAGGCATCCGCCCACTTGGTGTAATAATCCATCACTATGAGAATGTGGCGGTTCTTCCGCTGGGTCCGTGGCAGCGGCCCCATGAGGTCCATAGCCATCCTTTCCATCGGGAAAGATACCGGAATGTGTCGCTGGTGTGGTGCTGACTTTCGGCTCAGGCACTGCGGACACGACACCAGCCATTGTATCACGTCCCTCCAGTAATTGGGCCAGTATTAAGTCTGCTGGACCCGACGCATGCTCTTGGACCTCCCAAAGTGGCAGCTCAGGGGAGCCCTGTGCACCTCTGCCAAGATTCCCTCCACCTGTCTGTCCGGGACTACCACCTGTCCAAAGGACCGTCCACCCGGCTCCCACCACAAGCGGGTGAGTATGCCGTTCTCCACTCGGAGTCGGGGAATCTGTTCCACCAGGGACCTCACTGCATAAGCGTCCCCAGCCAGTTTGGCAGGAGAGGGCACTGTACCCCCCTCTACCCAGCCTATGACCTTACTCAACGCGGGGTCGTCCCTCTGTGCTAACTGCCATCTCGCCTACGCCTGTACATAAGGAGCCCCCTCCTCTACAGGTTCCTCCCTCTCTGTTTCTACAGCAGCCACCGCTGCCGTCTCTTCTTGCCCCTCCCGTGCCCACTTGCTCCATGTCACTACCCTGCAACTGGTAGGATCATCATACAAGGGCTATCCCCCCTGATCCTCCATGCTGCATTGACCACACGGTCACCACGACAAGCCATCGGCAGCTGTGTGGTCAATGCTGCATGGAGGACCAAAGGTTGATAACGGATGACTTCTTGTGTTTATTACTGTTCTTGTCTTATTGCAAACACTTGTCTTGTAACTTGCTTATCTTGTGCTTATCTTGCTTATCTTTCTTATACTTAAGACGCCCAACCCTCTTTAGCCACACTTGCTGCCAGCCACCGGACACCGGAAACCAGCTACGTGTCAGCCACCAATGAGTCTCTAGTTACGTCTGACCCTAACCCACCGGATCTGCTCCTTTTATAGTCTGGAGACCCGGATGTGACCTCACATGACACTGACATCACCACCCGCACTCCCCCTGGTGGCCTGAACACGCACCTGCCGCTCTGGTCCGGTGCCAGCCACCCAGCTACCGACAATGAACTATCTATGTTCATTACAATATATATATATATATATATATATATATATACACAAACATACATATATATATATATATATAATCATAGGCCCATGCCTAAATATCATGACCGTAGTGTCTACTCCTGGCATTGATTATCATTTGTTTGTGTAGTGCCCAACGTAACGTGACTTTTCATATTTCACCCAACAAACCAAAACCTGCTGCAGGAACAAAGGATACTCTGTGTTGCAGGGACTTCTGATGTCTGTATAGCAGTAGTGCAGCCGTGACTGTTAACTGCTGTATGACAAGGATGCTCACCTACGGTTATTACAGAGGTCTGGGCTGGATCACTCTACTCATACTTTCAGATGCAGGAAAGAATTGGCTAATAGACTTTTTGTGAAATCCAAATGTGGCTCACTCAGGATGGGCTTAAATCCTTTATCCATTTATCTGTCAAGTCAAGACTATTAATCTTGTTATTGAAGTTAGCATGATGCCAAAACAACGTAAATAGAACTATGGATAATGACATCACACATGTCAGTTATGGCACCGTCTCCTTAAAAAGAGTCTGTTCCTAAAACAACCCACTCTCCCCATTGTCAGTAAAGCCCCATCAATTTGATCGAGTGCCCAGCTGGTTGGTGTTGTAAAGTCATAAAATATTGCTTTTTATGAATTATGTTCTCGATAAACACAATATCTGCATTGTTTTGCATCAGGTCCATAAGTAATATCATGTGGATATTAACAAAATGTCATTCTACCCCTAATAAATCGATGTTTTTATTTCATTCTGGCTGTAGATAGGTGTTTGGTAAAAGGTCAAAATAAGTTGCTTCAACTTATAAGCTGGGGGTGACCATTTCTTAACGACTTTAGCCCTATGCCCCTCTGTGGGGATTTCAAAGAAATTGACGCATTTCACCGAAATGCCCTGTGCATAGGGGTGCAAAATATTTTAGACCTCTCTGAGGGGGTTTAAGAAAACTTTTGGCATATGCACGTAAATCTACCCTGTTGTTAAAAAGTGACCACTCTCTTACAGGAGAACAATTCTTAAAAGCAATCACGACTTCCCCAGATAACAACCATGGATAACTGCACGGGGTGCGGGTTATCCATGGATAACCGCACGCCTTACAAAATTGATGTCACAGCCTATAGGGTGTGCAATATCGACAGATATGTGGATGGGAATAGCCACCAAAAAGCACTGTGTAACCCAGAAATCGTGGTATGAACTTATCTAAAGACCTGGTGGTTTCTATTCATCGAGAGTATACCCAGAAGAGCTTCCTCCCAGAGGATTATATTACAAACCAAACAACTCTTTCGTGTTTTCCATGACTGATATCGCCATGTTACTTTTTGTTAAAACATCAAGCAGGTCTACATCCTAATAATCTTGCTTGTCTTTCTTGGAGGAAACTCTGGTGATTTCTAACTATTTGGATTGCATTCCATGCAATTTCCTCCCATCGATTACTTCATATCACTAGGCTATTTTTCTCTCCAAATATCTTATTAGTCTACTGAAATGGAAGGAGAGTGTATTGTGCATATATATCATCTGATGAATTGCGAATCTCTCCTGAGAGGTGCAAGATGAAAGAAAGAGGACTATATTGATTTAGACGGACCTGTAGAGATGTAAGTATTTATATAAAAGTGGAACTCTACACCTCACACCGTGTAGGATGTGGTCCCTAACAGACAGTGAATCTTTTTGAGTATGACCATCTCTTTTATTTTCTTGAGTATTCGTGCATAGGACAAAGTTTTTGATAACGCCATTTTAAGCGTTTTACATTAATGTATGTTCATACAAGCTGTCACAGCCATATACATTACGAGTAAAATCCTCACGTTCTCAGCTTCGGAACTGTCTTGGTTTTTGGCGCACTAGACAATGTCATATCACTAGGTACCCAACAAACTACTGGCGAAGGCACTAGTCAATATAAAAACAACATTTCCCATGGCTTACATGTTATGTTTGATAGGTATCCTGCTCACTAAGAAGACGCTAGAGACCCTTCATTTTTCAGGGTAAATATCTACCAGAGAACTGGTGTAGAAAGTTAACTCATAAACTGCAAAGGTTGCCTACGGGAAGGGCGGAGAGAGAGGTGCTGACCATGGCATTGATATCATCTCCTGCATATTGGCTTATAATAGACGAATTAAACCGATAACTTACAGCTTGCCTCCTAACCCATGATGCTACATGCAGGAACACCTACCTGTAAAAGAAACAGATAGAAGGGAGGTTATTGAAATATCATACAAAATAAGAAGCATAGTTTAAACAATACCTAGATGAAATGAATACCAAAACCTCACAAATAAGCACGTTGGAAGTTTTCAGTCCATGTAGAATCAGATATATGTTAGTACCAGTTAACTTACTACCTGTAGAATCTCTTACCGTATGAGTAGTTCCAAGCAATTACTGGTATGATTAATTAGTTAGCTGGTATTATAATATAATGATGATGTTGTAAGTTGCTATGGTTACCAAGATGATGTATAATAGTGGAATTGATCTGAACATACAAGTTGGCCAACAACCCCGCAAACACATGGAATATCATGCAGTAACAATTATTAGATATAAACCTCTGGTAATACATCAAGTTTCAATAGCTCAGGTACTAACATTCTCACTCACTAAGCCAAAAAATTCAAACATGTATTCACATATGAATATTAAAGCATTTGGTCTTACACTGGGATAACTGAACAGCCACTGATTAACATTTCCATTAGCAGATTGTACCAGTTCTGTCAAAGTATTTGCTGGGAAAAATGCTGATGTATCGCTGTGCTGGAGGTATATGTCATAGGGGTCATGGCCAAACTGGTCTGTTTTTGATGTCCTAATGTGAAGTTTTACATTATCATTAGTGAAAACAACATCCTTTACCCTAAGTGAATGTATAGAGTTCACTACGTGGCAACACCTCAAAACTGCTCTAAACAGTACAAGATTGGCACAACTAAATACCCTATCTAACCTCAGTTTCATGTTTGACAGTATTTTAAACATGTCAACAGTGGAAATTGGGTATTTAACCACAATGCTTAATACCATCTTGAGTCTTTTTTAGGATAAAACTACTACTGCAGTCTGGTTGACCATACAATTTCTGAAAATATCACACAGCAGAAATATAATTACGTATTGATACCGGCTTTATCTTATCAGCAAGATACATAGCATATATGGTGCCTGATATAGGAGGCATGGGTATAACTTAAGGGAAAAAATTTTTAACTTTTAAACTGGCATGGCAACATCCGAATTCACAAACGTTTTCTGTTTTCTTAACAGTGACCTCATTCTTGGTTCTGAGAAATTCAAATACCCACATTATTTTCTGGCAAGCACATTTTTGTAATCTAATTTCAACAATTGATCTGAAAGAATAATGTCTGCAGATTTTATATATGTTGAATAAATGTCGATACTATGTACAAAACAGAGGCAAAAGATTTCTCTTAACCACTCCACGCAAAGAGGGTATGCCAAGACTTGCATATTGTCTGTGATAGCATTCAAGCAACAATTTGTAAACAAATGACCCCATCTTTTAAGACCTGCCAAAACTGGCCACAACTCGTATGTATACATTTATGTTCTTATCATGAACTAAAATGTTGTCACATTTAGGAAGGGGAACAAAATGGCCCAACCTGATTTTTGACTTTTCAATATTGCTCCAAGACCTATAGAAAAAATCTGAGCCACACCAAGCTCCATAACCTTTAATGGAAGCATCAGACACCATTGGTCTATGACTTTGTTGCATTTTTTGGGTAAACTTCAGGGGACTCGTCCCTCATGGCTAGAGGGGTGTTTTTCCGCAAAAAAATCAAGCAGGGAACACGCATTATCTGCTGGACCGCCCGGTTTAGCCACTCTACCACATCTATCAAGTACATCATTCAAAATTAAACTTCTACAGTTGAATACTCTACAAAAGTCATTCCACCATAAGAAATCCTTGATTAGCACTGGATTAAGTTTAATTACACCTCTTTATTTACTTACATTGTAAGGTCTTTTTACTGGCAAATTTCCTGCCAATGCAAGAATCTATAGCAACAGCTAACTTGTCAACTCTCTCTTTTGGCAATGATAATTCCATTTTATGGGAGTCAATGTTGATCCCCAGAAATACAGATGACCTGCTAGAACTAGTAACTTTTTCTTTAGAGATCCTAAAGCCAAAATACTCCATTATTTCTATTAGTAGAATGATGTCTCTGATGCAGTTGGCAGTGATGATGAAGTTGTCTAAAACATTTACTAGCCTTTCAATGCTATAGAAGTTAGCAACTTTTGCCAAAACGTCAGGAATTTGGTTAAATAAATATGGAACACACCTAAGACCAAAAATTAGTTTATTACTCTGGTAGAATTTAGGACCATTACCCATGTCCTAAGAAAAACCCTGGAACTCCTGATGTTCAGCATGGACACTAATTGACCTATAAGCAGAATTTTGAGGTCAACAACGCTCATGAAATTTATGGATTTATATGAAAAAGGTTTGAATGTTGTATCCATAAAATTATTTATACTTTTATTTTCCAGAATGCTACAATCCATTATTGCTTTCAATTTACCATTACTCTTTGGGACACCACCGAGGGCATGTATGCATCTAGGATTGAAGGCTACTTCAACAACTGAACCATCCCATAATTCCTCATTTAAAATTGCTCACATTTCATTGTAAAAATTACCCTGAAATATTGACTTATGATTCACACATTTATACCTAGCCTTGCAACCAGGATCAACAATTCTTAAGCCCTAGACAAAACCTGACCATAAATAAGTCATTTTTGGGTAAATTTACAACACCTTCTTGTCGTAAAAAACATGCCAAGCACAATGGCAAGATTTGGGCCCTAGAGCCACCGTTATAATGTTGACAGTGACATTTACCATCAATACAACTTTGATAAATGTTAACATTAAAGTTACCCTGATGTTTGACATCAAATATGGGGTAAAAATCACCAACATTTGGGATACTTTTGGAAAAAAAAATCCATTATTACTAGGGTTTTCACAGCTGGCAAAATTGAACAAGTCTACATTGTCTGAGACTGGAAGAAATTCATCAACATCATGAATTGTGGGCAAATTGCTAAACATAAAATCCTCTATAAGAGGGTCTCCCAAAACTGCCCCCCCCCATTGCCAGCTAAATGGGAGCAGGATCCTCGCCAGAGGAAACACTCTTTTTGTCAATGTCAGTTCTTGAACATTTGTCAGCCGAGTGGTTGGTGGATTCACATGTACTGCAGATGTGCCTGTACCGGCACGGGTTCAACTTGCATCCCTCAGGCCTATTAAAGGCATAACATGGATTTTTTTAGGTGGCAACTTTTTTTTAACTAGTTTTACTGGTTTTTGCTAGTTTTTTGGCTGCGAATGTGCCATAATAGCTTAGATGGCCTTATATATCTGAGTTCTCTATAGTTTTAAATGCTTTTATTCCCTTCTTATCGGCCCTATTCTTTACACTTTTATCATAATTTACCAGTGAGCTCAGGGTATAGATCTTAGTAGCACTTTTCCTAGTAACATCTCAATATGATCCAACATATATCTGATGTCTTCTCCTTGCTCATACTTGAAATTTACTAAGCAAATGTTGACAATCAATAAACTTTCCAAGTTGTAAATTTTTTGCTTGTGACCCAGAAAATTCTTTTGCTCAAACTCAACCCGTGGCTTTTTGGTTCTGCTGCTAGATCTTGATCTTGAATCCAAGGAGGAACTTGAGGAGTTTGCACTCGACCTGGTTCTTGACCCATAGCGATGGCTTGGCCTTGACCTGTTTTCTGGATCGGTTTTCTCAGCGGTGGCGCCATCTGTAGAGGGAGATAGTTTGTCCAACTTCATCAGAATTGACTCTAGGGTCATCTCAATCATCTCGGTATGGGATTACAGCTAAGCTATATCATCAACGGGCATTTGAAGCACCTGAGGAGGCACCTGCCTCCTGCTCGACCTCCTACAACCGCCTGGGGATCCTGTGTCAGACTCCAGTATCTTTTTTGTCTTTTTCCGACCCATTTTGGTCAGAATTGGAATTAGAAAGACATTTTTTCCCAGAAAGATTGCCCTTAATCAACCTTGGCATGCCTAAAAATTAACAATTTGTGCCAACCCCTAGCATAGGGGTGTTGTGCACAGAGTGAGTGGTTGAGTCTGACTGGCGAGTCGTATGAAAATGTCGTTTTATATAGTGGGGGGTAACATTACCATGGTTACTTGAATGTAGTAATGTTTTGTTGCACGCTATAAGTAGTTCCCCCATGGCAGAGCACTCACTGTTGTTAATCATATACATGTACAAGAGTGCATATAGTTCCATACATTCCCAAAAATTCACAAAGAATCGTATATGTCTGTATCTAACAAATCCAGTAAAAAGAAAATGTAAAGCAATGCCACTGGGGTCAGGTGCACGTTCCAAATTTAAAGCCTTGAGTATACACAGAGCGATATGGAGATATGGGTTTAAATGATGTCACCCTAAATCATTGTAAAACAGTAGTTAAAACTATAGCTGCTCATAATCGTTCATGTATAAAGGATATACCCTGTAATGTTGTAAAATGTCTCCTCCTACACAAGCCTGTTTTGTTACAAAGTATTGCCAATAAATCTACCGGTATATTACCAGATGTTATGAAACTAGGACAGGTAGTGCCTCTCCCAAAAGATGGAAACTTGAGCGATGTATCCAATTGGAGACCTGTAACAATGACCAATGTCTTCTCAAAACTGATTGACAAAAATGTACACTCACAAATTTTGAATTATATAATAGAAAATATTATTATCAGTAGGATCAATATGTTTTTATACCAGGCAGGTCAACCGTTGATGCTACCTTTAAATTGGCCCAGTATCCAATGGAGGCGAGAAACATGGGTGATTTATTATTGGTGTTATTTTCAGATCTAAAAAAAACTTTTAATACGGTAAATTTGGATATATTGATGAGTAATCTACAAAATAATGGATGTGATGACGGTTGTTTGATATGGTTGAAAGGTTTTTTATATGATAGAAAACAATAGCAAATTGTGTATTATCTGAAGAAAAATTATTAGACTGTGGCGTGGCTCAAGGGATGGTATTGGGTCCGTTACTTTTTAACCTCTATATAAATGACATAACTTAAGTGATACAAAATTGCGAATTTTTTCTATAGGCTGACAATGTAGCATTAGTGTTAATTGGTAAGGATACTGAAATAATGAGATCTCTGATGCAGAATGATGTTGGAAATATGGAAAAATGGTGTAGACAAAATATCTTAACAATGAATGCTAAAAAAAAAAATTCTATGGTGTCACCCAAATAGACAATGTATTGTCAAGTATGATATCAACAAACTGGATATGGTAGAGCATTTTAACTACCTAAGGGTTGTTATAGATTTTGATCTAAATTTTAAAGCACATTGTAAAAGAGTTGACTCGCAAGGTACAGCTAGGTTAAAACAATTAAGAAATATTGTAAAATATATGATATTACTAGCTTATAGATTTACAAAGCCATGATTGTGCCCTTATTGGAATATTGCAGTTTTATTCTAGGGAGTGGTCCTAATACTTTAGTTGATCACCTAGATATATTACAGAATCATTGTCTAAAAACATGTAAAAAAGTAAGAAATCCCCAACATATACATGGAAACGATCTATTGAAGTTATGCAATGTCCTTACTCTGGTTACAAGTAGGAAAAGGGTACTAGCATGTATGATGTATAGACAGGTAAAAGATGCTTATAATATTATTGTCCCAAATAGATTGCTAAGGGAAAACAATAAGGTAAAAATTAAGGTCAGTAGACCGAGACTCAACCTATATATACAGAGCTCCCTATATAGAGGCAATGCTGTTTGGGAGTTATTACCAATGGATGTACAACAGAGTAAGAGCATGCATGTACTGAAGAAAAGACTATGTAGAATCATAACATAGGAACATTGGCTTTGTCATGATAAGAATTATAAAGATATATATTTATGACAATACTAGTCAGAGATGATTGTTCATGGAAACCATTTATTACACACTGTATGATAATTATGATAATGTGCCTGTAGACTGTTGTATCACTTACCAACTGGCTAATAATTGTAAAAGCTTCATTGTGACAAGGTATTATTGGCCAATAAACCTATTTAAAACTCAAAACTCAAACTTATTATATTAGGTTCAGTGGCTGCCAAAGGAATCTTTACTGTGTGTATGATTGTTTTTAGTAATGTTGCCAGCTTAATTTTCATGAGAGCATTGGGTAATTTGGGATCTTACCCGGGTTCTCCACCACTTTGTCATACTAGTAATTGTGCATGATCAAGTTGTCATATGAGAAATATCATAAGACTAGTGGTATATAGTGTAAATACATTAAGCTCTCATAAAATAGTGTTATTTCCAGTTGTCACTGGTTTATTCAGCTTTAGGCAACATGTAAGAAATATCAATCACACAGTAGTTAGTATGTAGGTAATTTGTACATACAGTAAATATACAGTAATTTATAAAGTATAATGTTCTGTTCCACTCCACCTGTGAGGTAACAATAATACAATGTCCAGCATAGTTCTAGGTGGGTTCCCACACCTAGCTCCTGACCTGCTGCTTAGAGGAATAATGTAATAATGAATAACTTTATCCTCTGGTGGAAGTCTTGAGGAAGATACCCCCTGGCCACTAATGATAGAAACCAATGCCTGTCTAGCATAGTTTCACCATAGTGCAGTGGTATAGCAGGTAGCAGGAGATGACTGGAGCTGTTACCTCTAGAGCGGTTCTTGGTGTTCTGTCCTCCTGGAGGTGCAGACAGGCTATTTGTAGCAAATCTTGGAAAAGCACCTCCAGACTGACTGGGGCCAGTAGCATCTGCCTAACTCTGCAATTGTTTGAGGGGAGGCTTTCATGTGTCACTGGGTCCACAAAGGACCCCCATGGGCGCCGCTGTGTCCCCCTTTGTCTTGGTCGGTTCTGTAACTTCAGACCCTCATATCTCGGTCGTTTACGCAGCTACAACCGCCATTTTGCGCATGCGCGGAGTTGAATATGCCAAGTTTATAATGCCCGCTGAATAGGCGCGTAACTCGCGCCGGTTTGTCTGTAGTGCACTCGGAGGTTGATTCAGTCTCCATGGCGTAACTTCCTTAATAATAGGAGTTCCGCCTTGATCTTGGGCTCATTTTGACCGTCTAATTATGGGCTTTTCATAACTGCTTTGATATTTGACCTAGGTTGCTCAGGAGCGACGCTAGAGCGACCAGACGGTTATGGCGTCATGCTTATGTAACCCATTGTTCAGTCATTAGAGTGCTCAGACACTCATGACGGCGTCTCTGGTGCCCAGGCACCCCTAACGGCCGTTTGCATTCACTTACAAGTTATTAGTTTGTGCACTGAACCATTAGGTCGGACCCTTTGATGTCACAAACTCTGTCTAACTGACTTGGCTGGTGTGCAGTGGGGCATGAACGCTCTTATACAAAGTTTGAGCGCTCTTATAGCTCTTAGAACCAACCTATGTATTAATTTCTTAGATATTCTTTGATTAATACAATAATATGTTAGAATTTATGGAATAATAAAATGGTATATGATAAATGCATACAGCCATATTGTGCAAAGATATCCCTAAGCCTTCCTGAGAGAGCTCTAATAGGCAACCACTTACATCTAAGTAGCCCACTTGTCACCAAACTCAAAGTAGAGTGCTACACTTTGCAGAATCATGCTGTGTATGATGGCCTTCATTGCTCTATTCTGTTCTGAAAGTAGAATGTCTTGGCTCAATATATAATTCCTATAATTTTGATCATCGAGCAATAATGATGTGTGAAGTATCAGGCTGATATGGGATGGATTTGCTCTCCTGCCATCTTATGCATTGGACCATTTATTCCCATTCCCTATACTTAAGCATGCATTGATATCCCCTTCATCACCAGGGACTAGAATTGAATTGAATTCAATTCCATTCAAAGTGGTGTAGGCCATTAGGGGATGTCCTTGATACACACAGCCCTTTGAATTTCGAAAATCCATTAGGAAGAACAAAAGGTATTTCAATTTTAAAATCCATAAAGTCTGGGTGAATCTTACACATGGGGTATGCATTTTATGTGGGGATGACGGTAGTTTTAATTTGCACCTACTCTAGGAGGAAGGGATCACAAGATATACTTCATGATACTTAAAACTAAAAGGGCCTGTAGAAGCCTTAGCAAACGTCTGGTCGACTCAGATTTTGAAGTGTTTGAGAAGAAAGAATTCTTCTTTCTGGTCGATGCCATGCCTCCATCAGCAAATATCCTTTGTTCTCAGAGTAGAATCTGTAGTTATGCATTAGAGAGTGTAAGCAATAACAAAGAAAATGTTATAGCTCTAGCTATGGGTTTTGATGAATGAATCTTCTGGGAAGAAATTGTTTTTAGGAAAAGATGAAATTGCATGAAATAAGTCTGTATTTATCGGGAAAATAGTGAATGAGACTCATCCCAAAGTAGGAAAGTAGAGCTAATGAGTCAGACATTGCTTTTGAATATGTCATTTCTTATTTCTGTGAGCTCAGCAGTTTTTGTTCTGAGCTCTTTGCCCTTTGAGCTAAGTAATATGACCACCTGTAAGTCAACTATAGTGGACTAAGGTACGGTAAAGAGTAGGCAGACCATCAAAATTGTTGATTCAAGGCTATTCCCAGACGTTAACATAATAATACAGGCAACCAGGCCTTCTCTTCTTTAAAAGCATAGCATCATTTGACCTAATTTCACGATTTATATGGGTTTCATTGTTTAAGCTCTTCTGTCCACTGGGGACTTGTTCATTTAACCCCCACTTGTTCTGCTGCCAGTAAATCCAAGTGATGTGTCCTTAGGTGGACACGGGTGGACATGGGTGGACATGTCCTTGACACCACTGTCCAGTTGCTCACCTAGTGCTGCAGAGTTAGTAGGATCCTTTAACAGTGTGTTTAGAACCATGCCTGCTTCCAATATTGCCTGGTTTGTCTGGCTGCTTGATCTTTGGCCAGAAGGGATTACGTCCTGACCATTTTCAGGCACACTTAGGTACACTTTTATAGACTCCACCCCTAGCATACAGCAACCCATTATCCCCACAAGTGGGTGTTACCCAGTTGTCCCAGTGTACACGGTATAATCATCCAAAAAGTGTACAGTGTAGACAGTGTAGACACACAGTTTAAATACTCACAAAGCCCATACCTTTTTGTGAGAGGTGCCATCCAGGGAATAATTAAGAGACCTGAGACCTGTTTCACAAGGGCCATATACGAGCGACATTGACTTACGAGCAAGATACTAGTAAGGTGGTGTTAAGATCAATCATTGGGTTCATTGGTCATATCTCCATAGCTCACTCTTAGTAGGGGGGTGTTTCAAAAGGAAATGGGGAGTGAAGCTTATGAGTAAAGAGTCATTGTAAGAGTGAAACATGAGTAGCTGATTTATGTGGAAGGTTAAGGGTACACATAAATGGGAAACTTCACCTTTACTCGTCACCTTCACTCCCCATTTCCTATTTAAACACCTCCTATTAAAAAATATGTAAGACTAAGCTATTGATAAATTTGCTCGTAAGTCTGTATTACTCGTATATGGCCCTTGTGAAACAGCTCTCTGTACCCCCTTTCCATATTGCAAAGACTGGTTTCCTCTGTTTTAAACCAACCACTAATGGATCACCAACCAACCATAACTTCTTTGATTTCTCACTCAACTAGATTCAATCCATACATGTCATGGTGATTCAGTTCATCTTCCCTCCTATACCACTGGTGATATTGTAAATCTCGCTTTTTGTATCAGTATACAGTCAATTCCCAGCAAATTGTCGTGACTCCTCGTCAACCTGTGTGAAGCGGCTCACACATGTCGCTCGATGGAACACGACGTCGCTATAGCACAAGATCACCAGGAATAGCAATGGTGGTGATCACATGGCCTCACCTCAGATGGCGAGGATTGTGATCACTCATCCTCACCAGGGATGGCGACATGAGTGATCACTCATCCTCACCAGGGATGGCGACATGAGTGATCACTCACTTCGCTAGATGAGACACACACCACGTCATAATGCACATTCACCATGGATGGCAAGGATTGTGATCAGTCACCTCGCTAGATAAAATGCGTACCTCGTGATAGCACAGGTTCACCACGGTTGGCGAGGATCGTGATGACTCACACTCACCAGGGATGGCAAGGCGGTTGATCACTCACCTCGCTAGATGAAACGCGCACCACGTCATAGCGCAGGTTCACCATGGATGGCGAGAGTGGTGATCACTCAGACTCACCAGTGATGGCGATGCTGGTGATCACTCACCTTGTTAGATGAAAAGCTCATGATCATTGACATTGGTAATCATGCAGCCTCACATCTGCCAGATCAAAGTATGTTTTGCCAGAGAAGGTATTGCCATATGTATCTTCCCTCTAACCACAGACAAGGTGTTCATGTTGATATTTCCCTATGTATTTTTCCTGTAACCAGAGAAAAGGTGTTTATGGATAGTTGCTTTCATTTTAGAGATACCTCTATCTAAATTCAATTGATATTCTCTCTATATAATCTTGTTTGATTTAACTCTGAGGTATTACATGGAAATCAGTGTGAAACAAAGCACATTTGATACGTATGGGACTTATACTTCATGCCCACACTTCCTAGATAGGCTACATGTTGAACAGTGGTGCTGTCTCAACAACTTTGGCAATGGTGGTGATAAGTTGCCACTGTGAGTGAGAGTGAGTGACAGATGATGCAATCCTCAGAGAGCATTTACTTGGAGTGACACAAATTCACGTATTGAGTGAGACCAATGTTGGCAATGGTGGTGATAAGTCGCCATTTTGAGAGAAGATTGACTAGGAGTGATACACACTCACGCAGTGAGTGAGAGCCATGTGGCAATGCAGGTGAAAAGTTACCATTCTGAATGAGAGTTGACAAACAGTGGCACATATTGACGGAGTGAGTGAGATCCATGTTGGCGATGGTGGTGATAAGTCACCATGCTTTGTGAGGGATGACAAGGGGTGGCACATACTCACGCAGTGAGTGAGATCATGTTGGCGACTGTTGTGATAAATCGCCATGCCATGTGAGACTGACATGCAGTGGCGAAAGATGACGCAGTGAGTTATCACTCAGAAAGGAGTCACCATTGATGACCAATCATGGCGACAGATAACGACAATTTGCTGGGTTGAGATTCAAACGGTATATCACGGTTCTACATCCCGTCAGAGGGCAAAAAAAAGTCAAAATATTATGATGTCTGTAACTTATGGACAACGAAGCAGTGCAGCAAAGGGTTGCACTTATATTAAGTGAGGGATGAACCTTGTGAATGCATTTCCTGAGCTCGATTCTTGTGAAGTTTTGCGTATTGGTTCATTGCCTGAGCCAAAGGGAGTGGGGGACTTAGCAGTATATACGTGAACAACAATCCACTACCACATACATGCCTGTCTGACAAGGATCCCTGGGTATGTGGGGAACACTTGAGAACTGTGTGTGAGGCGCTGGGCCCTGGGTATGAGGAGGTTAATTCAAAAGATCCTGGGATCGCAACCTCAGCAATCTTAGGAATTATTCTGCCTTATCCTATTAAGCGATCTTAAGATTAGACTGCATTCACTTTTCCTAGCCAGCACTAAGATCGCATCGATCTTAGCCTCAGCCCTCCTACACTATTCCAAGAAGTACTGACTGGGCACAGGGGTAAGAGACCCAAAATAAAGGAATAGCTGTGGAGCCACTCTTCTTCACAACAGTGTTTATACCATCATTCCCCGTCCCCATATGGGCTAACAAAAGAGCACAGGGTGCAGTTGACCCCGTACAGTATTAGAGAGTTGTTCCCATGAATTTATGATTTATGCTTGCCTATTAGAAGCATTGTGCCCCCCCAGGACAAAGAGAGAGAAGGGATGAATTACCTTACAGTGCACTTAATGCATGAGTAGCCCTAAGAGCCCTCAAGGACACTCAGCAAACGTCCTCCCTCCCCTCTATATGTATGCAGCAGGCTATTCACTCTTTTGATCAGGAGTGTTCCCTGTAAGTGCTCTTGTACTCAGGTTAAACCACTATGCAATTCTTTCACTAAGATCGCAGTGATCTTAGCGCTGCAAAAGGAATAGTGAAGTGATCCCAGGACTTGCTATTCTTGACAGGCCTGCAACCACTGCATTAGATAGGGTAGACTGGCCAGGTCTTATGATATGTGCCTACACTAAGATCGTTTGGGTTGCGATCCCAGGATGTTTTGAATTAAGCTCCAGAAACCATCAGCATCATGCCATAACTCTATTGACTGCTCAGATTATTCCAATTCACATTTTAATGCGCTGAGTCTTTTCTTTTCCGTGTGTTTTAAAGACACACGAAAATGTTGGATTTAATCAGGACGAATGTTAACTAATTACAAAGCCTGGGCAAAAAGACGTTGCCCTAATTGGATTGCCCTGATTCTTGTTCAGTATTAAATCGTTATCAGATACGGGGCACACGGGAATTCTGACCTATTTTCCATCATAGCGATATCTCGCCTCCATTCAAAGTAAGGTCTTTTAACCAATAACCTTTTATGTGAGACCCCTGCTCAACAGGCCCTCCAAAATCTAGACCCCCGTAACTGATAATAAAACCTATTGTCAGTACTGACTATACCCACATATTCTGGGCCCACGGTCAGATGACTATATACCTTAGTCACATATTAGTCAGAAAGATAGTCATCCTGACTATATGTATAGCTCACAGATTCATGATGTCACAGGTTTCTCTGTCACCCAGAAAGAGCACATATTTATGGTTGCCTGGACTAGGAGGAGACAATCATAATCAGGCAAAATCATCATCTTAACCTGTCCATCCATGGAAACTCAATATGCCTGGCCATCGGTGGATAGGTAAGTACCGTATTCATTCTGATAAGCACACATGCTCTAGTAAGTGCACACCCCTCCTTTTTGGAACCCAAACTGGTGTCAAATCAGTCAAATGAAATGTAAAAATAAAGATTTTTAGGGCAAAAACAACGATTTTAGGCTTTTGTGGGTGCGCTTATTAGAATGAATTTTTCTTTGAGCACTTAACAATTAATTTACCGCACATGTGCGCTTGTTAAAACGAATACAGTAATCTATTAATTTGATATTTGTGGCAATTACAGTATAACAATAGTTATTTTGGGTTCAAACTGTTCATCAATAGGAACATACATGGCAGATATCTTTGAATGGGTGAATGTTTACTGACTGTACATATAAGTCATACTAACTAACTAAATGTTGCTTAGCAACAAAATTATAGTCATCTGACTAAGGACTATTTCTATAGATTAAGGCATGATTATAGGTTGACTATATGACTAAC
Organism: Acholoe squamosa; assembly: GCA_949317995.1. Taxonomy (NCBI): domain Eukaryota; kingdom Metazoa; phylum Annelida; class Polychaeta; order Phyllodocida; family Polynoidae; genus Acholoe; species Acholoe squamosa. The sequence continues at coordinate 21,954,133 of OX439045.1, read as the reverse complement.
TTAAGTTAGTCACGGGAGACTATAGAGGGATAGCCATAAATCGCAATATCATTGGACTATCTTAAGTTAGTCACCACTGACTAAGATATTAGACCCTATTTTTATCAATGTAATAGTACCCCATCCGACCAGAGCCCAGCAGGGTGAAAAACTCATGGAGGCATTTGGTTGAGAATGAGAGGGCACACTTAACGTTGGATTCAGCGCTGTGGAATCGGTGAACACACATATCAAAAATATCTAAGGGGAAACTGTGTGTGATCAATGTACCACTTCTGTATCATACATTGATCAGATTCATGTGCACACCAGTGTAACTGTCCATAGATAGACCAAGCACCCTACTGGGTTATAACCCGTGGCTGAAAGATTAGGGTTGTGTGGTGTGAATTCTAACCAGATAACAGTTAAGTAGGTGGTGATGGACTGATGCCTGCTGCGTTTCCCACACTATCAGCTGCCAAACACTTGCATTATTAGCTAGTAGAGCTGTCACATCAGTTATAGTGGAGCAATCGATTAAGTCTCAAACAATAAGATCTCGGCTGACATCCCTAGCATGTTGGGGACCCAGTTGTCTCTAGTAGTTCATTATCAATGTTATCTCTCACCTAGGATGTTTGATATTGAGCTATAACCTCAGTGGAAGTTTTATTTTCCAATTTTCAATTACCATTATTATGAAATAGCATTTTTCAGAGTCAATGTGTGATTTAAAGATATTCCTGGTCAAACCTGAGAAATATTGTGAGAGTCAAACCTTATTGCTTTGTTATATGAAGACACAAACTCCTTTTTGCAGAAATGACACTCATATTTATCTTAGTTGAGCCGTTCAGAGTTCTTTGACCTGTTGGCTGACATAGTATTAACCTCATTTGCCATTATAATTATATACTGAGAGTAGCTGCCATGTTCCTTCTGCTTGTTCATGACTGTTTTACATTTATATCTTCTAAGAGTCGATGTAGAATAATAAGAAATCAAGCAGCGATCCAATGACAGCCAATTCCTTATGAATAGATGCTTCTTTGGAAAGAATGTCTTTCTTTATTTTGGAAAAAAAAAAACACTCCAGTCAGTGTGACCGCTCAGAGATATAGAACTATACAATGTATGTCTACACGGAATTGACACTTCTTCCTCAAACATATACGTAGACTCATCAGCCATGCTTTCCAGGAAGCTAGAAGAGAGGTTGACAAAGACATCATGTGATAGGTGTGTATTTCTCACTGTGGCTAATCACCATTTTACAGATGTTACACTCACTCAACAAGATCGGTTCGCTTTTGATGACGTTGGGAAATGGATGTTTTCAGCCTAGTATCGAAAACAGTAGCCTGGAAACTGAACTTCCTTCATGGCTTATCTTCACCATGTTTGCTTCCTAGAAAGCACTATGGCCACATTCTGGGTGGGGGTTATCTTGTTAATAGGGTCAATCATCGGCTGCCTCAGGACATGGTCCCACCCTTACAGACATAGAGAGACATACACAGCAGATAGGTGCTATCGGTAAGTGCTGATATCAGCACTTTAACTTATCTACATTGCTACTCCCATCCTGGGGAGGGCCCTAGATACTCTCTAGAGGCAAACACTTTAACAGCCTCAGGTTACCTTAGTCCTATCTCACACAGCTCAGTGCCAAAACAATTGCTACAGCCTCATGTTATAATCCTTCACTAAGGCTGGCATAACACGGCATAACACCTCCAGTATGCATTCCCATCTCTTATCATGGGTGAAGCAATATGGCATTCACGAATACCCAGGTACTTGTCCTAATAAGCGCTTACTATGGCAATGCACCTATATCAAAGACCTTCTCTTGTTAATGAAGATGGCGATTCAAAAGCTAAACAGGAATCTTTCATACTACATCACCTTGGTGACCAGAATAAGAAACATATAATATGTGTTTGTTTCCATTTACGATGACAACTAACATTATTAGTTGTATTCCTTATACAGCTAAAATGATAGACCTTAGTTTCGAGACCTAAAGCGATTGTTTTATCGTTGTCTTTTCGATCACATAGATTCCTCCTAAGATTTTGATTGCCTATCGATTCCCTCTGTTCTCTATTGTGGGCTGCTTTTTGTAAACCTTTTTGGATTCCTATAAAAGAACCACGTGTAAAATCATGACAAACACGAGAGAGTCGGTTGGCTGCTTTGCAGTTCTAGGAGATCTTATTATAACGGTATCACTCAGAACTAGTGAAATGCTTCTGAACCAGAACAAGTGACAACTGTATCTGAACTCTATACACCGTCAGAATTCTAAAAAGAGGGGTATGGATCAAGCCCGAGATCTATTTTGCACAAGGCTAGGTACCAGCCAGATGGTTTTCCAGACTAATGGCCCACAATCCACGTGGCACCCGGACATGTGGCACACCTGTCCCATGGCACCCATGATTCATGGCCCCTTGGACTCATGGCACCTAGACATATGGCCGAAATTTGATTGCACAAGCCCTTTACTAGCCCTAGTCAGAGGATTGTGTAGGATTGCACAAGATCATACAGGGATTGTACAAGATCGTACAGGGATTTACAAGATCGTACAGGGATTTTACAAGATTGTACAGGGATTTGACAAGATCATACAGGGATTGTACAAGATCGTACAGGGGTTTACAATATCGTACAGGGATTTACAAGATCATACAGGGATTGTACAGAGTCGTACAAAGATTGTACAAGATCATACAGGGATTGTACCTGGATTGTACAAGATCATACAGGAATTTCACAATGATTGTACAAGATCATACAGGGATTGTACAAGATCATACAGGAATTGTTCTTGGATTGTACATGAATTGTACAAGATCATACAGGGATTGTACAAGATCATACAGGGATTGTACATGGATTGTACATGGATTGCACAAGATCGTACAGGGATTTACAAGACCTTTACGAGCCCTAGTCAGAGGATTGTGTAGGATTGCACAAGATCATACAGGGATTGTACAAGATCGTACAGGGATTTACAAGATCGTACAGGGATTTTACAAGATTGTACAGGGATTTGACAAGATCATACAGGGATTGTACAAGATCGTACAGGGATTTACAATATCGTACAGGGATTTAAAAGATCATACAGGGATTGTACAGGGTCGTACAAAGATTGTACAAGATCATACAGGGATTGTACCTGGATTGTACAAGATCATACAGGAATTTCACAATGATTGTACAAGATCACACAGGGATTGTACAAGATCATACAGGAATTGTTCTTGGATTGTACATGGATTGTACAAGATCATACAGGGATTGTACAAGATCATACAGGGATTGTACATGGATTGTACATGGATTGTACAAGATCGTACAGGGATTTACAAGACCATACAGGGATTTACATGGTCGTACAGGGATTTACAAGATCGTACAGGAATTTACAAGATGATACAGGGATTTACAAGATCATACATGGATTTTACAAGATCATACAGGGATTGTACAAGCTCATATAGGGATTGTACAAGATCATACAGGTATTGAACAGAGATTTTACAAGGTCATACAGGGATTGTACAAGATGGTACAGGGATTGTGCAGGGTCATACAGGGATTGTACAAGATCATACAGGGATTGTACAAGATCATACAGGGATTGTACCTGGATTGTACAAGATCATACAGGGATTGTACAAGATCATACAGGGATTGTACCTGGATTGTACATGGATTGTACAAGATCGTAGAGGGATTTACAAGACCATACAGGGATTGTACAAGGTAATACAGGGATTTACAAGATCGTACAGGGATTGTACAAGATCATACAGGGATTTACAAGATCATACAGGGATTGTACAAGCTCATACAGGGATTGTACTTGATCATACAGGTATTGAACAGAGATTTTACAAGGTCATACAGGGCTTGTACAAGATGGTACAGGGATTGTACAATATCATACAGGGATCATACAGGGATTGTACAAAATCATACAGGGATTGTACAAGATCATACAGGGATTGTACCTGGATTGTACATGGATTGTACAAGATTGTACAGGGATTTACAAGACCATACAGGGATTGTACAAGGTCGTACAGGGATTTACAAGATCGTACAAGGATTGTACAAGATCACACAGGGATTTACAAGATCATACAGGGATTTTACAAGCTCATACAGGGATTGTACTAGATCATATAGGCATTGAACAGAGATTTTACAAGGTCATACAGGGATTGTACAGGGATTGTACACGGTCATACAGGGATCATACAGGGATTGTACAAAATCATACAGGGATTGTACAAGACTACACAGGGACTGTACAAGATCATACAAGGATTGCACAAGATCATACAGAGATTGTACAGGGTTGTACAGGGATTGTACAAGATCATAGAGGGATTGTACAAGATCATACAGGGATTTACAAGATTGTACAGGGATTTACAAGATCATACAGGGATTGTACAAGATTATACAGGGATTGTACAGGATCGTACAGGGATTGTACAAGCTGGTACAGGGATTGTACAAGATCATTCCAGGATTGTACAGGGATTGTACAAGATCATACATAGATTGTACAAGATCATACAGGGATTGTACAGGGTCGTACAGGGATTGTACTGGGTCATACAGGGATTGTACAGGGTCGTACAGGGATTGTACAAGATCATACAGGGATTGTACAGGGGTTGTACAATATTGTACAGGGATTGTACAGGATCGCACAGGGATTGTATAAGATCATACAGGGATTGTACATGCTTGTAAAGGGTCGTACAGTATTGTACATTAATTCCACAGTTCCCTTACTATGTAAAACTCAGTGCAATACTACCTGTACACTACCAGTACACTGCCCACTACCTGTACAACCTTTGTACGATCCTGTAAACTTCCAGTACACTAACTATATGATCCCTGTACAATCCCTGTTCGATATCTGTATGATCCTGTATGATACCTGATCGTACAGAGATGTATATAGGAATGACGAATTTTGTGTATCGAATGTTTGTATTGACATCGAGAGCCGGTCATATTTCCCTCGAGTGAGTTATACGAACGAGAGGGAAATGTGACCGGCTCGAGATGTCAATACAAACATTCAATACACAAAATTCGTCATTCCTATATTTATTTTTACATGTTTAGGCACAGGGAAGCGATGAAATCAAACAAAAACTCACTGTTTAATTGAACTTTCACTACGGGGGACGCCATGACACCTTGCTCAACTGCGGACTTCGGTTTGTCAATGCACCGCAGAAAATATAGTTCTGATCCAAAAATCAATCATCTTACGATTAACTGACACTTTCATAAATTTTCAATTCAAAATAATTTTTATTTGCACTAAAATAGAATTTATGAGGGTAGTTTAGCACTTACAGGAAAGATTTTTAGTTTAAATCTACCGCACATCATTTCTCTCTTTGTTTCTATCAACAAGGTCTAAGAATCTGGTGGAGAGTGCAGGTTGAACCATGACCTACTTACTTCCGTGGCACAGAAACACCATATTACGTCATGTGGGGTCATGTGGGCGTGGCAACAACCCTAGATCAGTCATACAATATTAATGCAACAGTTGACAGTCAAGTGAATACCAATATTCATTATGAGTGATTGTGCCATTAATATAATTCATTATGCTAGGAGGCCAGATTACTCAAATAATGTCCAGATCTTGCCTATTTAATCCAGGATACTGGCATAAGTCGGGCAAAAAATTTACTGGCTATTATTAACCTGCGTATTTGTACTAGCCGAACTTGCAACATCACCATAATGGATGTGAATATTGACCGAACCCTGGATGGTGGCCCCAGCAAACATGCTGGCCACGTCAAGTGGGAATCCTCTGTGGGCCGCCTGGAGGCCAACTTGGCCTCCTATGTGTGGCTGGTGCAGGATGATTGGTGCTGGTGCTGGAATCGCATCCACCATGAAGGCTGGAGGCTGTACGACAGGAGCTGCAGGCTGTATGATAGGAGCCGGAGGCTGTACGATAGGAGCTGGAGGCTGTATGATAGGAGCCGGAGCCTGTACGATAGGAGCTGGAGGCTGTATGATAGGAGCCGGAGCCTGTACGATAGGAGCTGGAGGCTGTACGACAGGAGCTGGAGGCTCAAACGCTTGCTCCGGCTCTTGCTCTAGCTCCGGCTCAGACTCAAGGTGTGCGGCAGAACCAGCAGCGGCAGAAGGGCGTTTCTTCAACAGTGATCGACCTTTCCCAAAGGAATTAGGGGCAGATCTCTTTCCTCCGACCAATATGGAACACATGTCCATCTGCTGCTCAACACTGGCTGTACCATAGTTGTTGATGGAGTTCTCGTTTTTGTGGCCGGTGATTTGGCAGATGATGGTAGGAGGGACACCGGCGTGGAGTAGTTTGGTGATGGCGGTGGACCGAACCGAATGATTCTTAATAGCACTGGTCAATCCGGCGGCCTCCTTTACCTTCGGCATGATCTGGCCGATTGATCCCTCAGACATATTGGAGGTCTTGTATGGATACCTCATATCCCAGTTGGCGTGATATTGCGGTGTCAGAAATAAATGACACTCCTCGTCCTTCTGTTCCGGTGATCTCTTTTTGTTGAGGTACTTCCACATCCGCACCCCGCATCGTTCCTCATCTTCAAGAGGCCACAACTTGGGCTGAAAGTGGCGCGGAGCCCCTTTACCCTTGCGAGTTTTGGTGACCCTTTCATTCCACAGCAGGTGTTCTGTCGGAAGCCCCTCATCGATGAGCTTCAGATCATTCCATTTTGTATCCCACTGCTCATCCCGACCTCGCCAACCAAATGCATTGGAAAAAATAAAAAAAATAGTGTGCTGTAGAGTGCGCGGGCACCTGTATCCAAAGGCACCAGTCTGCCAGCATAGTTCTTCATCCTCAGCAGTCAGTGGCACTGCCTTATTCGGTCTGTTCCCGAGGCCCATTTCCTTGAGTTCGGTCCTCCTCGTCTCGAGTACCTTCTTAAAGAGGCTGAAGTGAGGGTCTGTGATAAGGCACACCGGATAGTCGTTTTCTCGGCAATATCTGAAAAATATGAGTGATTGTGCCATTAATATAATTCATTATGCTAGGAGGCCAGATTACTCAAATAATGTCCAGATCTTGCCTATTTAATCCAGGATACTGGCATAAGTCGGGCAAAAAATTTACTGGCTATTATTAACCTGCGTATTTGTACTAGCCGAACTTGCAACATCACCATAATGGATGTGAATACGCCAGTCCCACCTCGGGGAATACGATGTAAAAATATCCCATGGTCGTGGACATTTGCTTAGGTATTAACCTCAGTGCTGACATCTAGCCCTAACTAGCTTAAAAAAATTCGTATATCAAGTCTTCCATTCAGTCCTTCTACCGGTACAGTCCCCATAGACTTATCATTACGTGAACAAAGCTAAAACTAAATAATTTCTCCTGGGCTTAATATTTCGAATTTCTGGGTGGGGTTTGCGCCAAATATTAGTTTAACTATTCTAGTTTTTAGCCTCTTAAGGATTTTTAGGGGGTTGAAGCCTAACATGTCAAAAAATAAATAAAGCATTTTGATGTCTGGCCGTATCAGTCATTTCTATATACTTTCAATGCTTAAGATAAAACATCTGCTCGGAGATTAAGTTATATGTATGGCAAGTGTAGGCGATCAGCTGATCGGTGAAAATCTGGGTCAAGGCAACGAATTTAATTATTTTCCGGCTTAATTTTGACAAAAACAAAAAAATAACCCCCCCAAGCACTGTAAAATGATGAAATCTACCATGATAGTGGTGTAATTTCCCATAAAAGGTTCAAATAAAAATTTAAACTGCAAATAATGTACCGCTGATCTGAGCCTCAGTGCAATCTCTATGGGAGCAATGTCACGGCCACACATCAAAATGCTTTATTTTTTGTTTGACATGTTAGGCTTCAACCCCCTAAAAATCCTTAAGAGGCTAAAAACTAGAATAGTTAAACTAATATTTGGCGCAATCCCCATCCAGAAATTCGAAATATTAAGCCCAGGAGAAATTATTTACTTTTAGGTTTGTTCACGTAATGATAAGTCTATGGGGACTGTACCGGTAGAAGCACTGTATGGAAATGACTGATACGGCCAGACATCAAAATGCTTTATTTTTTTTTTGACATCTTAGGCTTCAACCCCCTAAAAATCCTTAAGAGGCTAAAAACTAGAATAATTAAACTAATATTTGGCGCAGTCCCCACCCAGAAATTCGAAATATTAAGGTCAGGAGAAATTATTTAGTTTTAGCTTTGTTCACGTAATGATAAGTCTATGGGGACAGCTATAAGGCGCACCTACAGAATAATTTTTGTATTGGGGGGTTAGGCCTAATTTTCAGCACTGAGACTAATACATAGTAAACTTGAGTTATTTTACTTGTTTACCATCGTACTCCCATTAAAAAGTATTCAGGATTTATTCAATGACAGCTCATTTAGTTTTGGTCGACATGGGTCTATTTTAGCATTGAAAGTATATGAAAATGACTGATACGGCCAGACATCAAAATGCTTTATTTTTTTTTTGACATCTTAGGCTTCAACCCCCTAATAATCCTTAAGAGGCTAAAAACTAGAATAATTAAACTAATATTTGGCGCAGTCCCCACCCAGAAATTCGAAATATTAAGGTCAGGAGAAATTATTTAGTTTTAGCTTTGTTCACGTAATGATAAGTCTATGGGGACAGCTATAAGGCGCACCTACAGAATAATTTTTGTATTGGGGGGTTAGGCCTAATTTTTAGCACTGAGACTAATACACATTAAACTTGTGATATTTTACTTCATTCCCATCGTACTCCCATTACAAAGTATTCAGGATTTATTTAATGACAGCTCATTGACTTGTGGTCGACATGGGCCTATTTTAGCATTGAAAGTATATGGAAATGACTGATACAGCCAGACATCAAAATGCTTTATTTTTTTTTTGACATCTTAGGCTTCAACCCCCTAAAAATCCTTAAGAGGCTAAAAACTAGAATAATTAAACTAATATTTGGCACAGTCCCCACCCAGAAATTCGAAATATTAAGGTCAGGAGAAATTATTTAGTTTTAGCTTTGTTCACGTAATGATAAGTCTATGGGGACTGTACCGGTAGAAGCACTGAATGGAAGACTTAATATACGAATTTTTTTAAGCTAGTTAGGCCTACATCTCAGCACTGAGGTTAATACACATTAAACTTGGGATATTTTACTTCGTTCCCATCATATTCCCATTAAAAAGTATGCAGTGGTTAATATGTTATAGCCGTTTTAGTTTTGGTCGACATGGGCCTATTTTAGCATTGAAAGTATATGGAAATGACTGATTCGGCCAGACACCAAGATGCTTTATTTTCGTTTTACCCATTTAGGCTTCAACCCCCTAAAAATCCTTAAGAGGCTAAAAACTAGAGGAATTAAACTAATATTTGGCGCAAACCCCACCCAGAAATTCGAAATATTAAGGTCAGGAGAAATTATTTAGTTTTAGCTTTGTTCACGTAATGATAAGTCTATGGGGACTGTACCGGTAGAAGGACTGAGTAGCGCCATAGAGTTTGTATTAGCAGCATTTTGGGGACGATCAGAAAATGTAAGATTTGACATAGTAAGGCTTCATATTTTTATTTGGGCTTGGGAAATATCGTAGGGGGGGTCTTAGTGCATCAATTCATCATATTTTTACCTCGCCACACCAGTATAATATGATGTGAGGGTATCCGGTTGGTGGAATTTTTGTTCATCGGTAGCAGCTGCCATTGTCACGCCTTTGGGCAACTTCTTCCTCACTCCCAGCACAAACGCAGACATCAATGATGCAAGTTTTTTCGGGGGAATATCCAGAACATCCCTATTTTCTTGCAAATTCTCTCTAAAGTAGCCATGTACTTTCCTCATAACCTAAGAAAAAAATTTTACAGCCATTATTTTACGAGATATAGCAAGAAAACCGAATTGGATCAAAGTAAATTCTCCCAAAGTCAAATCTCCCAACCTGCATCTCCTCCCCGTCCCGCCCACCTGTCAAAGTGGCAATGGCTAATGTTTACACTTACAGACTCGGTCTTTTTTACTGTGTTTGTATTTCTACGATGTAGTACATAAGCTCTATGTAGTTCTTCCATCTCATCTTGATTTTCTTCTTCTTCTGGGGTAATTATAGGTTCAGGTGGTGTTTGAGGGGCCTGTACAGCAGGTGGGACTACCTGTTCCTCCAGGGGTTCGTCTGCTACTAATAGCTCAAATATACCCATATCTTGAAGAACTCTGTCATTTTCAGCTTCTTGTTCCTCCATAACTTCTAAACAAATGTTGGCAATCATATCTGGGAGTACATCATAAAAAATATCTACTGCTTGCACCTTTACAGCATTATTTCTTGCTTCTTGGGTAGAATTTCTATACGAAGCCATAATTAGCAGACGACGCAAGTAGTCCCTTGCCAACCGGAAATGGGTTTGTTTCCTGCGCGATGAGACTAGGTCAGCCACGCGTCGAGCAAGGAATGGCCGGACGGGGCGGGTCCCGACTCGTATCGATGTGGAAAATCAATGGATTCTTATTTATTTTGAAGAAAATGGAGGAATTTGGCATGGCATGTTCATCTAGGATATCTAAGGATGGTTCTCTGTTAATAACTCCACCAGGCTCCATTGAAATCTATGCTAACGAGGTCTGCAAACATCAGGTATGTGGGGAAAAAAAATTCAAATGCTGGATATAGATTCCTGCGCCGAGTGATGAGGCCGGAAGGAGGGGAAATACAGTCGAAATGTCAAATAACTTTTTGGCAAATACGAACCCATATATCGTAAATAATCACAATATGCTTTACCGTGCGTTAGTCTACGGGAGTCCAGAATCTTACTAAACATGTAAAAATAATGTACAGGATTGTACAGAGATCATACAGAATCGTACAGAGGTCATACAGGATCATACAGAGGTTGTACAGGATCATACAGGATCGTACAGAGGTCATACAGGATCGCACAGGTATTGTACAGGATCATGCAGAGATTGTATGGGACCGTAAAGGATTGTACATGGTTGTACAGGGATTGTTCAGTGACCATACAGGATTGTGTACATGGATACTGGTATTGTACCGGGATTGAACTGGTAGTTTACAGTAGTGTACACCACCAATATTTCGGCCATATGACCAGGGGCCATGTGGATTAGGGGCCATGATGTTTTCTGCCATGTGACCGGGTGCTATGTGACCAGGTGCCAGAATGATTTCGGCCATGTGCCCTAGAATCCATCAGGATCCAGCTTTGGGGTGGTTCAGGATAGGGTAAATAAGTCCACAATTCAGTATTAGGGCAAGGTGTCGTTATAGTCGTTTTATTGCAGCTTGTCCATTTATTTTACACAGTGTATGAAACCTGCAGGGCATTTGGAAGTGACTGTGCGGGACCTGTGGATTGATTGGGGCTAGAGCCTGAAGAGGACAGTCTGGAGCATGGTTATCTCTCAGTGAGAACTGCAGAGAATTGAGATTTGTGAAATCTCAATTCACAAATGGGATGTTTAAGCTGCACTTTAAGCGCAACCTTTACATCTCCTCCCTCACACCCTCTCTCCTCACGAAGCATGGCTAGGTTTTGTACAGGATCGTACAGAGATTGTACAGGATCGTTCCATTCAGATTTTCTAATTATAAAACATTGATAAATAAGTATTGGCGTCTACAGCTCCTGCATCTATTGGTCACAAATAATTGAACTGCCCTACCATTGCGGGACTGCCCTAGTAAACTCTATGCAGTGACTGTAGTAAGTTTCAAATAATAGCAGTTTTGCACAATCATACCATTTTGAGGAATTCCCTCCTGCACCACTCAGTTACCGCTCCCTATAGCGAGGAATACGGATGTCCTGTGCAAGCGGACATGGACCAGCCATCTCATGTTTTCTTGCCAGAAAATGGCCAACTTCACAATATCTAGACAGGTATACATTTTGGGAATGAGCAGCGTGACGGGCCTTGGGCACTGCATTGGCTGGGAATGGTGATTGGCATGTACCTTTTATCGCAAGATGGGCACCGACTTTTGCACGCTATTATGTCTCATGTCCTCACTATAGGTAAGCTGTTCATCAATAACAGTTAGCTCAGCTGTACAATTAGGGCCATTTTCCACCGATGTGAGCCAACAAGCCCACAGTAGTGGCTACTGTCAGCCAACAGAAAGCCATGCCCCACCACTGGTTCCTATGGCAAAGGTCGGCAGCCCTGGGTGGAGGAAAATGGGCCTTACCCCCAATCCTTTTTTTGCCACACTGACAGGTATGGCACTTAAAATGCATACCAAAGCTTCCGGTAGGCTGGTGCGTAAATCATTTTAGTATAGGTAGGCTGTATAAGCCCTATATCTTGGCTTATTAAAAAGTTTCATTCAAGGATCCAACTCCTAGGGGGTCAGTTTTTATCACAGATGCCGTAAAACCTTCTAAAAAGGGGGTACGTTAATGATCGTAATCAATCAAACATGAATAACACCACTAATAAGAGGCCTGGAAACACCAAATATTGTGGCCAGACTGGTACAATACATGACTTTATGTATACCAAAAAGCTAAAGTGAGGCCCGAAAACTCTTGAAGTTACGCATAGGTGGATAAATTGGAAAATGTGAAAATTTGTGAATTTATTTTACCATTTTTTAACTTTAGCCTAGCTCATTCAAAATCCTTCATACAATGACTATATTAACTGTCCATTGTCTCTAGTAGACCTACTGTACATAATAATTAGAATTGGCCTGATATATCATACCTATACTTCATAGTTGGTGCTTGCGTAGAGGCCATTATATTACACATATTATCATTAACGTACCCTATTTGTTAACCTCTCAAAGAATGGCCACAGCTCATCTATACATCATCATATGCTTTTGTTATCACATACACCATCACAAGAGAGGTTGTACTACCTATCTAGAGTCATTTAACCCTGCATAAGGCCCATCTTGGGTGTTTAATATCACTTTGAAAATTAAAAATCACAAAATTTCTACACTTCTCGCAAAGCATGCATGCCATGGGGTGCTAAAATGCATCTTTATATACACCAAATAGTATTTTCTCATAAGCCAAACATGTCTATGATTGAATACAAATAATAGAAACACCATACAAGATGATAGGCTGGCACTATAACAATAGAACTTTAACCATCTCAAAATCCTCCTCCCAGTCATTAACGTACCCCATTTGCTAACCTATCAAAGAATGGCCACAGCTCACCTATACACTATCATATACCATTGGCATCACACACATAATGAGTAAAGAGGTTGTACTACCTATCTAGAGTCATTTAAACATACATAAGGCCCATCTTGGGTGTTCAATATCACTTTGAAAATTAAAATCACAACTTTTTCAACACTTCTCGCGGCCTTCGCTTGCAGCACAGTACAAAAATATACACTTATATACCTTAAATACTCTTTCCTGAGGGTAAATGAGATCATAATACATATATAGAGTCATTTAACCATTGATAAGGCCCATCTTGGGTGTTTAATATCACTTTGGAAATTAAAAATCACAAAATTTCTACACTTCTCGCAACGCGTGCATGCCATGGCGTACAGTAATATGCCTCTACATACCTCAGATACTCTTTTATAATAAGCCAAACATCACTACTATTGAATAGAAATGATACAAAAACCATATTAGGTCACAGGTTGAAAAAATATAATTGTAACTTTGTTCATCTCTTAATCCTTGTACCGTCATTAACGTACCCCGGTCTTTAACCTATCAAAGAATGAGAAGAAATACATTAAATAAAAAGGTAAATAGTGATTAAACAAGTTCCTATATGCTGACAAAGGATGTACAACAACGCCAAAGATTTTATCAGAGGTTTTTATGCTGATATGGTAATTCATAGTGAGGAAATCAGTAGATTTTAAGATAATAAGGAATTTTTTAGTGTTTGAATACTGATAAGATATACATAAATAAATAGGAAAAAAATATTCATGTTCTTATATGCTTACAAATAATGTACAGTAACCCCGGAAGTTCAATCAGCTGATAAATTGCTAATATGGAAATTTATACTGACAAAATATAAGAAAAATGCTGAAATATAGCCACCACAAAAATTCTTTGGAAAAAAAGTATTCAGTATCTAACTAATGGCACTAGTGTGAGTTAGAGGTACCATAGGGGCATGTCATGGTGAAATATGATGGAGCTATGTGCACTGGAAGTGCCACTTGTGTGGAAAATACAGAATAAGAAGGGGGGGTACGTTAATGATCGCAAAGATTTATAACCACTCAGCAGTGGGGGCTTTGTGCAAGGGTGAGCTTACCTGGTCAACACAACAGAGGGGGGACATGTCTAACATACCCACCATAAAACATTCCCCTGAATCCAAGATGGCGTAGTAGGCAGGCATCTTGCCACCGGGGTACGTTAATGACCGACGAGCACTATCTCCCTAAATTTGGCCACTATGGCTATGCTTTCGATCCCACAGGAGGATTAAACACACCAAAATGCCCAAATAAAGGTAGGAGAAGGAATATAACCCCAAAAAAACATGGGATAAGCACAATTTTGGCCGTGAGGGGGCCTAAAAGTTCACGACGAGGCAGAAATTTGGCCATTCAAGCCCAAATTGGGGTGGGGGGGTCATCTCAAAACACCCAAACATGGCCCAAAATGCATCTTACACACGTAGGGGGTCCTATTCTAAAGGATTATCAACAATTTAGACCCAAGGGTACATCATCTCGGCCAGGAGAGGCCAAATTCTGCTTGCCGAGCGAAAAATCATTAACGTACCCCAATTTTGAAAATACAGCCCGGGGTGGCCAAAGCTTCACCCTGGGGCCCCGGGCTGCATCGCAGGCCTCACCCGGCAACACATTTTACCCCCTAGCATCCAAAATACATCGTTTCGGTACACAAAAAGCGATCTACGGCCCCCCACAGACATCTCCAACAATATTTCATCGCAATTTCATAGAATTTCATGGAATTTCCTTACCTTTTTCGCGAATTTGGGGTTCCTTTTGCAGTAGAACTCTGCCTAGGGGTAGCTATAAACAAGCTGTGACCTCCTCTGAGCTGAAACACGGTACCCGGATGCAGGCCACTTCTGCCGGGCAACAGGAAGTCGTTTTTCTCTTCCCGTGCTGTTTTTCCCGCCGCCGATCATTAACGTACCCTGCTTACGAAGAGACCCCCCATACAGCCAAACCAGACTGTATTTGGCCACAATTCTTGTTCAGGCATGATGTATTTACTCTAAAAGTGGCCATAGACTGTGGGAATTGTATGTATTTGGTTTATTTTATTCTATTTATAGGCAAAAGCCCAGGGTACGTTAATGATCGTGGTGTGCATTGAAAATCACTTATATGTGCCTGGCAAGGGTAATTCCCGGAGTACATGAAAAAATTTTTTATGGAAGACTCCCCCCTAGGGTACCTCTTAATTGCATATACTAAAAACACTGATAATATTCCCTAACCAGGTTAGATAGGCTCTATCATTAACGTACCCCACGTGAAAATTTATAATTAAATGCATATAGAAGATAAATTATGCCCCAAGACCCACCCAAACCATATGGAAATCTTAGCTGTGACCCCCCACTAAGGAATAAAAATATTATTGGTGGTGTAGAAGTGTTTCCCTTGCTATTATATGCCCAAGAGGCCACCTGACCAGTAAAACCTGGAATGACCCATATATATATATATATATATATATATATATATATATATATATATATATATATATATATATATATACTGATGTGAATTGATTAAAAAAAGATACTCGACATGGTAAAAGTGAATGTCAATTTAGTAAACCACAGAACTGGAGTACATGAATTGGTTAACATGTAAAAATCAGGTATTAGGAACTCGTGTATTTTATAAAACTAAACAATCTAGAGGGCGAATCCCATGGTGCAATCTAACCCTGGGAAAATTCGGGAACTCTTTCAGATGGGGGGACTTGCCTTTACTGCAAACTCCAAAGCTTCCAACATGCCATTGTATTTTACAAATCCGACTTTTGCAATTAAACTTACCCCTCACTCTTGCAATGCAAATATGTAAGCTGTGTTCAATTGCAATGCCATTCTCCTTGATATTGAATTTGCAAGCTGTTGTAAGTAAGCACAGTGCAGAATGAGACCGAAGTTGAACTCTGTGTGTAATTTATACAGACATTTTGCATATGAATTGCAGGGAATCAAGAAGTTGTACAATCCTTGAGGGTATGGGGCATGTTTAGATAGTGGGACTTGGGTTGCAAGTTGAAGTGAACACACATCCCTATTTGTCAATGACTTTATCCACATTTCTGTAAATTCCAAGTGAATTCTGTAAATTGCAGAAACTTTTCATTTAAGCAAGGGGAAATATCTAAATATAAAGATCTTAACTTCCGTGCAAATCTACAAGGGATTTATTTCCATTTAAACCCCCCATAGCCCTTATAGGTCTTGTAATATAAGGGGAGAGCCCTAAATTGCAACAGATGACTAAATTTTTCGGCCTTTCCGAACCTTTCGGCCAAAATTGCATCATGGGATTCGACCTTGAGACCACTGCTTCACTAATATAATATACATATGGTTTTAGAAAACATACTATGAATGAAGTTTGGCCCTAAATGGCAATGTCAGATGTCACTTAGCTCCAAGATGGCTTATGTCGCCATCTCAAAAGGGTTTAGAGCCATGATATTGCAGTCCATGCAAGGCAGTCCTACGCCACTACATTTTTGACGCCATGCCAGTGATCAAGGTGGTCGTAATGTCAACTACTGTGACTCAGAGATAGTCAAATGGCAGAGACACCACCCACGGAGTATGGGAAAACAGATCAATGTATATCGACCCTATATGGACCTCTGTGGTCGATGGTTAGTTGAAACTCTTTTCACTAGAGGGCAGGGCGTCCACTGACCCTGACACAGTGTTCTTGACCTCTGACCTTGATAAACACCCTACCCTCTCCTGGCCGCTTAACAATACCATAGTGGATCTAGCCTAGGGCCAAGCATTTATCCTCCCGGTGATGGTGCTACCTTGTAAAGTCTCTGTTATACCAAAGCCATTTACTGCTACATTCGCATGGGAAAAAAACTGCTTTTCATATCCTGAATTTCAGGGTGATAGAGGGCCATACCACATTGATATTTTTGAGACATCTGAAAACAGTGAAAGTGGGACATCCAACGTGATTGTATGCAGGGACTCTGTGAAATTTGGCTTGCAACTCTGGCGGTAACATCATACCTCCCCTTATATCATCATTTTCACCAACAAATGCCACTGTTCACATCATGAGGACCCACACCTACAAATAGAAGGAGTTATGATTTTGACCAGTGAGCGTGGATCTGGTGGCTAAAGGGTGTGTTGGTCAATGATAAGAGTGGCACATTGACAGCACATACTAACCTCATAATAGTGCAGTATGACATTACTGAAAATCGTATTTGGTTTGCTGCCTACTAACGGCTTCTTTATGTGCTGGTGATGGAGCTTTGCCATTTACCATTCTGGCTGGAACATTTAGTATCTGACAGTGAAATGAATATTTCCTGATGTGAACAGATCACTCATCATTCTGGTAATAATCCAATTTGATGAGACATCCTCATTGATGCATCACCGTTTACTAATATAAGATATCTAAGTAGTCTATGAGTTCTTTGCTTTACATCTCCTTAAAGTTACTACTTTCAGTAGTGTAGTCAATCGGTTTATCGAGAAAATACTGAAATACTTAGAAGTACTATACATCAATAAGGCACCAGCATCGATTTACCCCATGTTGTGAAACTAGATCTAAGTGAATGTTCGCTATCAGTCAGTCCTTGCCCTGTCTAGTAGTCTATAACATTCAGTGTCTGGAGGAACCTCTCAGGAGCCTCATACATAGAAGCACCACTAGATCAACACCCTCCCCCTTCCTTATTCTCCCTATACTGCTTTCCCCCACCCTTATTCAACCCCGGACTTTTCTGAAGTTAGGAAAGGGTCCAGTGCTATTCCCATTATATTACATACTTAAACCATTACAGTTGTTATATATGATCACTTATCATAAGCTATATGGTTTGAAGCTGGACACGAAGTTGCCCTTTCGAAAGGCCAAATTAAGTGTTGAATCATTACAGTTATCATGGTTACACTTTTCTATCCTTATACTTATGGAATCATTTATATATTTATGATACCGATGGTCATATGTAGACTGTTATATATGGTTCTGAGCATGCCACACGCACCATGTTAACTCTTTGGGGGTCTCCCAGAAAATGCTACAACTAGATACATGACACTCGAGGGAAACCAGGATAAAATGGAGACATTGCAATCTAGACCTCAGATAACGGCAGTGGCCCTAGATGGGTGAAACAGCCAACCTCTACAGTCCTGCTTCATTCACCCCTGAGAGTGCTATCAGAGTGAGTTTTACTTTCCTGAGATCCACAGATCAAATATTTATATTCCTTTTAGTGGAGAGTGGCCAGCCTGCTTATGGCGGCTCATTGGCTGAGGGACGAAGGCTGAAGGCCCCAGACTGGATGCAACTACAGCAAGCAGATATCAGCAGACTACATACCTACAGAGAAACGTCTATTGTGGGAATTATTTGTAACACAAGGATACTATGTAATACAAAACATTAATCTACCTTAATTCACAACGTTAGAAGTTTAGTGCCCCGGCTTAGTGCTCTACATGATAGAATGTTGATTGCTTTATTGGTAGATGTCAGAAAGATGACATGGCCGTGGAAAGTATGTATGGTCTTTGATTGTCTTGAAATGATGGCCTCTGGAAATGGTACGGCTCTGTGTGAGAGCGCACATCAGCCACGCCACCTTTGACCTAAACTTATATATCCCATCCACGAATTGGTCAGAATGTGGAGTTTTTGTTGGGTGCCATTACAGACAGGGGATAGAAACAGAAAGTCAGCTAAAACCCACCCACTTTCTTTAATTCTGCTGTTACTCTCCATTCTCTCTCTCTCTCTCTCTCTCCCTCTCTCTCTCTCTCTCTGACTATCTATATCTGTATTTCTCACTTTAAGTCCTTTAGATACGATAATTCACCTCAGCTTACTCGGTTCTAGTCGAAAACTGCTGACATTTACTGATTGCAATAGAAACAGTAAACCCTTCCCTCGTCCTTTGTGATTTTCTACTGAACCACCAAGTATAAATTTTCTGAGATACTTGAAGAAGGAGTAACTCACGGCATTTCTCCAGAATCATGACGTCTGCAACTGAGGAAAGCGAGGTTTAAGTTCCTTAGAACTGCTCTTCTGCAGTTCATTACAAAATGAACTTTCGATAAATGATCCAAGACAATGATCGTTGATGAATATCCTCTAAAGCAGGGGTCTGTCAGCAATCTAGTCAGAATGCTAGCTTCTAGTAGAGGCAAGGCCCTTTGACATTCATAACTTGGAAGTATCTGACATCCTCATAAAAAGAATGATCAAGGCCTGTAGAAAATAGTATAAGGTGGAACTTGTCTCAAAGGTCTTCATTCAAACTCAACATCCTAATGTGAAGAGTCTTGAGAGACGCAAAGTTTATATATTGAAAATTATGGCTGGATTTCTATCTTAAACTTAAGCCTGGAGTGTTCATGTCAAGCATTTCAGTACCTTTCCTCAGTCCTCTGAGCTGCGAAGAGGCAGGTTGGGCAGGTCCCAAATGTACCTAGACCATTTCTTTTGCTGATGTCAACTCTGGCTAAAGCTTACAGGAGGGTAGTAAAAATCGCAATATACATTTTGTTGTAGGACTCATGTTACCTGTCAGTATTTCTTTACACAAAATAGCAAGTTTCTGCAAAAGTACAATAGGTATGTTCTAAAAACGGCATCCTGGGGGTCATTGCACAAACAGTGAACCTTTGTTACGTAAAAAGGACTTTGAAACAGCGAGAACTACAAAGATAGGATTCCAGACCCGTTGCACAATTGTTATGCCTTTTCCCAACAAGAGTCGTTGTCACAACGTAAGATAATGTTCCTTCCTCACTGTTATTTTGTTGCTGTGACAGTGAGACTGCCGCATAGTGAGAAAAAATGCAGGGGAACCAGCGAAAGTTGACCCAGTTCCCGCTCTACGTCACGTCTGGGTTGAAATTTCGCTCTGTTTTTGTCAAGGTTGCTGACCAGAATATACAGCCGTTAATTATGGCTTATCTCTCCAAAAAAGTAAGTAAATTATCGATCAAGTGGTCTGAATGCTGTGTTTCATCCTTATCTTCATGTTTGTCCTTCATAAGGTATTTGTTATAGTGAAAAAATAGAGTTACCTTGTTTTTTTCTAAAGCGGGCTTGAGTGATAAGGGATAAATGGCCCAAACCTAAGTGAAAAAGGAAATAAGCTGCTGATTTTTATCCCTTTACGTGATATAAGTTAATCAATGTGCATCTTTTCCTGTCATTTCAGCTCAAGTGGAGAGGTAATATATTACACCAATGAAGTAGAGGAAGCTAAGAAGAACCGCAAAAAGAAGAAGTCTCCCATGCCTAAATCCAAGACCAAACCCAAGTCCCCAGCTTCTGTTGGCAAGAATGTTTTGCTCATACCCTCAGACAAGCAATTAATGGCAGACACGGCTGCTGCTTCCCCTAAGGCCTCTACCACTAGAAAGGCCAGTACTCCTTGTAAGAAACATGTGAAGCTTCAAGTTATTTCTCCTCTTCCTTCTGACAAAACCGTGCAAGCTGCTTCCTCCTGCACTGTTCCAGTGAAAAAAGTTAACAGCAAGGGTATAACAGGGGTTACTATTAAAGCATCTGGCAGTAAACTGTTTTCCACTTCTGCAGGGAGTTCTCCATTAAAGAAGCCTGGCAAATGTGCTGTAAGAAACGCCGTTTCAGCAGACATGGACCTTACGCAGAATGTTTCGCAGGTATCAAAGGTTTCCAAGGTATCCAAAGTGTCCAAGGTATCCAGGAGCAAGATAAAGATCAGTCTGATGATATGATTGTTGACGTGATAGAGGCTGACAACGTTGTCGACCTCACAGGGATTAATCAGGATATCTCTGTTCTGCTTACTTCTACCCCCAAGGACGATTCCCCCCAACCAGGGTTGAGACGCAGTCCAAGGTTAGTAGGGAAAAAGGGTGGAGGAAGCAGTAAAAAGCTGTTTCTCTCAAGACAAGACAGCGGAAAACTGACGTCTCAAAGAGAACTCGGCAGAAAAGGACACTCGTTTAGCTCGTTTTGCTCGAATTTTTATGAAAAACACAATTTTTTTTTTTTTACTTTCTTGTACCTCGTCTTTTTCATAAAAATTCCCTCTCTTATGTTTATTGCTCTCTCAGTTGTCTCAGCTATTGCAGTTGTCTGTGTGGACACTTTGTCAAACACACTTGGAATGGGTCCTCCAGCAGCCCCAGGGACTCCTCTGTCACTAAATCAGGGTAGAGTTGTCTGTCAAATACTAGGACAACCTGCTGTCACAAATTCAGACGAAAACTTATCACAACCCTAACCCGTACCAGGAACATCCCCAATCAGCCCCAGAACCTTTATTCAGGGCCTAGTTCAACTGTCTGCCCAGGACCTGCTGCACCTTCCCACTCCTCCTATCACTCCGGAGACTTACCAGGCTGATAACGCTTGCAGCGTTCAGGAGACAAAGCAGCCACAACATCAAGATACCACACCCCAGACTGACCAGGCTACTGTCGCTCCCAAGACTGACCAGGCTACTGTCGCTCCCGAGACTGACCAGGCTACTGTTAGTAGCCTGCTCAGAAACTGAGCAGGCTACTATCCCTCCAGAGACTGACCAGACTGAACAAGTTGCTTCTGTTCAGCAGCCACAACGTCATATACAACTCCCGAGACTGACCAGGCTCCTAGCCCTCCTGACACTATCCAAATTGGAGACGTTGCTGGCATTCAGGAGACAAAACAGCCAGAACCTGACATAAACCCTGAACCAGTTCCTACAAACCAGTCTCAAAATTTAACTGCAACTTAGAAGCCACGAATAGCACAGGTGACTTCAAGACAGTTGACACATATGGAAAGGACAGCAATGATGATTCAATTATTGAAATCTCGTCTGATGGCCAGGACCCACCATTAGAACTCAAAATAATTGTGTCATCCTGCGCCCTAATGAGAGACCGACCACCTTTACTGGCAAAGCGACACTATTTAGACATTAGTACAGGGGGTGTTATAGTAAGATGTACAGACTATTAAACTGGTAAGGTCAAGGAAGAGGCACACACGTCTAATCCAGACCCTAAAGTAATGGAAGCTGCTAATACTCTTGGCAGGATGCACCTGACCACAGACATTGAGGAAACACAGATCAAACCCCAAATGAAACAGAAGAGACCCCACAAGAGCAAAACAGGGCCAGCCCTTCTACAAGAAAGAGGGTTGCAGATCAAGCCAAAAAGAACAATTATAAAAAAACAAAGAAAACTGGTGGCAAGACTAAATAAGCAGAACAAAGACTCTTGCATACACACAACGAGTTCACTGTAAAGTTTTATTTACCTTAAACTGCAAGGACTTAGGGTCAACAAAAGACAAGACCCCTTTTGTTAAGTTATGTTTCAGCTTTACATTTTATCAGACTGACTTCATCAAAACTGAGTATGTTAGAGTTACATGTTGAAAAAATATTAGGACAAGGCAAAAGTATATATCTTGCTGAAGCTTTCCTCTGTGTCATTAAGTAACTGCAAGAGAGGTAAGACAGAAGATAGGGGTTATATTAGTCTTAAGACAAGTCGCACTGCAGGGGTCTATATGATAGGAATGTAAAAGTCACACTGTATTTCCTCTAGTCGTTTGCTTCACTGGACAAATATCTTGTATGTGTGAAGATAGCTTAAGCACTCAAATCAATCATAGTTATAAATTGTGATGTCATGCATGCTTTAAAAATAAGGTACTTATTACGCATCTTTAATACAGGAAATAGTAGACTCTTGTTATCTGTGTACACTCGTGCATGATGTTACACCCAAGCCCTCCTGGCTTTCTTAGGTTACATTGATCTAGTGTACTCAGGACGTGGGAAGGCCACTTCAAGAAAAGTTCCACTGTTTCTTTCATTGTTTTTTTGTTATGGCGAGATGTCATATCACAATTTGTTTCTTTTGTTGTTTGAAGAAATAAAAAAGATTTTAGGCAAAATGTCTCAAAGTCATTCTCTCACCTTATGCCATAAATACTATATAAAATGGTTTAAGAAAGGGAAGCCTAATGAAAGTTTAAAAAGCTAGACGTTTAAATAAGATCATGTTAAGCGTAATGAGAATAGTAGCAAAAAAATCACTGTGCACAGAAGGCGACACTGTTTTTCCACTAAGTGACGTCACAAAAGGCTAACGTCGTGGTGAGAGTATCCCACTTTAATATCAGAAATGGACAGAACCAAGGAAAGGGTAAGCTGTTACACCGATGTATTTTAGTCCTTTGTCTTGCCTAGTAACTGCATATCAAAGAAATCTTCCTCCCAAGTATACTTTGAGAGGTGAAAACGGGTTTTCTTTTGTATGTGTATGGCGCCAAAAATCATGACGTTGCACAACGATATTTCATGTAAAATTCTTGTTATGAAGACTATTCTTGTTGTGATACCGGTCTAACTTAATGAACGTTAAAGAAGGATTTTTTTTCTGTGGAAAACAGGGTAAAAAGGGAAAATTGTACCTAACAAGAAGAATAGGCAGCTTGTTCTCAGACCAAAGGACAAAGCATCTGTAGATTCTGAAGCGTCAACTCTACTGTACACTTCTTCGCGAGCAGTTGACACCTTACTGGAGACGACAAATGAAAGCGGGTTATTGGGTGCCGCTCCTGAGAATGACGAAAACTCAAATGCGAGTTCTTCAGACAGTGAGGGAGAGTACCTCCTATTGAGGGAAGACTTACCGACAGATGGAAGAAGCAAGAAGTCAAGGCCCTCATGGATGCAGTGAGCTTAAACAGGGCTGCACTGAAATTCCATTTTTCTTGTCCTGGATAGGGTAGAGAAATACATCTCCAGGCCTGGAAAGATGTTGCACGTGAGTGTGTTTGCTGTCTTTGCATTGCTTCGTTTTTGGGCTTATTTCTTTTATCGACAGAAAAGTTCAGATCACCTCACACACTCCCTTATATATCAGTGTCACCCACAGAAATTGGCATGGCAAGATGGGTTTTTAGGCTTACTGACAAGGGACATGACAAATTTCTTTTAATTGACATGGGGACATGAGGGGATCCCCATTCACACACCCTTATCATTTATTCACCTTGATCCTTCCTGTGACCCCTAGTAATCTATATATATACAATAGAGACAGACAATTAAGTATATATATTTGGCCTTAATTGTCGAGGGGCTGGATAACCGCCCTATTTATTACAATAATTAACAATTAGTTTGTAGCATGACAATAAAAAGAAAATTGAACATAGATCCAGGAAGAGAATTGACATGGTGGAGGTGGTGGAGGAGTCTGTTTGGAGTAACCAATGAGGTGTTGACCTAGATAGCCCAGTGGGCAGAGTGGTAGAGTGTCACCTTGATCCTTTCTGTGACCCCTAGTGATCTATATATACAATAGAGAAATTGAGTACATATATTTGGCCTTAATTGTCGAGGGGCTGGCTAACCGCCAAAACCCTCAAAGTGGCCAGCCACTATGAACTGATTAGACAATATCCTCTGTTGTATCAAGTTCAGCAGCTACTCTCAACTTAAAGGTGATACGATCCTCCAGGGGTTGCTGCACATATAACATTACTGCATCGGATTTCCAATCCCCACTCAACTTAAGTTCTTCAATAGTCGCCCCTGCACAGCGAAGGTAAGATGTTCCTCCCTGTCTCAGACTGTGTGAAGAATAATCATCCGCCACAGGCCTGCCTTTCCTACTGCATATTTTAGAATGTCGGTGTAGCCCTCGTAGGTCAGAGGTACTCCCACTGCTATTAGAAAGGCAGGGGAGTCTGGATCTGCAGGGATTTCCATGAAGTGTCGACGTGTCCAATACACTGCACACATTGTTGTGTCCTTCAGTGCGGCTAGCGGTATTCTTAATATTCTGTCGCCGTATTGTATAGTCTTCGATCCCCTGATTGACAACATCATACCCCAAGGGGTGAATTGAATGTCTTTCCTTTTTAATACCACCTGCGACTGAGTAATGTTCTGCTTCCTCAGTAGGCCTTGAAACGAGGTCAGAATGGCAGCTTTGAATGCCACATGGCCCAGATGGTTTGTCAGATGGGTGAACATTAACTTTAGATGTTTTGGCAAGAGGGGGGAAGCACGTTTCACAGCTAATCCCAATTTGCGCTTCATCCCCTCAATGGCCATGTGCACTTTGTAATTTGAATAATTGACTGGTGCTGCCTCGGATTGCTTCAGGAAGTGGTTTAGTCCTGAGAGGTAATTGTGAATGGAGGATGCCTTCATGGTCCTGGCCATCCAAGTGATATACAGGACTACTCTCTCCAACAAACAAGGTGTTAGGGGAAAAGTGAACTCTTCACAGAACGCCTTGTATTTTTTAGCTGTACGTCCCTTGTGGTCACAGATGCAGGGGCGTATTGTAGCTTCATCAGTTCCTTTGACTCCTTTTCCAAGGCTCTCAGCTCTGCGGAACAGATCATAGCAACAGAGTGAGTTGGCTGACATAGTTTTCACAAGAGTTTTTATTTTCTTCATTCAATCTACTTAAGCTGTCACATACTTTGTTATCTTTGTATTTATATATACAACTTCAACATAACAGTTCAATTCAGCACATAGCCAGAAAATTCATGGAGCATGCCCATAGTGAATTTATTCTTACTTCGGCCTGTCCTGATAGCATACAATACTTGGGTGTTGTCTGTTACTGAACAAATGTGCTGATTCCGCCAAAGATGGCTCCATCCTTTGAAACCATCCAGAATGGGGATGAGTTCCAGAACATAATTGTCTGGAGGTATAACCTTACGGTCCCCTGCCTTCTCCAGAATAGGCGAGCATTCCTTGCCCTTGTATGAAGCAGCCAACCAATCCCTATTATGGTAGGCGCCATAGCCATATGAGATGGCGTCCGAGTAAATAGAGACTGTGGGACCAGAGTAATCAAAGAGTTTTTCTTTGCCATTAAATTTCGGCATGAAATTTTTCCACCAGCTAATGTCCTCTTTGAACTCCTTTGTTAGGGTGATTTTTATATAACGATTTTTTACAGATGATAACAGGTCATATATTCGTCTGCAAAAAGTGCGGCCTCCCCTGACCACCTTACTGCAATGAGCTAGCAAACCTGCTTGCTCATCGATCTTTTGTTTTGTGGAGTATTTTGATTTCGAAAAATTCATTTACCAATTTTTTGACCCTGACAACTTTGTCATTGGGAACATGGATTTCCCTTTCCACTGAATCAATATCAATCCCCATAAATCTGGAGCAGGTTGCCGGGGTGGTGCATTTTTTTAAACTGACTTAGAAGCCCATTTGTCTTAATACACATATGAGAGCATTTTGAGCCTTTGCACTTTCCTCTAATGTGTCTTCCCAAATACAATAGTCATCTAAATAGTTGACACAGTTATAATAACCTGACCTATTTAGACATCTCACAACAAAGTCTGAAATGCGACTAAAAGTATAAGGGGCTGAACTTATACCCATACATAAGCGATTATCTCTCATATATTGGGTCCCGGTGCCAAAATCCCAAATAAGGCCTTGGTACATATTACTTGGGTGAATGTGGACCGCCCTATAAGCGTCTTTGATGTCTACACAACACATGAATTGGCCCGGAGCTAGATTGTCCGCAACGTCATCCACTGTCTTATAACTAAATTTTTCTGAAACAGTATTTACATAGTGGTTGACATTCCCATTTTTTCGGGCAGAACAATCAATAACTACTCGTATAGAACCATCATCTTTGGGTACCCCTTCTATTGGGTTAGAACAATACATTGGTCTATCATATTTTGAAATAAACCCCTGTTCAAGTTCCGTGTTGAGTTTTTTTGTAACAGTGTCGTAATCTGGGCCAGGTTGTATGTAATTTTCACAAGTGTATTGGAGATCACAGTCGCTAACCCGGGCACCAAAACAAACATTGTAGACTAGCCATCGTCAATGGACCATTCTGGGTATTATAATTATTTTTCATATTTACTAAATTCTTCGCCATATAAAACCTAAGCTCTGCCCATGATCTACACTCAAAAATCTCCTGTATTCCCCAACAGGAACCAGGATCCATTAGTCATCACAAACACACTTCCTCCATGACACTCTGTGACATAAGGTACACGGATGTAATAACATTCCAACCTCATCTACATCCACACAGTCTAACTAGAGGAAGTGCGATCCACCTGTGGTGCCATATTTGGAATGAGAGGATATTTCACAATCTCCTCTCAATCCTCATTAACATAATCTACCCACAGGTGGCACTCTCTCTTTATGACATGTGTCACTATTCTATTGAGCCACATGTACAGAACATTTCACAACACTGAGAGCTGCTCAAGCCCTTAGTATAAAAGGCAGCTTGAGCAGCCACCAATCTATCTTTTCTAAGCTCATCTCTCCCAACTTACACCTTACACCTATACCTAGAGCCTATGACAGGTTGAGCTATAGGATCGGAGGCAGAGCTTAGATATTGGTGAGTGTTATCATTGTTACCACCTTTATGAAACACTCCTGTCAGCTATGCAATATAAGGATCAAATGAACTTCTCTGGATTCCGTGTACATTCACTTCACCGTCCGTTGACACGATGGTGGATGAACCCTCCAAGAATATCCCACTACCAACCTCTCATTAAACATGAGCAATAGTGAGACATCACCCAAGGAGCCAGCTTCAGAACAAGGCACCTTTACATCACCTGGGCTAGACGCGCCCAACCATTCCTCAAGTGATACTACACACCACCTCCAGAGGCAAACTTCATCACCTGACATCTTCAAAATGACCCAGCTATACCCACCTGCCACACCAAAGGACACCCCCCCTGGTAGAAGCTATACAGCGCCATGATCTGACGCCGACAGCGACAGCCCCAGGAACAGTCACAATAATTAGGATTGGAGGACGGAACTACGGCACCTATAGTAGTCGCCCACCAACCCTAAAGGAACCGACCACACGACGGCCCACCACTACTCCTGTTCCTACTACTATAGCAGAAGTTAACTCTCAATTGACTCTCACACCTCCAGGACTCTTGCACAGACGATGAAGAGCACAGCCAGGATACCTCAATTCTGAGCCTAAAAGCAAGTCTGGTCAATATGGACAGCAAGGTAAGGCCATTTTCGTTGATACAGAATTGACTAAGACTGCAGTATCTGTTAACATGGACAACCACTTGTATAGAGCTCTCATTGATTACGGCGCCTCCCTGTTTTTATTAACCAGAAATGGTTGATAGAATACCAAGCACACATTTTGAAATATGTTAGGAACCTTAGACTCACAGTGTACTGGCTGATAAGACCCCTTTTCCTCCAAAAACATCCTACAATGTCTATAGTCAGACCCCCCCCTCTACCGCACCCCCTCCCGCCCCCGCCCCAGCCCTACACCCCAATCTATTATTCCTAACAAACCCACCCATGGTAACCTTCTTACCACCCTTGAAACAGACATACATAGAACGACCTAGACACTATAGGCAAATTTTCTTCGTGTAATAGATGTTCCCTCTCCATTTCCCATATATTATTTCAATGGAGAGTACTCATTAAAACCACCAAATTCACCGCTTTTTTTTATGTTTTATTTTTCCGCAAATTTCAATTATCCCCTCCAAAATACCAAAACCTTAGTACCACAACTAAGTGGGTGACATTGCCAAAAATTTTATTTAATTTTCTGAAGGCTCAGGCAGCCGTAAACTGGATGATCTGGTTGGCACGCCACATAAATTACCCATGGTCACAGCGTACGCTCGGTTTGTGTCCCATTAAATTGGGGCATGCATGCGCCGGTTTGTTACAAGCTCAGGGCTCCTCTATACCCTGAGGTATTACCAAATTATCTCTTGCATCCTGATCTGTGTTTATACCTCTGTTTACCATTGGTACTGGAATGTTTGGTGAGACACTTAATCAAATGATAATTTAGCACGATTCCCTGCTGTGTTATCACAACAGAAACAAGTGCACCCCTGGTAAGCTGACTAATCTCAGCTCCACAGCCAATACTCCCCTCCTAGTCATACTACAATATTCAGATCATCCAATGATCATCCGTACCTAAGGCCTGGGTGCCCCTTAAATTTGCATATCACAAGCACTGTTATATGCAAACCAACCAATAGCTAGGCCTCGCGCCATATATGGGTGAGACATACCTCATCGGGAGGCATGTAATGAGGAATTAGCCAACCTCATGAAGTGCTTATAAGCCTCACACCACCTTTATCTTATCCACTTCCAAAACAACACACCTAACTTACCAAACCCAGTCACCATATGGAGCAAGTATCCGGAGACCACAGGGCCAAATGCCGAGGCTGCCATGCAACCAGCCCAGGTAGGTTTTTGTCTTATGTGTCGATTAGTAGCGTCATCAATCGTTCTAGCATGACAATGATGGATTATGCCATCATGTTACCCAGATACCCATTACATGCCAATGGTAGTGTGCGCCCAGAGTGCTTTGTAAAATGTGATAGTTAAATTCGCAGTCCACTTCATGCCTTTCTACGACGACCTGACCACTTTAGATCTTACTTATCAACCTTTTGGCAACACCCCACCCACCCCACACACAACCCATCCTACCTCAGTTTACCCATTTATCTAATATTAATTTATAGGCCTCGAGGCACCAAAGTCATATGGATTCAACCCAGGGTGGACCATCCATAGCCTTCTAGGCCCACATGGCAAATAGGAGCAAGGCCATGGATTTGTTTGGCAAGCCGTCAATCTAAAAAGTTTGAATTTGTTCATTGTTATCTAGCCAAGCACCCCCACCACTGTATTGAACCATCTTAGCTCACTAATCACTAAAAGCTCTTACAAAAGAGCCAGGGTAAAAATACATCAATTACTAGCCATAGATTAACCTAACAAGCTAGTCTATTTTAGAAATTATGCCTACCAGTGTCCTATTAGCAACACACCTCAAACAAGCAGACCCCCCAAAATTTTGTATAAAATTTTTCATTTTCCAACCCAAAATTCCCAAAGTACACTGCGCCTCACACCCCACCTTTTTCTCTCACATAAAACCAAGCCCCCCCACTCAACCACCCAAGCCCTATTC
The DNA here is from genome assembly GCA_949317995.1 of Acholoe squamosa. Lineage (NCBI taxonomy): Eukaryota > Metazoa > Annelida > Polychaeta > Phyllodocida > Polynoidae > Acholoe > Acholoe squamosa. Next base: position 21,923,804 of record OX439045.1, on the reverse strand, counting down.
CCACCCAAATCAAAATTTGTATGGATCACTATTGCAGCAGAGTACAAGTGCACTGGCAAAATCAAAACAAACCGTTTTGTCAGTATACCCGTAACCATAACAACGGGGGAATCACCTACTCTATTTATAGAACAGGCGTCCCCACGCTGTGATAGTGAATGCTCGGCGCATCTAGCCACGGCATCGTCCCCCCGACCCAGGAGAGCATACCAGATAGAAAGCTCGGGCCCAAATGGCGGCAAAGCAGTTCGAGCCCAGTAAGTTGGCTCCGCTGAACCCCAAGAAGCCCAGCACCCCAACTATCTATATATGTTTAAATTCAACCTGGCTGAGAGGGCCACATACATAGTCTATGGTAGGTAAAATTTCGACTCACCATTCCAACATGGCCGGCTTTGGTTCATGATGGAAACCACCGTCCCACCTCACTAACTACCGGCCACCCCCACAATCATATAACTTGGGACCGTCCCAAGGTTATACCCAAATGTCAGTAGCGTTTGGAAGATATCATCACACTCATGTGGGGATGGCAGGTAGCCCTTACACATACGCCGCAAAGACGCTTATTGGGGATCCCCCCCCATCTAGCCTACCCTTCACCCCCGCCCCCCCACCCCACGTTGAACCCCCCAGCCTCCGCAAGACGCCCAAAACACATCCATTCACAGCCATCATCAAACATAATGAGCTAAACAACATCATAGCCACAGCTAAGCCTAACTAACACAATAGATCGGCCTACACTAATGTTCATCAGTATTGACACCGGCTGCAGGGTCTGGTCCGACAACTTTCGCGCCATACGCAGCAGCCCGGCGCCATCTTAGTTTCGTTTTAATCACCAAAACTGATGGGCGTCACGACCGTCACCATGACTACCATCGGTTATGTGACACCCGCACTTGGCATCTCTACCACAACAACAACATTAGCACATGTTTAAACAACTTTAACTTGCTCAGATCGAACTTACCTTAGTACCCATTGGGCATCCCGCCCGGAGGGACAATCACGCATTGGATCTGTGTGATGCTGAAATACAATCCAAAAGGCAGATTAAACCAAAGTGCCCCACGTTTTGACTCTCAAAATTGACAAAACTCAAAATCCACCCCCAATGATTAAAATACACTTACAGTCCGCCAGACATGGTGATGGTCACATGAAGTACAGTGCCGTTGGGCAGGATAATATCGACTTCGTAGACCTCCATTACGCAACGTTATGGCATCAAAAAGCGGACAAGTCCCCCTTTTATAGGAGCCTGGATCAAAATTTTGGCGACACAGGAAAGAAATCTTTTTTTTATTCTCCCCCCCATTTCGGACCAAAAAATTTAAATTTCCCTTCAATCAGCTTCAACAGAGTTCCTTTCAAGATATTTGAGACAAGTAGGAGTCGACCTGAGCAGGTCATACCTGTATTAATCCCCATAACTTATCTGATTTTTCGCCATTACGATGCAACGCCAGCTCGCTACTACCACCTGGTGGAAGTTTAGATAAACTAACCACAGCATCCCTGGATACAGGACCCGTGCTAAGCCAAATGAATCAATTGAGCTCTGTACTTAGGTTCTGTACGTTGACAAAATGATATTGATCTCACGTCCTTTTTCTGTATTGACCGTGGCCTGTCTGCAACCCATAACAGACGAACTATAGGTTGACGAATTGTCTCTTATTCCTGTTGTTTCCTCAACAGGCCTACCACCAACACAGCATCGTTTCCTTCAGCGTCAGAGCCCAAACCAAAGGAGAAAGGACCAGTACCATCAAGTCCAGAAACAACCAACACCAAAACAACATGGCATCTTATAACCCATAGCTTCCCCGCCATAGAACTTTTCAGGCCACAAATGACAATATCACCATAAGGAACATCAGAACCTACTTCCCAGCAGTATACACCAAAATTGACACTTCAGGAGACACAAACAAACACTTCTCAAAACAAATTTTTGTATAACCATATTTTAAATCCAAACCGCTGAGACACAATTGTGACGTTAATTTATGATTTTTGATGAATTTTATGAGAGACACACCAAAACACCCTTCTGGCTTGCCTCTCTAGGTGCTATAAATTTCATCACCTTTACCACTGTTTTTCAGCTCAACTATGACATGTATTTATGAGTTTTAGTCAAATTAGTTATCGATAAGCCACAGGTTGTACACATCCCATTTTTGTATATTTTCGTGAAAATTACCATGTTTCTAGTCAACAGTAACACTGAATATCACCTTGACTTAAACCTTATATCCGACTATGTAGCAGACCCTATACAACTTCAGTTATAAGCCTTGGTAGTGTGGAGCCAAAAACTCATCACCCTTGTGTTGATTATTGACCCCACAATACCAAGAATCACCAAACTTGGTTAATTTTCATCTGGATATATTTCTTTGCATATTAATGTATAAAACCAACATGTTATCAAACCAGAAAAATTTTCATTTTCCCACAATAACAAACCGGTACATATATATTTTAAGCATTGTACATATCCCTGCATGTGTAACCTGTGTACATAGATTAAGTCACTTGATCCACACAAACTGTATTTTTGTAATTCCATAAAGGAACCTTTTTTTATACCGCATATAATGTCAAACTCATCAGGTTTTCACAAAATCCTTAACTGTATCATAATACCCATAATTGTCAATGGACTTGGCAAAGCCTTATTTTTTCTACTTATTTTTCTCCCTTTACACTCGTGCAGAGACGAGTAGGAATGTGGGGATTTGTCAATGGACCATTCTGGGTATTATAATTATTTTTCATATTTACTAAATTCTTTGCCATATAAAACCTAAGCTCTGCCCATGATCTACACTCAATAATCTCCTGTATTCCCCAACAGGAACCAGGATCCATTAGTCATCACAAACACACTTCCTCCATGACACTCTGTGACATAAGGTACACGGATGTAAAAACATTCCAACCTCATCTACATCCACACAGTCTAACTGGAGGAAGTGCGATCCACCTGTGGTGCCATATTTGGAATGAGAGGATATTTCACAATCTCCTCTCAATCCTCATTAACATAATCTACCCACAGGTGGCACTCTCTCTTTATGACATGTGTCACTATTCTATTGAGCCACATGTACAGAACATTTCACAACACTGAGAGCTGCTCAAGCCCTTAGTATAAAAGGCAGCTTGAGCAGCTCCCAATCCATCTTTTCTAAGCTCATCTCTCCCAACTTACATCTTACACCTATACCTAGAACCTACGACAGGTTGAGCTATAGGATCGGAGGCAGAGCTTAGATATTGGTGAGTGTTATCATTGTTACCACCTTTATGAAATACTCATGTCAGCTATGCAATAAAAGGATCAAATGAACTTCTCTGGATTCCGTGTACATTCACTTCACCACATGTAACTGTCCGTTGACACCATTGCCAGTCTATGTCGACCTCACCGTGGAAAAGGCATTCACATATCATTCTACAAGGTTTCATTTGAACATCTACATGGTTTACCTGAAATTTGCACACGCAGGTACTCGTATTGCATAAAGAATGAATGTTAAAATCAACATAATTCGCATAATCCGTGTGTATTTTTACGTTTACCATGGGTGCCGCCATTTTGCTCGACTACCCGGACTCTACATATGAAATCGCCTCCCATTGGTCCATTCTCTGGTTGACCTACTAGGAACAACCAATCACAATCCGGGATACAGTCCGCGAGCGGTTACATCACAGTGCCCGAGGGCGAGACAGGGGAGCATGACTTATTTGTATCCGTCATTGCATGCAATTCCCGCGCTGCCGTACATCATGCCTTTTTCTTACATTCCAGCTGTTTGTGGTCGGGATCCCCGCATTTTCTACCTTAATGGGGGTATCTGCATTTCTCCCTTGTACATCTGTCCTCGTCAAAGATATGTTTAAGGCATCCCTCTAGTTTAGACGAATCCGTCCTCTTCCTACTCAACGAGCAACCACGGTTGCGGCCCTTCTTTTCACTAGATGCTCCCTTCTTCGGGTCCTTGTTGGCGGCCTCTCGCTCAGCTTGCTCCCGGTACAGCTCAGTGTTGATGATGCAGTATCTATTCATGGAAATCTCGCCGTCTCCTCGTTTAAAGGCGGCCCATCCATCCTTTATGGCATTTTACGTACATCCTTGTTTTCAAGAATGTGGGCATCATCTACAAACACATCCTCCACTGATGCCTTCCAGGCTATGTAACTGAGGTGGGCCATATATCGGCGGAGGTCGGTCGCCGTGGCGTCCGCCGGTGAGGAATCTGATCCCCATCGCAAGGCAGCATACATAAATTCAGCATAGGTAGGTTCCTTTTTGTTTTTTGGTTCAAAGTATGTGTTATATGACCACTTAACTTTTTCCCTATCTACCTCTTCTGCTGTCAGTGACTGCCCTGACGGTCCCGGCGATCCTCCCAGGGCGCCTCCCGGGGAGCCTCCCGGCTCTCCTCCAGGCACTCCTCCTGGTGCTTCTCCAGGTGTGGGTGGATTTTTTATCTCCTCCTCCAGCTGTTTCATTCTTGCTTTTAATGCAAGTTTACGTTTTGAGCACTCCAGGGTCTGCAGCTGCTTTATCATCTCCTCCTTCTCATCATCCCTCACTACTGGTATATCCATGCTGGCAGTGTTTACTGGTGTTACCTGACCTGCCTGACTTGTACCTTGGCCTATATTACAGCTACCTGTATAGGGTGGTACCCACCTGTGGGGACAGTTCTACCACTCCTTGAGGTCCTAATATCACGTTCACCTACAATAGGTCCTTTACAATCTCTTCCCACTGGTATAGTATGGTGAATCCCGCATTTATAAGAGAATTTCTCACCTGGCATAGTATCAAATGCCAAAAATTGAACATAGATCCAGGAAGAGAACTGACATGGTGGAGGTGGTGGAGGAGTCTGTTTGGAGTAACCAATGAGGTGTTGACCTAGTTAGCCCAGTGGGCAGAGTGGTAGAGTGTAGGTGTTGCAAACAGTCCTGTTGAATACTTCCATAATCAATTATACTACACATAATTTTTTTCAGTGTACATTAATATGGAGGCCAGGACTCACAGGACTGTGCGGCAGTGCTAGGATAAAACCTCTGACTTCAGCCAGACACAAAAGCAGAAGGTAAGACAGAGAAAAATAAGAAACATACATCTTACATGTCATTGTGTTATTTTCAGTTAAGTCTCTTTTATGAAAATGTTCAGAAAATCTACATCTCATCTCTTTCTTTTTACAGTACAAGAACCTAAGGCGTGAGGTAAAGAAGATGGGCAGCGGTCCATTGCCAAAGAAAATGCCTTGGATGCAGGCTAAGGCTCTCGATTATCTGAAGGAGGAGGCTGTGAGGGGTGAGTGATAAAACTATCCAGGATTGAACATAAAAATAATTGAAGGCAAATATATCAGAATAAATAATTTTATGTAAGGCTCAAAGTGTGATGACTCTTTTTTTTTGTGAAAGGTATTCCTGGGATAGCAGCCATGGAGCTCAACCCATCAGAAAGTACATCCAGGCCATCCATCAAAGAGGAAGACATATGGAAGGCTGGCAAGAGTGACTGCAGTAGAGCAAAACCAAGGATGAAGCTTACTCAAGTTCCCAAGAAACAAAAGGACTAGGAAACTCGGAGGGAAGAGAGGCAGAAGAAGCAGGAGAAAAAGATAGTGCACGAAAGAAAGGTGAAGGAAGAGAGAGGGAAAGAGGAAACAGATGAAAGCTGGAGGAATAAAGTGAAAGAGGATTCAAGGAAGAAAGAACAAGAGCGCAGCCTAACACTACACAAAAAATCAGAAGGAAGCCAGAAAGAGAGAGGGAAAACAGTAGTTAAGTGTACAAAGGTGCAATGGCTAGCTCTGTGTGAGGAGATTGCTAATAGGAAGGCAGAGAGGGAAATGATAAGAGAACAAAGGAGAAATAAGAAGAACTAAGAGACTACTTTCCATGTGTTGATATTAGAACAATGTTAAGCTACACTCGTTATAAGTCATTACAAGAAGACAAAATTTAAAGTGACAAAGACACTCTGATTGAGAGATCAAGGTATTTATTTAACAGGTAGATGTACTGTTGTCATAATACATAAACAGAAGAAACTGTGATATGATCTTTGTGTTTCACTTTCTAGTCTTACTTAGATACACTTAACTTTATTATACATTTATACTCAGATAGAGCATTTAACATTTCACTTGACTTTAACACATTAACAAAATATAGTGGAAGAAAGGATAACAGAAAAGAAATGTCACGGCCCACACAAAAAGTTCAGAAGTATTTTGTAGTTTTGCTGGACACTTGATAGGCACATGAGTGCCGTCCATGTACCTAAACTCTAGCTCTGCCCTTGAGGATACTCTCTTTACTGTACAGTTTGACAAGCTTACGAACCACTTCTTGCTTAATCGGTACCTCGCAGTGAACTCTTCATCACTGAACATGTTGAAGGGAGTATCCCGAGGTCTGATTTTCCTCTTTATTTCTTCGTAGTCGGTCTCTTGGTACGTCCATGATGGTGACTGTTTTATTTTTCCCTCCTTATCCAACAGTGTGTACACTGGTAGCCACCCATGACTGCAAACAATGACCGTCCCATAGGGATCAATGCTAAAGAACAAAAAGGCAGTAGGTCCAGAGAAACTGCCTTTTTTTCTCTCGTTGTGAACTCAGAAATGACACACAACGACTTTCTAACAACGAGAAAATGATTTTGCAACAGTTGTTTTCTCGTTATGGAGGTTTTCATCACAACGAGACAAAAAGAAAAACAGGGAGAAAATGTTTGTGTCACGGTTTGACCAAAACACAGCGAGAAAACCACCATTTATGCTGTTTGTGCAATGACCCCCTGCTCATATCGATGTACAGCACCCAAGTTTGGGATTTTCACTTGTAGCAGCTACTGAGCAGTGATGGTAGTAGCTTGCATCGGCTAAGTGCATTTCAAGTCGTTTACATGCAAATAGAGGGAGAACCTCGATGTGGAATAGGATAAAGTGCTTTAGATGTGGAGCTGGATGGAAAACAGGCTGAATTAAAGTAGTCCCAGCTCTTAGCCAACCCCACGCATGTACCACAGCTTTCTGTGCCAATTTGCGTGCTGCTTGGCTGCTATATTGCAGCACTGCCTTTATGGACTGGGTTTATAGTCTGGGTTCGGTTCATGCCTGTTACACATGTCTTAGCCATTTTTCCTGTATCAAGGCAATCACATAGTTTCAATGACATTTTCTCTACAGAAAAAATGATATGTGGTGGATTAGATGTAGACATTAATCATGTCAGAGTATAATATGGGGGTACCTAACAACTTCTTTCTAAAATAATTGTTCATGGAATGTTAGATCCCTCTACAGAAACTCCACCCATATAGCCTGATATGAATACGCATATAAAGTGCAGAATTGGGGTTCGGTAAGGTGAAATAGGATTACAAACTGTAACATTGTTCAAGGTAGTATAGAGGGTTTGTTAGGCGTTCGACAGTGTCGACGAGAGGTATATATGTAGGGCTGGAAATGCAGGCTTTAGGACATCCTTCATCAGTTCATATGATACAGATTACCATAGTTTATACAGAAAGCTAGTGACTTATATCCTTTTAGTATATGTCTTGGAGGAGTAGGGGACTTAAAGCTGAATTGACTACTGCTAATTCACATCAATGAGACAATTCTGTTATAAAGATGTCGGTGTAGATGTTCGAATTACAAACAGAATAAAAGGGTGCAAGTAGACAGGGAGGCTTTGCTGATAAGGTGTCTGATGATGTGGGGTTCCACAGTGTGAAACTCTATAGGTGCACTTTTTTCCCTTGGCCTACAGGTTTTCAAGTTAAGGAAGGTCCTCGACATTTACATATCAAATGCTACAATTCTACTCGCAAAACGAAATACTGTTGGGAAAGCATCCCTTTAGCAGTTTTAATAATTTATGATAATGGCTAGACTTCTTTTCCAAAGTCCATTTGAACACGTCTTCTTGAGAGACGCAGGGAATAACCTCCGAAAACATGGAAGGTACCTTTCTTAGAGCAATAGTGACATTAAACTCATTGTCACGATTTTACATCTCCACCAGCACCCATATATCCCACCTTGCCCTATCCCTCAGGGACCCCTTGGTATATCAGACAGAGCATGCACCAAACAACTAACAGCAAATCGCGTGATAATCGGTCTCCTTCCTTGTAGTGTTAACACGAGGTAGACAGGGACGCCTTTCGTGTTTCTCTTGGGGTGGTGCCAGGGGTGCAGTCAGTAGCCCTAAAACATTAAGAACCGCACACATGGTTCCTCACATGTCATAATGACAAATTCCTTAAGTTCTTTTCGGCAGCACGGGTGAGTAACAGGGCACCACTACACTATGTATGAATCAGTGCATCAGGTACACCACCCAGAAATGTAAAACGGTGACATTAAACAATAATCATGGGTATTGGCATAATGCAAAAGAACGGAAAGTTGGCCATTAAGATTTATGCACCATGTCCAGTAGATTGTTTGTACAAAAAAAATGGTTCTTCAAGAAAAATATAAGTTATCACTCATAAACACATCACATTTTGCCCTTCATATTCGGAAATTTCTCAATATTTCTCCTGAAAATGCCTAAAAATATGGTATTACCTGGCCTTTTTTTTTTTTTTTGGCTCCGGCGGTGGGGTGTTTTGGTTGTGAGATACGAGAAATGTGAGCTTTTTTTTTTTTCCTCTGCCCGACCAAAGTTGGAGGTGAAAAATCCTGTAATCCAAGTAATCAAAATCAGGTGGCCTAAGGGTTGGGTATGATGCGTGGGAGGACCTTAAGTCATTTTTTCCCATGCCCTCTCCCCAGGCTGCACACCCCTCATGGTACCTCCTGTACATAGACCTGTCAGTGCCTTGTAGAACCAGGTGTTAGATGCACCCCCTCCCAGCTACTCCTACCTACCCTATCACCTTCTCCTCCGCCTAGGTCCCCCACCCACAAATGATACATACCCGACCGCGTACCCTACTGTTACATGCATATACCTTGTACTGAAAGGTATTTTTCCAGATGGTAGGACTAGGTCTCTTTCAAATTGCAGTGGGGTCCATCACGCTGATGTTTTAGGGCCCTGCATTTAGTGGTCACTAATGATTGCACTGGTATGACTGCCCTACCAAACCCTATGTAATATACACTTAGTGCTGATCCTACAGGGCAGTCGTAGCGTATTTCCTAGGATCACCCGCTCTTTCTTTTAGATCGTAGTAGAAGTGTTCAGTCATGCAAAGTTGAGGAATGCCTTCCATGAGTGGCTAGATGATGTGGGACAAGAGAGTGTGGGCCTCAATCCGTTTACAGGAAGAATTCTGATAATTATTTTGATCTCCTTTAAAACTGTCTTCACAATTGATAATTCCATGTTTTAGTCACTGTCTTCACTCCCTTTGCTATACCCATCATATTCTGCTCTTCCAAGATGACCCTCCATCTTTTTAACCCCCCCCCTACACGTTTACAAAGTACAAATGATAATGTCTGGATAGGATTGTTGTATGGCTTGTATTTCCCGAATAAGATATATATGCAGCAAAATGGTTTTGCTTTCAGCCTAATACTTAACCATATCCCTCGATATATCGAGGTTCTATATATATATATATATATATATATATATATATATATATATATATAATTATAGAACTGCAATTTATTATAGTCTTCTAGTGTTTCCTTTCACATTTCGAATCTCATTACAGCTACAACAGTATGTGTGCTATAGTTTAATTTATTTTCTTTCCAATATTCTATGGTTCCTCTGTCAGGAAGTTTACCTTTTGCCTTGAGCAAGTGCTGGAAATTCAAAATGGCTGCCACGGAGATAGGTCAACATGGCAAATTGCTATAAATACAGAACTAATCAAGTTAGAAACATGTGTATTACCTTAATCAACACCAGCATTTGAAAATCTATCCTTTAAAATCATTTTCAAAGGTCAAGGTCACATAAAGTCACTGAGAAACCAATATAGCTGCCTTAAGATGCCCATAAGATGCCATGGTGTTCAGGTAATTGCTATGAAAATAGAGATTAGAATATCATGCTCGTAAAAAAATGATAGACCTGGTTTCTCGAGAGTTTACATAGATGTGACAGTAAGTCTTTCATGGAAGGAAAACAGGTTTTACCACCCTGTGCCCAGGGCATGGCTCAAAATCCAAAATGGCTGGTCAATAAGAAACCAATATGGCTCCCATAAGATACTGATGTGTTTAGCTAATTCATATAAAATTGGATATGAGAATGTCACGCTGGTGCAAAATCGATATGGTCTCAACAATTTACATAATTATGTCTGCTCCTCTTTCAAGAAAACAGATTTTGTCACCCAGGGCCTTAGGGCAAGTACCTGGAATTCATTACATCCACCATAGAAATACGTAAATGTGGCACATTGCCATAAACAAAGGATTGATCAAGATTAAGTTATCAACAATAACAAGATTTATACATTGTGAGACTTACCCAAGAAATCAATATGGCTGCAATTAAATACTTATAATTGCCATTATCAACTTTGTTCCTTCAGTCATAATTATCTACATCCTTTGCTCCCAAGTATGTGCATCACAGTGTGTTAGATTATACGACCAATTGTCATGAATCATCCATATCTGGCTTTTTTTTCAATAAAAACTCTAAATTAAGTAACATCTGTGTGTTTATCATTTATTCTGGTCGGGATGGGATAGAGCTACAAATGGTATATGGGTTTTGCATATCTCCGAGGCATATTAAGGGAGTGGGGGGCCTAAAACTGCCCAAAATGAGGCTTTTTTCAAGCAAAAACACAAAAATCTGTACTACATCTTGTAAAAAAAAAAACACAAGGCATATACGTTCTATTTTGTGTTTTGGTATTTCCCCCATAACAAAGGGAAAATTTTAAGACCATATAGGTATACGTAGGCAAATAATTTTATCTGCTGGGGCCAAAAATGTATTTGGGAAGTTTAACGCGGGACCCGACGTATACCCTAACATGGCTTCCCTGCTCTATTTTTTTGCATTATGGGTAGGCCCCCGACTCCAGAGCTGTGAATTCTGGGTAGATTCCTTATCAGCCCCTGTTCACACATATGAACAATGGTCATTGATAAGGCTGATAAGCTGTCCTGTACCCTTATCATAATCACCCTGAGTACTTTCCCTTGGTTTAAGAGGATTAACCTGATAGGGAGACAATACCCTGGTTACAATCTGTCCTGCTTACATATGGACTTAGTTAGAAGATTTAATGACATATTTCTCTTTTCTTTAAAATAATAAAATTCATTTCAAGCTAACCTGCTTAAAGGTGGTGGTATTATAAGTACATACATCTAATTTATAGAGAATACATATGGTTAGTAATTAAGTGGGAGCCCATCAAACTAGAGGGAAAAAGAGAGTTTAGCCCGTTACAACCTGAGGTACCAGGATCTGCTAGTCCCGTATATCAATTACTGTATTTGAAATAATAAGCACATATTGCACTTAAAAATATTTACAAAATATATAACAAGTGGTGAGGGAATAACATTAGACATCAAAGACTCAGAATTTATGGTCATTCATAGTTTAAAATGTGACCAAACAGACACAATAATTGCTAATTATGGTATGCATGTTTGTTAAAATTTAATATTGAAATGATCAGTATGATTATGCAAAAATTGTTATGTAAATCATGAACCTTTGTCAGTTCTGTTTTCATAGCAAATTTCCAGTCTTATTTTGCAATAGCCCTTTTGGATTTTGGGCGTTGCCTTAGGCACAGGGTAGTAAAACTTGTTTTCCTTCCATGAAAGAGGAGCTATCACAGATATGAGAACTCTTGAGAAACCAGGTCTATCAATATTTTACCAGCTTGATATATTCTAATCTCTATTTTCATAACATTTACCCGAAAAATTTGGCATCTTATAGACATCTTAAGGCAGCCATATTGGCTTCTTGGTGACTTAGGTAAACCTTCTGACAGAGGAACCATAGAAGAGTTCAGAACCACAGAGAAACATTTTCTATGGATGTCTGTTTGGTCTGAATGGGGTATACTGCCCATGCATGTATAATAACCATCTTATAGTCAATGTGAACTGTGTGGGGTACATGAGTAAGGGTGGGTCACTTCCTATACATCTCAGAACATCTATAATTGGTTTCCATCAATTCTAATATGACTGTGCAGCCTTAAGGGAATATTTGAGAACAGTTTGAGGTAAGAAGATGGACTGATAAGAAGAAGTTTATGATATCTTGGTTAAAATGGTCCAAAATCAATGGTTTTATGGTAGCCATCTTGGAATTTTCGATAATACATGTTAAAAACATACAAAAGTCTCAAACACAGATTTCTGACACCTGAAAACCTTGATTAAGATAGTTTTATTGTGTGAATATTGATGTGTTTACATCTCTAGAAAACTAAGTATATTTCAGTAAAAGGGTGGGGTTCCCGACTTTGACCTACTTTTGCCGGATAATGCATTGTCAGATTTTTCTAAGACTTGCATTTCTGAAATCAGCAGAAAATTCTACATAAAATGAACCATTAAAGCTTTTGGTCACAAAAACAAAAGTAAACGTGTCTGGGCTCTTGGACTATGTTCACACCCTAATGCCCTTTGCTGTAGGCTGTGTGGGGCATTGCGCCATTTGAGTTGTAGGCAGACCTCCTCCATAAACCTATTCGCCATGAATATGACCTTAGCTGTCGAAATGGCGTTAAACTTCTATTACTCACTCACTCATTCCATAAACCTATACAGGTGTAATATCCATATATCTTTGTCTATCACTTGAACCTAAAGCCCAGCCTTCAGCAGCACCATATTGCAGATTCAAATTGGTGTGCTAATTTTAGCGCTGTGGACAGGAGCCTAACACAATGGCATATGACTGTAATTGTTAGACAGCTGTGTCCATTGCCAGATTCCATCGATGTCCCATTCAAATGTTTGCGTATGTTGTAAGTATAAGCCCAATGTAAGTCCATAAATAGAATTCATTAATTATCTAGAAAACTGTATCCTTTCCTATTTGAGCAAGAACTGCAGCTAGAACCTATCTCAACTGGGTATACATGTTTTGTCAGAATAAGAAAACGAAGGTAAAGGTGAGAACACACCTGGGTTGTGAGCCTTTCTGTGACCACACCCTTGTAGTGGAAAGAAGTGGATCTGCAACAACATGTGTAAGTTCAGACATGCGAACATGCCCATGGTAAAAAAAAAATCAATGAAAAACTCGTTAAGTCATGTTTCTGTAAGGGTTTGTGGCCTTACGGACCTGGGGGGTTCGGGTCTTACGATTCGGAAAGAAAGAGTAAGACAGTATTCCAAGTGTATGCCAACGGTTAGGTTTATTACTTAATGCACACTCACGGCTGCCGAATGATATCAAAGAGGCAGCTAATATTAAAAGACAGTGGTTTACATAGTGTGGAGGCCAGAAGGGCCTCCGACGTAGCGGCTGAGCCCTGGGCTTTATATACGGACCCAGGTGTTCGTCGTCAGATGTCCCCACAGACCCGGATCGGTGCTGCCACCTATCCGGAACCTGAGGAACGTCCGACGACTCGACTCACCCGCCACGTCAGATGGTACCCAACTCCTATGGTTTAGTAAAGTGTACCTCTACATTTCTCTTTCACCTGCTAGACAAACGTAGCTCAGGAGGCATTTCCTAACATGTTCTTACTGGACACAGATAGAATGACTCGCAGGATCTCCAACCATACAGAGTAGTCATAATTATAGCCACTTGCTTTACACTTTATTCTCCTTGTCACCTCCTTTCCAAGTCAAACTAAGCCTACACTGTAAAACAATATAAAAATAATGGCACCAATCCTCGTCCCAAAGTTGCAAGAGATCTGCCATTATTTTCCATAGATTAATTTTTGTACCACCATACTGCCACCTGGAGCTTCTTATAAAAGTTACACTGGTTCATTGAAAAACAATAATGGTGGTTCACTGGCAGATTCAACAGTTAACAGTGTATACTAGGAAATTAACACCATATTCTCTACCATTGAGTCGACCAGCACCTGCGACCACAGGAGGGTGTTGCGCCTATAGTAAAAGAAAGAGCTGGCTAAAAATGCCCTCATTCCCAGTCCTTTCTTTTCATGTCGCTATAACTTGTCCCTTTTGTTGCTCACAAGTGGTCATTCAAGTAGGGTGCTATAAAAGGGGGATTTGAGTAGGTACCTAGTTTGGAGAAGTCAGTCAGTATAATAAACTATAGAGCGTGTGACATGAGAGGGTACCTGGTAGTGCAGTTCTCTCTATTTTAAACAAGCCAGGTGACATTTCAGACTAATGTGGTGAGCGCAAGTTGAATGGTGAAGCAGTGCACGACTTGTTTAGAAAAGAGGGCACATACTCACAGCTCTTTTTACAATAGGAGCAACACCCTCCAGACTTCTTTCCTACCTGACCCTGTGAATGAGATTAGCCCTGACCAGCGAAGGCCAAAGGTGATAATCAGCCCTCGTGCATCATTGAACATGCCTTATAGGTGTGATGGTGCTCTCATGCCCCAAGGCCACTGCCCCCTGCCAACAAAGCCAACAAAACCCCGCCTTCACCACCCCGCCCCTCCAACACCTTCCAACAACAACCCCGCCGTCACCACCCAGCCCCTCCAACACCTTCCAACAACACCCCCGCCGTCACCACCCAACCCCTCCTACACCTTCTTACAACATTCTCCACCTTCAGTACATAAGGGACCGTTGTCAGAGTTATTGTGTTACCTTGTCATACCCCATGGGTTTCCTCCACACCAGATCGACTGGCAGACAGGGGAATGTTAGGTATTGTTGCTTGATTAAGTTCTCATCATCAAGCAGGTGCTACAGCCCTCCATCTAGGATCCATCTAACTACACCGGTATTGGCTATTAGGGCCTCAACACATTGGGAACTACCATTATTCATTGACATATTCAATTCGATTACAGTCTTTAGGTAGAGAATCCTGAACGTAGTGAAAGCATAGTGAATGGGGGGAAATTCAAGGAAGTCAGCTGTCATCAATGACAATGGTTACACTGTCTAATTGTGTATCTCTTTTGTTACATTTTCCATTCGATGGAAATGACCACATGGTAACAGAGTCTTGAAAATATTGCGGCTGCATATCACCTTGTGTTAAAGAGAGGCAAGACCTTTTTTTCTTCTGTTTTCAAAACAAAAGTTATCGTAGTGTGGCTATAAAGATCTATGTACGTCCCATGTGACCTTTTCATTTTACCCTTTGATTTCAAGTTCTCCTTTTGGATTTGCCTTCTTACAGGCTCTATCCGGATTGCCATTAAACAATGATCTATTTCAATACAGCTGAATGTTTCAGGATGGGTCACTTTACTGGAGCTAAGTTAGGAATTAGAAAGAAATTTTGGCATTAAAAGTTGGGCCTTCATAGGATTAGATTTTGTCACTAGATCTGATCTCAGATGGTACTCTGACATCCATTTGATTAACGTCATTCAACAAGATGGAACATTGGGTAAAACCAATAAGATAACATACATCAAACTCTTACCAAACTAGGAAAAACAACCATTTGCTTTTGATTTGTTTTGATTGGTAACTGGTCAGCATTCAGGCTATTTACTTAGGTCACTGTCAATCGCCTCCTGGCTCCTAACAATGATGTTAGTGTCCAGCCTGTCCCTGCTTTACTATGTGTTCTCAAGGGTCCATAAGGAGAGTAGACACTGTGTAATATATTACTTCTGATAACATAAGAGATAGTCCCCGTTGTTGAAGTTCTGGTCTACCCTGTGAGTTTGTCGAAGTGTGTGGATTGGGGAGCAAACCCTATAGACACCTTCTCTCCCAGCAAATTGTCGTGAGTCCTCGTCAACCTGTGTGAAGTGGCTCACACATGTCGCTAGATGGAACACGACGTCGTTATAGCACAAGATCACCAGGAATAGCAATTGCAATGGCACATGAGTCTAACACACAGTGGCGAAAGATGATGGAATGAGTTATCACTCAAAAAGGAGTCACTGTTGATGACCAATCATGGCGACAGATGACGACAATTTGCTGGGAGCTGATACAACACCAAGGTACATCAGGTACAACACAGTCTGTGAACATAGACTTTAGGTAAAGGTTATGTCAAAGGTCATGTAACCCACAGGGACCCCCCCCCAAACCAAAAATGCATCTTACCTCGGGCTCCTGGAGACTGCAGGGGCATTGACCTTTATGATCCCTGTCTGACCTCTAGTTGACCTTAGTGTTGACCTCTGCACCTGAAGTAGATGAGGTCCTGGTGAGTTATGGCCTCTCCAGCCTCCTTCTAGGATGTCTGTAGTATAGATGAAATATGTCTGTTAGCATCCATACACCTGGGTGTAGTGCCTATAGAAGGTTGGCATACTCCATCGCATCTATCACACTCAGGGTCAGTTCTACTGGAGTAAAGCTAACTTTCACACACCCATTGAAGACCTACAGTCCAGTATCTATGGCCACACATACAGAAAGTACATCGGTTCTAAAGCCCCCTGCACAATGTAGATATCCTGAGGGTCTCACTTAGCTGCTCCCTAGAGGGAACTATAATTATAATCATTTAACAGTGCCTCCAGGATGGTCCTACACCTGTTGTGGGGAGTATGTGTATAGCTCTGAGAAGTCCTTGCACAAGTCTCCCCTGTGTGTTTTAATGGAGCAGCTCGCCTATCAGAAACTACTCACAAAGTCTATATTTTGTCACCGGGGATGTTTGACTGAGTTGTAGAACTCACTATGAAAATGAAATTCTAATTTAATACTCACATCACATATATAGTTAAGGTATTATTCATCAATATATAAATCTGCTTTCATATAAAAGTCCACATGTCTACCCTTTAGGAGTGGATGTTCATCTAATCGGTCACATTTGTGTCCTGTGTGTCAAAATAATCAAAGTAGATGAATCGAGCATCCTGGAGACTCTCCACCGCAAAAATTTTTACAGTGCACACATTAGCTAAGTGGTTGGAAAGGTGACTGACACACATTGTTCCTCCCTTTACACAACACATACAATCAAGGAAAGTGTTCAATTTCTAACTGTTAGATGTAATATGTGTTAGTTTCAAATATCCAATATGTATGAAAAGTACAAAATAGTTCAGTGTTGCAGAAAATAGGAGAATGTAAGACACTCACTATATCACCGACAGACAAAGTTCATTCATCCAATACATCGGTCATTCTGTCTCGTGTCACCTAATATTTAATATGTATTTCTAAATTTTACAAATCTACATCATGTACAATACCCGTACCTGAACTTGTTTGTTGACGATTCAATCAAGAAACGTTTTATATCATATATCGCTTTCAGTATGATAATGTTAGTTATGGTTACATTGATAGAAAATGTGCATGAATGAATGCCTCATAAATGTAGTGATTCAAAATACAATCTTTCCAGGAAAGTTTTGACTTCATGTTCCCTCCAGTTCAAAATACGTATCCGGTAAAGAGGCTCTGCATTCACTTACTTGCCCTTAGTTTGGGAAGACAAAAAGTTTGTTTGTACCCAATCACACAATCTTGGAGTAAGGCTCCTGGTAGACTTCCAAGGACTCATTATCTGGTCAGTGAGTTTAATGAATAACAGAAATCATTATATATTGGATTATTGGTATAACGTTGGTAATTGAGAGTGCACAAAAGATTTTAGAATAATAAGAATATGAGATATGAGTTCTCCATGATATCATATGATGATAAATGTTTGATTATTGTACTGGAATCACTCTCAAATCCTCACTAACGCATTCTTGGATGACAAGAGTATGTCTCTTAGTTAGGAAAGATTCCACTCGTGTTCCAAATTAAGAGGGAACAAAATTCACCGATTGACAAGCGTCTCATATTGGTCTCGGACCCCTGTCTGAGATTAAATTGAACTAAGCACTTCTTCACCCTTCCTGCACTAATTCAAAGACCAATTGGTGGTGACTCAAATACTGTCCATTGTGCCACTGCTCAATGGAGCTGCTCGATAAGGGTGTCATGCCCAGTTGTAGCAGGTCCCTTCGCAGTATGATTGATATGGACATTGAACAGGAGGAAGGAATCCATGAGTCTCCATGCTAACCCATAGAGCAGGCATACAAAGACTAGCAGGAAGGGGTAGAGGTAGGAAGCAGGGGCACATACACGGGGAGACAGACCCCCTCCAGGCCTCCCCACCAACCAATGGACACTACATCTAGGTGTCATATTGCCCACTGGGATCCACTTAATGCCTCTGATTCAGCCCCGCCAGGAGTCTAATTAGTACTGTTAGTAATGGAATTAGGCAGTGGGTTGAGAAGATATGGCACCCATTGACAAAGAAACACTGACTAATCAATATAGGTCAACAAGCTTTTTAGCGGTCAATGGTGAATCTGTACTGAAGCCATACCCTTTTGAAGTACCATCAGTGGTCAGCCAATATTTGATCAATGGGCATTTATAAGGAGATCAATTGTGGAAGATCAATACCAGACATGAATATAATATCATCCCCGGGAAGGGTTCACTCAGAAGGCAACGTACAAAGTTAGTGCATTATGCATATGGGTACTTTAGTCGTAGGTCAGCCACCTTTTCAGTAGTCAATGTTTGCCATAAAATAGGCCTTCTTCAACGTCTAGAACAGAAGTGTGCGATAGAATCTAATGCCATGATGACCAATTTAGTTTTACTTAATGCTCTCCTGGTAAGTCACAACTGGTTGTATCAAACTAATATCTACACCTAGATCCTACAAGGCGGTACAGTTGAGATATTACAAAGCCCTGATGAGCAGTGGGGTAGGGTGTCCGTGGGTTGTTGCTGTTATCCAGAGCCCGCTGTGTGTTTCTTTTTGGTTGGATGAATTCCGGCTCCTCCTGTAATAACACTCCAAGGATGAAGGAGCTGAAGTACGATGGTGATGATCAATTACAATGACAATGTGGATACCAACTGAAACATTATTGTAATCCTTCTGGCACAAATTTCATTATCCTCGCTCTGGGTGAGAGAAATGGGCAGACCAATCTTTCACAAACAGCAACTGCTGGTAGCTATAGCGTTAGGGATATTTCAGAATTAAAACATCGTAAGGTATAAGTGTTAGTAAGATATTACTATCTAAGAGTACTCTTGGGGTCTTGACATACATAAATATAGCATTTGAATAATGCAATGCCTTCTATTGATCCACAAGGATTAGGACTAGTCTTCAATTAACTGGGAAAGCTGGTCAATAGTTGAACATTATGAATTAACAAATCTAATTTGAGTTGTCTGGGATTAAGGCAGACTGGCATGATGTGATAATCACTTGTTCAAAACCACCCAATATTTCCTCACTCAAGAGGAGGTTTATCCATATGATATTAATCACACTTGAATTGCCGGCAAGGGAAGGACTTCCAGTTATTGATCGATGGTCAATGGGTACTTATCAAGGGCACTAGAACTACACTAGGTCCGCAATTTTTACTGAATCTTGCACAAGCTTCACTTACAGTTAAAGGGGATTCTTGATAATAATTTTACATGAATTCACCCTATTGTTACGGTGATTCACCGTTTCTTTAGTATGATATTAGGCTTCCTTTCCAGGAAATGGCAATTGAAATATGGAAAGTCTCCAGGCATATATGTCTATTACATGAATTATTGTATTGGAGCAAATAATGAGTCAGACTAACAATATAAGTTGTCATATAAGTACATTGCTTATAGGAAGGCCTGCGATGGTATCATGCATGGCAAGTCTGCTTCGTACATTTATCGCATCGTACTGATGACACCGTATGTACCACCATTCGGCTTTTACAAGACAATGAACCTAATGGCACAATACCTCAGTCTACTCTGTCACCATTTACTATGCAATTCCACAACAGAAGGGCCTTCAAGAAGAGAACCCCTTGCACCCAGAGAGGCCATAAGGCTATTACCAACAGAGGACTGGTGGTTTATCCTCGCCGCCCTCCTCCTCCCTTATCCCTTGTGTCTGGGTGGACTAGCTACGCCCACGCCGGGTACTTTGTGGTTGGTGGTGGAGTGGAGAGGAACAGATCCTTCTCTTCCCCTCCTTTGGCTCTTACTCCTCCCATACAAGTGGCACCGACGCCAGTGTGCTTTAGTCAGGGAGGTGAGTAGCTGGATGCATGCCTCTTTCCTCACTAAGCTACTCTCCCAATATCCAATCTAACTTAATGCCACGACGAACCCTTTATCATTTCCTCATTCACACTGCTAAATTGAGGAGGACCACCCTCTTCTCAGTTATTGAAAATCTCCTCTTCTTCCCCTGGGCCATTCAGTTGTTGCAGATCTCTTTAAGCATTATGTAGGATGAATGCAGATGTGTATTGATAAGGTATGTACAGGCAGCCCGATCTTTGAAGACACCTCTCCTCTGTCGGAGTAAGCTAAATCCTCAAAAACACTAGTTCACTAAACGAGGCCTTTGGCCAAGGCGTGCAATGTTTGCAATGCATTCTATTACAACCTTTCCTCTCTGAGACGCATTGGTGTCAGCTTGACTTCTGCTTATTTTGCTTAGACTCTAACATGGTGAATGTGTGTCCATTTCAGTAAGCATGCCTCCCTGTACTCCTCTTCCACACTCCTAGTCTTTAGTGTCGTAGACAATAGAATAAGACAGCTCCAATCAGCAAGGGACCAGGTTAAGCAACAAAGTTAGTAGAATGCAGACATGCCCTGCTTGCAATAAGGACCAGTGCCTTTGTCTTGATTATGGTAATATATTGACACGTTGTTTGGTTATAAATGGAATTTCTGGGCAGACTAAAAGAGTCCTCACGTCTCCTTCCCACTTGGTTGTTCATACCTTCAGGCATGCATGTCTCCAATGCAAGCCGAAAACTTCCCCATTAAAGTGTATCATGAATGTAATCATCCCGTAACTGATGGATAAGAGCGTATATTGGCAAGTAAGAACTGTTCTCTTGAACATGGAGCTCCAACACTTGAGAACCATGCATTGGTATAGTCCACAGTTGGCTGCAAACCCCTGTACTAGTTGTGTATATGGATGCAACCTACCTCTACTTTCTTTAGTTTTGGTTTGGTAATGGAAAGCCTGCCATGCTCCCACTAGTCCCCAACGACCTCACAACTTGCCGCTAGATGACCTGCCATAAAGTTCATTACTCCTTAGAGCCTGGAGGTGCAGCTATGAAGTAAGGCAGTTGGTCATAGCCTACGGCAAGGCTTATCAGTAGATCCATCTCACAGGGGATTATTGCAAGTAGGTATGTCCACAGTCTAGCCTGCACCATGGCTAACCGCACACCTCGCTTGGGTCCTGCATCTCCAGGCAAGCTTCTTCTAGACATTTGCAGGACAGGTCACTTCCCACCCCATACCTTGCCTGTCCTGCACGCGGTCCTTTAGGTATTGCCTATGTCCTCCACTGCAGATGCCACACTCCGTAGTTTAAAGCCATCAGTTCTCTCTCAGCATCACCAAGGCTTTAGGAGATGGAGCAGCTTAGTCCAGGCAGACCTCCTGGTTGTAACTAATGGAGCAGCTCATTGTGTTAAGGCCTGCACCCTTCCTGCCCGTGAGCTGGTATATGGAGGCTGGGTGAGGCAGCACTCAGCCCCCATGCACCCCCCTGCTACTTCAAATAGGTATGTCCTCAATGTAAGAATGCCACCCTCATTTATTAAGGACTGCATCCACACTGGGTCTGGCCATACCTATCCATAGCCTGTAGTCACGGTGGGAAATACTTTCACATGTCTCTTGCCTCAAGTGTGCTATTTTAAGCATGTCCTGTGGCAATGTGAGTTAGTGCCCATTATCCACAGGGTGCTACATGTTGAGGCTGGTACCATGGAGTTCCCAGTGAGGAGCAGAAAGGCTTTAGTAGTACGAGCGGCTTATTGCAGCCAGTCCTGCTGGTAGTCACTAATAGAGCAGCTCACTCTGAGTACTACAGGAGCTGCACACCGCCAGTGCCGCCGCCCTGGGGGGCCTTGTGTGAGCTACCGGTGGCTGCCGGTTCCCACGGTCCCCTGTATGAGTGGGGCATGCTGCAGGCTGGTAGACTGGAGACTAGTGGTGGCTGGCCGGGTGATCATGGCCTTCTCCCGTGTAGGACTCCTGCAGCCGCTGGTGTGCGACAGCTGAATGAAGAGCAATAGGCAATGCCTCTGCGCTGTGGTAAAGTGGGCAGGGGGATTCTGACTGGAGACTATCGTGACTGGGACCTCTGCACCATGCTGCCCCCCCTCCCTATATATGCCTCCATGTCTGGCCCTGCTGTGCATTTATTACTGTCTACCTTTCTCTTATACTCTCTATCTACCTCTAACCTCTCCCGACGTTTACCCATTCCTGGTTGGCTGTAGCCCCCTATAGTATATCTCCTTCTTTATATTCTAGTTTCTGTTCTATCTATGTGCAGGTCTTAATTTGTGGCTTACTGCCTGCCATTATCTGTATTTTACTCTGTTTTCCACTTGCCACCGTCATGTGTCTTTGTCTTTGACTCCACTTCAAATTAGCGAGTCCACAGCTGCCTTGTTTCACTCTTACTATCTTTGTATATGAAAATAAGATACAGCGCTACTAGTCTACACACACATATTGACGTCATTGATATAAGTAGTATATAGGGGCAAACTCAGTGCACAGGAACAGCTACTGAAATCGATTTGACCTACTTACGAACCGGAAGTGACCTTTTGACCTCGACTTTAAGCATGCGCAGAGATAGGTTAACATTCTCCCACCGTAAGATTACAAAAATAAATGAACATGTTCCAATTAACCTTTTACATGCTACACCCTACCATAGCACGCGTACCCTGATTATAACATTTTCCCCATACCACCACCACCGCCATGCACCCTTTGCTGCTCATCGGTTAGTAGATGAATAACAAACAATTTATATAGGGTAGGGTATGGGGTGAGGAACACTATAGTAATGACGTGTGCAATGACTGACATGTCAAATGCAGACATCATTCTAACAATCTTTTTTGATTTTTTCACAAAGGAACATATTAAACACACCTTATGTATTCTTTCTACAAAATGAAAGAAATCTATGATTTTAGCAAAAAGTTTACAAATTTACCTAAATGTTACAACAAATTTATTTTAGCAAAAATGTTACAAAATTTTTACAAATTTACGTAAAGTCAGAGAGCTTGCTGTGTAGATTGGAGAGTCAGTAATGAGAAGAGCTCGGTGTGTAGAGTGGAGAGTCAGTGTGAGAAGAGCTTCCAATAAACGACGCGCTTTGATTAAATGCAGGCTTGGTCATGTGGTAAACAAAAACCATGTGACTGGTCAGTGTTGGGGCCAAAAACCCAGGTGAATAGAGTCTTGCTGTAGGCATAAGGGTAAGCAAAACCCTCTGGATTGTAGTAGCACAGTTGGCACAGTGCTGGCGCTGATGTTTGACCTTGAATTGGAGTGCTGAAGTTGTTCTGTTGGAGGTTGAGGTGCAATGGTAGTTTGCGACTGGGAGTGTGGACGGCTCAGAACTACTAGTTTATTGCTGTGACTATTCGTATATAAATAAGGGTGTTATCTCTGTAACTATGTCAACCATAATTGTGTTCGTGTACAAAAATCATTTAAAGATCTGTGATCTGGATGGTTTTGTAATCCTGTTATCTATTAAATGACTGAGTCATTACTGTTAATATATTGATAATATGTATGTATATTTTTCTAAAAAGAAAACAAAAAAAAACCAAGGGTGTGTAAAACATTAAGCATACGATATGTATACGAATATCTTCTATACCGAATAAAGGTGTATGATGTGATGCTTATGATGTTACTTAAAATGCAACTAAGAACCATAATATGTTATACCTCTATTATATGTCGGATAGATATAACTATAATATAATCCCATTGTTGGTTTAAATAGTTTATTTCAACCCCTAGTTTTTATCTAGTGTAGAGGTACGGTAAAATCCTGTGTATGTTATGGTCCTTTGACGCAGTGGGTGAGTCAGCCAGCCGGGTTCCGCCCTCCACTTGTCGGATAGGTGGCAGCACTGATCCGAGAGGTGAGAGGGTAGCACGGTGTGGCGCCACTGTTCCTACCTTTAAGGGGGACAGGGCTCAGCCGCTGTGTCAGAGTTGGCTTGGCCGTCCCTCGGTGAACATCTAAGAAGCTGCTAAATGCATCTGGTACATGATGAAGACGTTTCCCGCTACCTCCGGGTAGGTGCAGATTGTGTGTCGAAATAAAATCCTGTTAGCATACACCCAAACTATCTTTCATTAACTCGTCTGTCCAACCGAAATCCGAAACCTCCACACAAGGGGAAAAATTGTACTCTAGACTGCAACTATTAGTCAGCTAATCAGGGTGGTAACCAAAGTCAAGTATGACAAATCGATATTGTTCCGGAGTTCAGCTGTAATAGCACTTATGATATGAAACTTAGTGGATTGTTTCCTTTCACCTTCGGTGACATTTGTTGTTGTGTTGATTTAAATGAATGTACAAAGACTATGTTCCATTATGGGATGTTAATTCATCTCATTATCTGGGTGGGGTCAGATCTCAAATGAACTTGGCAGGCTGGAGAATCGTGCTGTCGGGTGGCCATAGTCAAGTGTACGGCAAGGGCAATTGGGACCCTAACGCTCACTTCCTCCTAGATGGTATTTGTCATGGGTTTAAACTAACGGACCCAGGTGTGCATATAAAAGATTACTAGTGCAAAAACTATGACTCAGCCACTGTTACGGCCTACCAGGAAATTAGTGAGATTGTTTTAGAAGAGTTAGCCTCTGGTTAACTAACGGAAGTGAGGGTTCAGTACATTCACGCTATGGGTGCAGTTAAAAAACCCTCAGGAGGCATCAGGCTAATAGCTGATGCGAGCCGCCCTGACACATGCTCAATTAACTGCTACATGAGTCAAACATTCAAGTTATTTAGTTATAAATTGGTAGATACCATATCAGACCAGTTAAAGCTGGGCTCTTATGTGGCCGTGACTGACGTTACAACAGCGTGCCACTCAATCATGGTCCGTGAGTGCAACAGAGCTGGAAAAGGTCTGTCTTGGGAGTCTAGATTTATTCAGGACAACTTCTTGTCATTCAGTACCCGAGTTGCACCCTACTTGTTCAACAGCATTGCAGACTTAGTAGCGCGGTACCTATAAATGGCACACAGTATTTTCTGTGTCAACTACCTGGATGACATGTTAGTTATGGCGGATAGATTTGAAATCTGTCGTGAAGCGCAGCTCTTTCTCCACAAAACATTGTGCTCCTTAGGGTTTTGCTTTTCCTACAATAAAGTGTGCTCCCTCAGTCAGATTCAGACGTATCTGGGAGTGGAAATTAATTTAATTAAAATGCAGCTGAGACTACAGACAAATTGCGCATAATGTAGATGAAGTTTTCAGGGGTTGTCGCAGGATGACAAAAAAGCAACTTCAAAAATTGTGAGGAGTTCTGGCACATTGATCAACTTTAGTTCGAGGGGGTCACACTTTCTCCCACCGTGTGATCGCAATGTTGTTTCACATCAAGAAAAAGGTACATCACACTGTCAAAGTCCTTCCACCTAGACCTTGCCTGGTGGCAGGAATTCGCTGCCTGGTTTAACGGCACAGTGAAAAAAATTCAACCTCTCGTTAATACATCTATGGTGTGCACTGATGTGTCTGGTACTGGATTCGGCACATACTCTGGCATGGATTAGTTGTAGGGTAGGTGGCAGGAGGACTTTGAGATGAAAGGAGACCACCACAACCACTGTGTGCCCAAACCAGCTTGGGATATAGCATGGAATATTAATGTTAAAGAACTGTACCCGATTCTTGAGGCCCTCACCAGATGGGGCCACATGTGGGTGAACCACCGGGTGGAATGCATTACTGACAATACTCAGGTGGTGGCAGCTATGAACACTGGTAGGAGTGGAAACTCAGCCTCAATGCATCTCCTCCGCTTAATATTCTGGCTACCATTTTCAACTGCCACCTGGTGGGAGTGTACCTGCCGGGCAAGGACAACTTTGTAGCGGATACTCTCTCCAGGGCTACCTATATCAACAACTTTTATTATTTTTATGTTGCAGAAGCCTGTCAGCGAATTTGGGAATTAGACAACATTGCAGCGGAGCTTCGCAGCTAGGTGTGGGCTCCCAGTACCTGGAAGACTAAGGCGCCGCAGTGGCACAAATATATCAAGTTCTGCACATCAATCCGATGCCCAGCAGTACCCACAGACACGACTCTCATGTGTCGCTACACAGTCAGTTTGATTTCAGATCTCAAATATAGATCAATTCAAAACTATATCAGTGCAGTGATATCTCTGAACAGTTATACAGTTTATGACATTAAATATGTTAGATCGCAGGGAATTTTATTGGATAGTTCTGTACCGACCCTCACAACAAATGCCAAGAAATGAAATCAAATGGGCAAAAACCTTTCCTGATATCCAATTTACAAGGGTTCCTCGGAGTGATACATATTTGTGTTTATACCACGATTTCTTGGTTACTCAGTGCTTTTTGGTGGCTATTCCCATACACATATCTGTCGATATTGCACACCCTATAGGCTGTAACATCAATTTTGTAAGGCAAGTGGTTATCCAAGGATAACCCGCACCCCGTGCGGTTATCCAGGATAACTGCACGCCTCTCATGTCCTTCCATGTCATATGTTACATGTTAAAACCAACAGACTATTTTATTGCCATGGTAGGGGTCAAACCTGCAATCTCAGGTTCTTAATCCAACTCCCTATGCATTGCGCCACAGGGACTGACGAGAAGTGCTCGGTTCGAACCACGTCTGGATATGATACAAAGCCGTATGCGGAAAGCTTTAGCTGTCCGCTGCCAGGCGACGAGGTGTATTATACACAAACAGCCGTGTGCGCTGTCGCTGTCCGCTGCCGGGCGACGAGGTGTATTAAGCTAGGAATCCACTGCCGCGAATTTCTTGCGAATTGTACTCGTGCGTGTGTTCTCGCAGAAAACATTCCACTAGGGGATCAGCTGCTGCGACAACGTACATGCGAAGTCTGCACGACCTGCAAGGACAGATATTTGCGACTGCTCTGCGATAAGACACGCATGAGTACAATTCGCAAGTAACTCGCAGCAGTGGATCCGCAGCTTTATACACAAACATAACAGCGAGACACGTCTTTTTTCGCCATGTGCGCTGTCGCTGTCCGCTGCCGGGCGCAGAAGTAGGAGACGTGGTGGTCTAGCGGTTAGTGCATTGCGCTCAGCCGTGAGAGGTCCGCGGATCGCTTCCCGGTCTGGGTGCATCTTTTTTTGCCATGTGCGCTGTCGCTCTCTGCTGCCGGGCGAGGAGGTGTATATCTAGTCTAACAGTTAGTAACACAGTCCGAGCGCATCTTTTTTCGCTGTGTACACGAACATAACCGCGAGACGCATTCAAAGCTTTAGCTGTCCGCTGCCGGGCGACGAGGTGTATGTACCGATTGTGTACAAACACTATTTTTCGCTGTGTGCCGCTGCCAAGGCTAGCCGAGACGGGCGCTGTCGCTGTCCGCTGCCTACGGCCTCGTGTCATTATCCTTCACTAACACACACTCGTCATGAGTGAGCAGGGAAAATAAGTTACAATCATTTCAATACAAGGTACTCTATAAAATACTAGCTTGTAACAAGTACTTGTTTGACATATGTACAAAGGAAAGCCCAGAATGTGTTTATTGTGATGGTAAAACTTACACTCTTGATCACTTCCTTGTGAAATGCCCCCAGGAGGCTACTTCTGGAAGCCGGTCATACGATGGATGAACACTGTTGCCAATATCTATACAGGAATTTTAGATGAGCATGAATTGATACTTGGACTATGTAAAAAAATTCCACGGGTTGATATTATTACCAATGTAATGCTTAGAACCAGGTTTTACATATATAGGCAGCGCTTGTACCACATATATCATCATATAGACTTATTGTACTTTTTCATCTCATCTCATTCCATCAAACAGTAACATAAAGTTGTCATTGTAACATGTGTTGAATAGTAAATAACACTGTTTCTCTGCCATACAATGTTTAGTAACCTGGTTATATAGAAAAGAGAATATAGGGGTACTAACGTAAGTAGGGCAATGCACCCATGTTAGGTTTAATACATATCATTTAATCTTGCATTACTTGTATATGTATTATTAGACCCAATACAAAAAGAAAATATAGGGGTACTAACGTAACTAGGCCAATGCGCCCATGTTAGGTTTAATACATATCATTTAATCTTGCATTACTTGTATATGTATTATTAGACCCAATAAAAACTCTTAAACTCTTAAGTGCCATCTGGATCTGTTGCAATGGATAGGGGAGTTTAAACACTCTCTTTTATCAGAACAATTTATATGTAAACAAACAAAAGAAGTTTAGGAAATGAGAGGCTATTTTGAACTCAATGTAATTGTCATACATATGTAGTGGTTTAGGTTTTACCAGCTAGGTTCGAGTCTTGTTATTCAAAAGAAAGACAAAGACAGTGTTCCGTGTGTATGCCTACGGATTTATTCAGTACACCTTCCGGTTACCCTATAAATAGTAGTTAGGGAAACATGTCATTACATGTAGCATGTACAGAGGCCTACATAGCCTCTGACGACCAGGTGAGTGCAGGGCTTTTATATGGATCCCTAAGTTTGTCGCCAGGTGTCCCACAGTCCCGGATAGGTGCTGCCACCTACCCGGAACCTCAGGAACACCAGCTGACAGGACTCACCCACCACGCCAGACGGCACCAGATATTACTAGGATAACTATATACCTCTACACATACACTGACAGAACCCTAATATCTCACTCATAGCATACTTCCTAGACAGGGGAAGGGAGTAACGAAGACTATATTGATGTGGAGATATATCAGTATCTAGTCTATATTACTAGTCATATAGAACACATCTATTGTAGTACTTAGGGTGTCGACGCACTATGTATTGTCCTGTAATGTCCTGTGATAAAAAATGTATCTTGAATAAAGAATGAGCGCTGCTCTATTATAAAAAAAAAGTTAGATCAGAGTTTGAGTTGACACCACCCTGGGGGGTATACGCCATAAACTCGGGGACCCGTGACCAACTTGTTTTTCCTTTACCCTGCGGGACTTGTTGTTGATATTGGAATATGTCGACTGGAATCGGGTAGAGGACAGGGTCTTGTGGAGTTGTATAGCCATTTCATTTCGGGGCCTGCTATGGAAATCAACCATTATCCCTGATTCGGCGTCGAACCTAGCGGGTCACTATCTTCGGCGTGGGGCAATAGGTCTCACAGATTGGGGTATATGGACAAGTATGAATATCTTTTCCACAAAATGCCTGTATCCCTATTATTATCAACATTTAATCAATTTTGAATTTTGGTGCATTTCTGAATAACAGTGGATAACAGCAATTCTCACTGACAGCAGCTGATTTAGGAGTAGTCCAGAATCGGTATTTACTTCTTAAGTTAGAACCCATTCTGAGCTACTTCCTTCCTTCCTTCAATTCCCTGGCCTTAGTAATTTATAGTTTTTTAACCCTGAAGTGTTCAGGTGTGACCAGTCAAAAAATGGAATCACATTACCCTCTTTTCATACCACTGTCTAATTCAGAGGAAGTCGCTTTTCATGGTGGAGAAGAGCGGGGAACTGGAAAGTGAGTTATTCAGAGAAAGAGAGAGATCATCCTTCCACACTCACATGTCGTCATGTAGCCCTCGGTTTCTTTGTGGAAGTGGTCGTGGAATGTCTAAGCACTGATTAGATGGGCCTTAGCTTCATTGTCTGCCATAATGGAGGCATGTCGGGCCTCACTGACTCAGACAACCAGGTGATAGTCCTGGGTGGTTTTTCTCTTTTCAAAAGGAATATACCAAGTCTGATCTTTTAGAAATCGTTTTCAAAACCATTTCTCTTTTTTTTTCTTTTTAAATTTTCATTCTTTACAAAACCATGTAAAATGGTCGAAATAAAATTGTTTGAAGAAAGATTTTAAGTATTGCTCTTTGTAATATTTACAAAATCTTTTTATTTTCTTTCAGTGAAAAGAAAATATTTTGGTCTTTTCTTTTGTCTTAAACTTGTCCAAAAATAAGGCGTTTTGTAGCATTTTTGAATTTCATAGCCCAAGAGCAGAGTTTGGAATATTTACATTATTATATTACTATGTACGCTACAACAGGTATCAAAAGTCCCCTGATTGTAAAATTCAATTCAGTTGACAGCCCCCTCCCCCCACTTGTTTCCCCTACCGACACTTTGGTATCCAAACTGAGGCGTCCCCCAGAATATGGATACACTCCCAAAGATCAATGTGATACACCGGTGTCGTCATGAGGTGTTCCCTCACTGTATCAGTGAATCTAAGGCGAAAAAGACCTTCACGTGTCATGGTTTTAGAGGGTGACCTTTGTCTGGGAGGCTCTGAGTGCAGACATTGGTGAGATATAACCTACGATACATGAAGCAACTATATAGGAACAAATTAGTCTTCAGCATCAAAGGTATGCAATATGTTTTTTTCAGGGGACATTAAACTGTCCCCGTAAAGATAATAAAAAGACATTATCTGCTCGAAGTGCTTTAAAATTGGACTTGTACCAGTTCTTAATACTCAAATAAGACTCTGAGGTGAAGCAGCTATCTTAGGGAGAGTTCAGACTCTACTATAGTATCCGTGCCATGAAGCTCTGTAAGATGTAAGAGTTGTATTAGTGTATGCTGTTAGATCATTTAGGGACGTAGCAGGATCGAGTGACAAAGATATTTTTTCTTGTCAGGATCCCTCTGACTCCCAGTAGTGGTGATGATGATAGTTGTCGTGGAAAGGAGCGAGGATCAAGCCACAAAATCTGTCAGTTGCCTAATATGGGAGTAGTATATACATGCAAAGTCAGCGCAATGCTTCAGCTACTAACTAGGTCATGACCTACTTGTAGACCGGAAGTGACCTAATTTCAGCCAATCAGAGGACTGGATTTTACAGGAAGTGACATCATAAGGTCATGACCTAGTTTTTTCGACCAATCAGAGAGCTGGATTCCGTGACCTGACCTAGTTGCATAAATTAAGAGAATTGCACAATACCTAGGGTTGACCTACTTACAAACCAGAAGTGACCTACTAACTTACTTGCAAAAACGTATGACCTACGTATGAAGGTGTATTGCGCAATGTTTGTAAGAAATTGCACAATAGTTATGACTCATGTTCTTATGCAATATTTCTATGGATTTACGCAATACTTATGACTCATTTTGTTTTCTCTCTTCATTTCATTCATTAAAATAAAACACAACTCATTCATTTCACATAACAGATTATATTTTTATTAGACACAATATTTACAGATGAAGACAGATTTTCCATTTCCGGGGCGTGCACATATACAACAGAAACATTTGTTGTGTGTGAATTTACTTGCTTGATACCAGCTTTGACCAGTGAGACTAGTTTTCCATGTGTTGTGGAAACAATAACTGTTAAGTTTGGCTATGTTAGATATAGCATGCTCGAACAAAGCCTGGGCCAGGAAGTAAGTTTGACTGTTTTTGGGTCCAGGTAAAAGACCAGATAAAAAGCCATCCTTAAAGTTTACCTCGAAAGAGAAATGATTTCTCACTCCAGGTATACTTAAGGCGTGAAGTTCCAGTGAGACCTGCAGACATGTGAAACAAATAGTTTTAGCAATAGCAGATACTTCCAGTTTACAGTTACACTGACAAAACACTCCTACTATGGGATTACATTCTAACTCTTGGAGAGTAACAGCAAACTTTCTTACACTTCCTAAAGTGTACCTTGTGTAGTGTCTTGGGCAGCCAGGTTCAGTGTGCAATTGATATACTCCTATACACCAATCATGCGATATCAAGTTAACTTTTTTCACTCGACAATAGTACATGCAGTTTCTGTAGGCGTCCCAAAAAGCTGAAGAGAAATATTTGTACATTTTAACACTAGTTATACAGTGGTCAACAGTGTCTGGTTCAGCTCCTCTAAAATAACCAATGTTTTCTGCAGGTATTATTTCCCAAAAGAAATTCTCTGAACATCCACATGCTACAGAACTTATATCATTGTCAGGTGTTATAGAAGAAACTTGATTATATGAAGCAACACTTTGTAAAACTGGACGCATGTAATAGTCATAAGGTGGAGTTTCTGTGGTTTGCTCCACAAGCATAGCTTCTAAACTTTCCATGTTAAATGGTCGCTTTAATCTAACCAGATACTGATAATCTGGTGAACGTGACGCTATGAGTAAAGAAATCTGGTACCACTTTTTTCTCTTCCAAGTTAATTTCGTTAGCGCTGGATTTTTATTTTTTGTGGTGAACATGTACAGCGTTCACTTTTGTGAAAAGTTTTTTGGATTTTTTTTGGTGATACAGTTCACTTTTTTTACTTTTGTCAGTTTTTTTTTCATGATACAGTACACATTTTTTACCTTTGTTGTTTATTTGAAAAAAATGTTCATTTGAACAAAAAATATTTTCCAGTTTAACACTGTTTTCTATGGGAAAAAATGTTCATTTGAACAAACGTTTGTTTGAACAATTGTTCAAATGAACATTTTCCAGTTTAACACTGTTTTCTATGGGGAAAAATGTTCATTTGAACAAATGTTTGTTTGAACAATTGTTCAAATGAACATTTTCCAGTTTAACACTGATTTCTATGGGGAAAAATGTTCATTTGAACAATTGTTCGTTTGAACATTTGTTCAAATGAACATATTTCATTTTAACACTGTTTTCTATGGGGAAAAATGTTCATTTGAACAAATGTTTGTTTGAACAATTGTTCAAATGAACATTTTTCATTTTAACACTGTTTTCTATGGAGAAAAAGAAACCATTTTTTTTATATAGAAAGGGGTAGGGTGCTTACACCGTCTTCACATACTTGTCTCTTTATGTACTGATAGGTTAGACCTTGTTTCCTTTGAGAGTAAGTGGTAACGCTGTGGTTAACTACTCTAAATCCTTTGTTGACTACCATGACAACATTTTCACTGTCCAGTACTTCTTTGTACTTGTCAGTGGTTAGGGGGTTTTGTTTTTGAATTACACCTTTGCAACTCATTTTAACGGGCACATTCGCTCCTGTGCCTATGTAACATTTGGAGTTCAAGGCAGTCATTTCATCACCTTCCCACTCCACTTTGAACAACCCGGGGGTTCTCTTGTCAAACGCCAGACGGCTCTTACAGCATGGTTGAGGCAGCCACAGCTTACCCAAAACTTTGGTCTGAACATAGGTCTCTCTGTGGTGACTGTTGTCACATGATTCAGAGGGCAACCATTTGTGTCGTTCTCTGAAGAAAGCTTCACGTTTCTCAGGAATAATGACGTCTTCTATGTTCTCTGCACTCAAAGCAAAGTAAAAACTGTCAGTGTCCATTTCACACATTTCAAAATCTTTCTCATCTATGTATTCAAGGAGAAAGTCGTAATAGAAAGCCAACATTTTAAGTTTGGCGTATTGGTATACCATGAAACCTATTTGAACTGGGAGGTCGTAGGTGATGGAGGTGGGCAAACAGGACAGTTCTACCGTGTTGTCACTTATGTCTTGCACATCTTGCACTGACCAGTGCATGGCCAAACGTCTTGCCTTAGAGGGGTGAAGATACTTTGTTTGAACAAAGTTTTGTTTGTTGCATATGGTTTTCCCGTATGAACCATTTCCCAAAAGTTTGTACAGATCTGACAGAATCTTACAGTCTATGTTTTCATCACCCTTCCTCCTAGCTTTGGTCACTTCGTCCATGAAGGGTAAAAAAGTCTGTTCTGGTGTGTATTCTATCAGAAGGTGTACTGTCGTAACTACCAAACCTTTCTCCAGGTACCACTTCAAGAGAGGAGTTCCCAACAAAATTCCCTCTGCGTGGTAGCTGCCTATAAGTTGGCATTGTGGTTGCTTCAGCTTACCTGCTGCTTCCAAGTAATGTTTCATATGTTCACCTACGTCATTTTTTCCTACTAAACAGTTTTTGAATATAGGTGTCATTTTGCTGAATTTTTC
Organism: Acholoe squamosa; assembly: GCA_949317995.1. Classification (NCBI taxonomy): domain Eukaryota; kingdom Metazoa; phylum Annelida; class Polychaeta; order Phyllodocida; family Polynoidae; genus Acholoe; species Acholoe squamosa. The sequence goes on along the minus strand of OX439045.1, from coordinate 21,889,707 downwards.
TTTCAAAGATTCAGGTGTTTCTATGTCTACCTGGATAAGTCCAAAAGTTGTTCCTCTTGAAACCCCTCTCAGTATTTCATCCTGACTTTTTCTGCCTTGGCACGATGGCCTTTTAATTTCCCATTCACTTTTTGTTTTTCTGCACGAGCTTTCAGTTTTTTCTTTCATCCACATACACTCATACTTTTCCTCTACTTGGTAACCCAACGACTGAAGATATAGGGTAGTCAAAATCGTATTTTGGTTTTTTTTCTTCTAACCATGCCTTTCCATTGGGGTCTTTCAAAACTGATTTAGTGAGGTGACATATGTGACCATGCCAGTAGCACCCGTGAAACTGGTATACTTTTTTTTAAGCTGGATCATAGCCGTCAACTTTTATTTTCCTTGAACCTAATACAACTTCCCCGTAGTTGTATTGGTGTAATATTTTCACTTTGTCTGTCACAGTTTTGTATCGCAACCATTCTGTGGCTGAGTAGCTTATCTGTTGACTGCAGACAGCTTGAAAATCGTTTTCTTTCCTGCACACCACATAATAACCTGTGCAGTGTTCTTAACCCATGCACTTGAGGTACAAGCTGTTAGCATCTACCCCTACTATGTGTCTGCATACTTTGCTTTGTGGCCCGTATTTTTTTTGTCTTATTCTTGTTTCTCCACTTTTGTGATGTCTGTGAAATATAATATAGGGACCCCCTACTAAGTTGCGTCTGAGCAAGGAGTGAACATCCTTTTCTTTCTCACCAAAAAGAATGTAAGGTGTGGCATTAGGTGCAGTGTTGTTGAAAAGAAACTTCAAGGTTAGACCTAGCAAAGTTAAACCGTCTTTGAACATGTCTACCCCACGGTCTATAAAAAATTTTGTGTGCTCGTTTATGGCTAAAACAAAGGGTTTAACGTCCAGGTTGTTGTAATATATCAAGTAGTCCTTCATAGTTTTCTGCCCAGACCTTTTTACATTCAAGGTAATCTTCTTTGCTTATTCCACCACCTGACAAAGAACTGTAGAAGCAGTGGCGTGGAGAAAGAGCTTTGTTGTTCAGTTTTCTTATGTTGTCCATCCACTCGTAGGGAAAAAAACCCTTTTTCAGCTTTCCCTTTAAGAAAGGCTTTCAGTTATCTTATGTTGTCCATCCACTCCTAGGGAAAAAAAAACCTTTTTCAGCTTTCCCTTTAAGAAAGGCTTTCAGGTAGTTTGCGTAGGGATAACCTGGTGCCAAATAGTTGAACATGTCAAGGAAAAGAAGATGGTCTGTGTACACTGCTATGTACTTGTTGCATTTTTTTATGGTTTTCATTTCTGTCTTGTCTGTGTCTATAAAAAAAGAATGAAATTCCTTTTTTATCAAATTAATGTCATACTTTCCAGAGTTGAAACCTAGGACAGGGACTCTTTCTATGTAGGTAAGAAGTTTTTCCTTCACTTCAAGAACATGGGAGATTTTTTTTGGATTTTTTTTGTTCTTCGCTGGAAAAACTTTGCTAGCTTTATGTTCTAATTCCTTTTGTTTTTCTTCTAAAGAGTCTAGTTCGTCTAAAACATCTCTAAAATTCTCTTTCACCTGTTCTCCTGTTCAGCTGCCCCAAGTGCTTTATGTGTTTCAACACATTTTTTACCAAAGGATCGTCGTCCCTGTTGGAATTTCTGACAAAACACACTGGTTCTGTATGCCCAGGAAAATCAGAAGCTACACTGGCAGAAAGGGGTATGTGAGTTTTTTCTATCACAGTGTTAGCATTTTCTGGGGACGAATTTTCACGTTGGACAAAGTAGCTTTCAAAGTCAAAAACAATTTTATAGGGATATATTTTTTTCTCAGGTGGACAAACTATTCCCAGTTCCTCTAAAACTTGAAAAACTGTTTTGGATGGATTGTAAGCTCCACCTTTGTACCTGAAGCTGACTTTGGTGCAATCTTTTTTCACCCCATTGTGTTGCTTCAAAAGGAAACTAGGAGTGAAAACTTTATGACACTTTTCACAGGGGTACATTTTACCATACAGTCCCATGTTAGTTATTAAACTTACATGGTTCCTGTGTAAGTTCAAGTTCATGATTTTTTTGGATGAATACATGTTTGACCTTATAATTTTAGGTCGTCCCTTTTTTTTACCAAAAGAGGGAAGGTAAAAAATTCTTATGTTAACTTTAAACATCTTTTCTAACCTGTCTAAATCTTTTATGTCAACGCCCTCAAAAGTCTCCTTGTTCACCCCTGGATAGGCTTCAAGGAAAAGCTCTTGAGTTTTTTCTAAAGATCCATACAGGAAACAAGACAGACATCTAAAGAAACACAAGTTGTCCTTGTATCCCCTTTTGGTTTTAGGGTCTCTGTGAAAGTGTTGCATTCCTCTTTGCCTTAAACCTGGTGGAACAGTGTTCATTTTACCTCATTTTAGAGATGTTCTCCTCCCCTAGCCCTTATGAGGGTAATGTTGGCATTCACGTTGCCTATTACTCTCCATTTAGTAGAGGGTCTTTGAGTGTCTTCTTTAATGTTGTTTTCAATTAAATCTAAACACTCTGCAAAGTCTTTGTCGTCCCTTATGAAAATGTAAGGGTCTCTATGACTTTCACTGTCATAGAACAAAGACGAATTGTTGGCAGAAGCATGGAAGTACATTACTTTCTCTTCTTCTTCCTCCTCAGAGGAAGACAACAACCTTCCAAAAGAGACAGCCACTTTGTAAGCCATAACTTGATTTCTGTGAATAGAGGTAAGAGCTTCTATTACCTGTTTTTGTTAAAACTTGTCATTCTGACTTTGAAAATTGACTGAAGCTTACCAAGCACAGCCAAACCTGAAGCTATGGACTTGAAGTTGTCACAGTAACTGCTTTTATGCAAAGAATTTATTTCTATTTCTTTTGGAATTTCTAAGCTGTCGGAAAAAGTTTCTCTCTTACAAGAATCTGACTTACATAGAGTTTTTCCACTGTTTTCTACAGTAACCAAACGTGGAGGTCTAGGGGTGTTACACATTGGACAGTTGACGGTGTAAAGTTGTTTTACCTTTTTGGGAGGCATTTTTTTTTAGGTTTCTTTTTCTAGTTTCACTTTATATTCAATATACAACTTATAACTAAAACCTGACCTAACTATACATGGAGTCCATTTAGGTTTGACTTAAGAACTTAAACCTACGCTGGGCTATGTCGACTGAACATGGAGTACATTTAAATCTAACTACGAATGAGCTAATATACATCATAATGTGAAAGCAATGAACAAGGAGCTGTTGACCAGACACTATACAAAGTTGACCACTTAACCAGAGTAGAAATCGGTTGTCTCGTCTAGGAACGGGCCAACACGTGATTTTATGTCCTCCAGATTGAAGGGGGACACAGTGTGTCCACAGTGTGTGGCTGAGGGGGGCATCCTGTAGCTGGAAGACACCGAGGCGTTCATCTCCTCGACGTAGCTGGTTGTTCCTATATGAACTTTAGGAGTTCCCTTGTACAAGTTCACCAAAATCATAGCCCGTCCTCCACTGGGGTCGGTGCAGTCTTGGTTCAAGGACAACAAAAGATTGTCCACCTTCCTCTCTCCAAGGGCAGCTAGGCGGTGTAACTCCTTGTACTTTCCAAGGATGCACTCTATCTGGTCCACTAAGTTCCTGAACTCACGCGCCTCTAGGTTTAAGCACCGCTCTTAAGGTTTGTCCAGGTACGTCCTCAAGCATACTCCCCTGATTCTAGGTTCCCTGTGTATTTCTATGCAGGCGTTTTTATCCCCTTCCGGATAAAAAACTTGGTCGGGGGCAGGTGACTTCTCTTGAAAACCAAATCGAGCAGGCCATTTCTTTACCACCAAAGGCACTGACCTGAAGCCCACAAGCTTGCTGGAAGAACTAGGGGCAGTGGCCTCCCCAAACTTTTGCCTGTGTGACTTGTCTTTAGAAGAAGGAACACCTGGGGCAGAACCAATTGGCTCGGCACCATAGGAAGAAGTTGCTGAGGAAACTGAAGCAGGGGCAGAGACAGGGGTTTTCTTGTTGTAGGCGCGTTTCTGTCTTTTCTTCTTAGGCTCCCCTTCACTCTGACCGGGACAGTTTCTTTTCTCCGGCGGGGTTTTAAGGAGCTCCTCTACCGGAACCGGGAGAGAGTATAGAGGAGAAGGGCCAGTCAGATCTATGACCTCTACCTGTGAATACCCCCCTCGGTGAGCAGGTGAAGGTGTTCCTTGTGTTAAATCCACCACTTCAATAGGGTTGACTGCTGGTGATGACGCCAATGTGAGGTCTATGACCTCTATTGGACTGACCTGGGGAGAAGGTTCCTCCGGAGTCACTGGCGAGTAAGTGGCGGACGTAGGTGCTTCAGTGGGGGGTTGGTAGTTCAAAGGTGCCGGAGGATTGATGAATTCCCTGATGTCAAAATCGCTGTCGCCAGCTTCCTGAGGAGTGCGATCCCGGACGCGATCCAGGAAATCAGTGATTTCGCCATGAAGAGCTGCAAGAGCGGCTTCCTGTTCTCCTGCATCAGGCACTTCAGTTGGAAGCCGAGCAGGAGTTGCAGGTGGTTTATCAGCTGAGACTGGAGAGGAGGAGGGGCGACGCCCGACGTCTTATCCACTGTCTGTTTAGGTGTGGGAACAGTCAGTGGAGCCAGTTTTTTAGCTGCTACTCTCCTGACACTAAGTCCCGTCTTCATGCGACCAGGCATTGTTCTCCTTGAAGATGAAAGGGTGGCAGGGCTGGAAGGTGCAGGAGCAGGACGGCGAACAGCAGACAAACGTCAGAAAAAGTTTGATGAAGATCGAGCAGCTCAAACCTTCTTTATAGTAACTATCCTGATACGATCCTGGGACGTTCCCTTGTCATTCAGATAACGTACAACCACGTCCATGAGTCGTAGATAACTGTGCTTTTCCATTCATAGTATGTTTTACGCTCAGACAGCGTTGTTTTGGAAAAAAGTAAAAAGCTAAACTCAAATAAAAAACCGTGATAACGCTCAGTCAACGTTCAGGGTGAGGCGTGTAAGACGAATCTCGTAGTAACCGTTTTGTGATTAACGCAGACAATTCGTCATTTATCAGAACAAGCTTCTCTCAAGCAGACATGGCTAACTGTTGTCCTTTGCTTTTGTCTTTGACCGTAGGTCACAAAAGGCGTCAGGAGGTGTTTATTTCAGAAATCAGGAGGGGCGTAGAAGAAGGTAAGGTGTGGGCTGTGTGGAAATTCTGTCCTGAAAATTTCAACAGGGATCTTTACATCCCTCCTAACTGTCACTTCAAACAATGCTTCTTGCACAACCAAACCACTGCATTGGTTCCTAGTGGACCCTCTGTGAAAAAACTGATCTCAGATAATGGGGAAAGTTTTTTTTCAGGTGTTCTTTTGGGACATGGTGCCATGGTACACTTGATGTCGAGGCATTCCATTTCCTCTGGAAATTCAAAAAAACCCTTTTTTCTCAGGGATCAACCTTTGGGGGGAGGCCCTGGTAATTCAGTTTTCATCGATTCTACTATGGTGAAGGATTTAATAAAAGCCACTTTACTTCACCCAGACAAAATTACACACTCTCTAGGTTCAAAAATTTTCTATGAAAGAGGATTCAGGACAGAGATTGGACACAATTACTATGGGTGCTGTCATGTTGTGAGAGTTATAACTGAAATAACTGCCTCCCATGAAAAAGGTCAGCTCAAGGTGGTAACAGCCTACCCCGTATCTCATTTTTGGTCCTCCTAATAAAACTGAAAAGAAATAAACAATGATCCTCCGGGTAAGGCCCCTGGGCTGAACCCACCCTTCCACATGTTTTCCCCTCTTTTCAACATGCTCAGGCACTGACCCTGACGTTTGTTTCGTCCTTGAGCAATAAATCATTTCAGGAAAGTGCGATAAGGAAAGACTGACAGGTTTCCTATAAAGGTTAAACGGGGACTAAACCATCATTTGACACAACAACCTTCGCCCCTAACATGTCGCGTTACTCCCTGCAGCGTGTATTAGAACAACGTCACCCCGACGACACTCAAGTTTTGACGTACGTCAGGGAAAGAAAGGAAATTATATGTTGCTCTTCAAGCTGTTTCAGGTATGTGTGCAAATACTTGAAAGAAACTGTTCTTCACCGGAAAAAATTATACTTAGTTTTTTCTTCAGTTGAATCAAGTTTTACATCCAAAGACAGAAAAACCTTGAGGAAAATGGTTTTGAGTCATAACTTGTCAAAATTTTCAGCGGTGGAAACCTTGGGTTATGCCCTGAAGCATGGCAGAAAGGGAAAGGGCCCACTGAAAAACCCCTTCCATTTGGAAGCATTGAAAGCGGCAGAAGAGCATCCCGCCAAAGAAAATCCCCGCCAACTTAACCAGCGTCTTGATTTCTTCATGTCTATTTTGGACCTTCTAGCTGAGTGCTTAGAAACCAAAACTTTGTTTTCGTCCTGCCCCATATTTCACATCCCATCATCGTCCCTGGATCGTTTCAGTGTGGAGGAGAAACAAAAAGTGTGGTTTTATCTGGCTATGTGGTGCACCCAGCTTATCTCCCTTACTCACTGTTTTCACCACAATCAGCTCGCTTTACACTCAACATCATAACAAATTTAAACGAATGAAGAACGATGTAACAGGCTGACCTAAAGAGGGGGAAGGCAATGGAAGAGTAATATAGGACAGGGTAGAATAGGGTAGGATAATATAGGGTAGGGGTAGGGTAGGGTAGGGTAGGGTAGGGATGGGTTGGGGTGGGCTTAAAAACTATGGGGTGGGGGGGATGGGGGCACCCCTCAAGTATGGGGGGTTTGGGGTTTGTTGGCCCGGGCTGGCCACCCAAATAACCCACCTAACCCACGCACCCACCTAAACTATCCACCCACCTACCCTACCCTACCCTACCCTACCCTATATAAGTTTACTGTATGCTTCCTAGCCTGTTATAACCTACCTACCTACCTACCTACCTTACTTCCTGGACACCTTTTTTTGGCTGCTATGGAGTTTCACCTTTCGGACGAGATGTTATTCAAGATCAGTGAAAAAATATCGGAAAAAGACCCTCGATGAGGGGTTTATCTATGACTCAGACTAAGTTTAATGGATTACATGGAAGAAACACCATCTCTTCGTTCTATGGGGAGAGATATCATGGAACAGAAAGAACGTGCGTTGCAAGTGGATGGTGTTAAGACATGCGTTAAGTGACATAGGTCGTTACGATCTCTCTGAATATTGCAGATGGTACATGCAGTATTTCGACGTAGTGGACCATAGTGAAATACCTCCAGAAGAGTGGAAAGTTGATACTTTGCTCGTGAACCTGGCAGACAAGTTAAAGATGCTTGACTGGAGGAAACTGGGAAGACAACTGGGGTTAACCGAGCACGAACTTGATGTCATTTCCTCCCCTGTTCCAGGGAGAAAAGGTGTCACAAATCCTGTTTTCGAAGTCCTTATGGTGTGGAAGCATAGAGAAATATCTCATCCAAGTTGTCTTATAGCTAGTTTGAACAACATGGGGCTTTTTGATGTAGCTCTTTACGTGGAAGGATTAAGAGACGGTTCTTCTCACTTAAAAGAGGCCGAGGTGGCTCCTTTGGTCACTTTGGTTTAAGATTTCATCCAACATGGATCACAAGGAAAAGGAGATCATTTTTGACCCACGTTTACAAAGCCCCTTCACAATGATCATAGCTGGACCTACTTCTTGTGGAAAAAGTCAACTTATTTTCAAGTTGATTAAAGGTGTAGACAAGCTTGTACCTCCAAAAATACACAACATATACTACTGCTACAGCCAATGGCAAGATGGATTCGACGAAATGGTAAAGTTGGGGGTTAAGTTCAACAAAGGTCTTCTTTCAGAAGACTTTTTGTTTGAGGATAAAAGAGACGTGACTAAACATGGACTGGTCATAATAGACGATCTTATGGATCCCGAGTACGTTCCCACCATAATGAAGCTTTTCACTGTGGGCTCTCACCATCGCAGTTTAAGTGTAATTTTTATTACTCAAAACTTGTTTTTCAACAATCCTGCCTTCAGAACATTGAGCTTAAATGCACACTACCTAGTTGTTTTTAAAAACCCTAGAGACAAGAGTCAAATAGGACACATCAGCAAACAGGCCTTTCCAGGACAGAAATCCTTTTTGACGGAGGTATATAACTCAGAAACCAAAGAGAAACATTCATATATCCTATTGGACTTTAAGTAGAGCACACCTAACGAGCTTAGGGTAAGGAACAGCATAACAACTCCTTGGAATACCTTGGTTTTCATTCCTCAAGCTTCAGCTTCGAAAAGAAAACGATAGAATGGTGACCAAAAGATCTGCTTCTGGAGGAAAATTTAAAATTTTAAGGAAACATTACCACTTGTTGAAACACATATCCAAGTGTTCCTCGGCAGAGTGTTCCCACATCATTAAAGGTCTCAGCGATGAGGTTATTAGGTTGATGAGTCAAATTTGTGTCAACGTGATGAACAAAAACCTGTTGCGTAACGAGTCAGACGCAGTTAAACGTTTATCACCCTACAAGAAAGAACTGAAGTCACTCACAAGGCACAAGGCTACCGTAAAGCAGAAGAGGAAAACCTTTGAGCAAAAGGGTGGATTCTTGGGAACCATTTTGGGTCTAGCCTTACCCCTGATTACAGGTCTCATAGGAGCACATCGATAAGAATCATGTCTTATTCAAGGATAGCCCTCGTAAGGGCGGATCTTGTTCCCCGAGAAAAAAACCCTTCTTTTGTTACTCCTACCTCTCCTCCCCAGCCTGGACCTAGTGTTCAAGACCAGTACTACAGCACTCAACTTTTAAGAGAAGGTTTAACTCCTGATTCCAGCCTGGTTCAAGTCCTAAACCAACTTCAAAGTAAAGCACACGAGGTGCTTAACTCTCCTAACCTCAAACTGAAGGAAAAGTTAAGGCAGTACAATCAACTTATGATAAAGTCGGGAATTTTAACTAAAAAAGCCAAGGCCTTAGCACAACGTAGGGAAGGTCCCTATCCTGGTCGAGCAGTAGGACAAGGACCTGCAGCAGGAGCAGCTAGGGGTGTGAACAGTTCTTTAGAAGACACCGACGACGGCGACGACGATGAGGACACTTTCACAGAGACTAGAGACGTTCCACAACTTCCTGACGATTCAGACGGAGAGAGTGTAGACGAATTCAAAGGGGGGGAAGGTCCTGGACCTCGTGCAAGGGAGACAACACAGTGGGTATGGATGCCGACATAAAAGAAAGAATACCCGCAACTTACAGAACGACTGCTAAAAATCTCTACAGAGAATTATCTCGTCACGGAAGTCAGATATTGAATTGGAACAGAGACGGAGAAATATATGTCAACGGGGAACGTGTGCCTGGAACTGACATTATAGATTTGTTAGCTTTTGCTGCCAGACCAAAGTCTTTGAAAAAGGACCAACCTAAAGGAAGCCAGGTCTTCATAAGAGCAGTTAAAAGGTTGAGCCCCACCTTAAAATTTGTCAAAAACAAGTCGGCTTTTGCAGGGCACAGTGCTTCTTTTGCTGCCAGTCCCTTAAAGAGAGCATCCCCTATCAAGAAGAGGAAAGTAAGTCAAAAAAGAACTGGACGTAAGTTTATATGGCGCACAAGGCTTTGAAGAAAGATGTCCTCAGGTTTTACACAGATCCTAAACAACCTGGAAGTTTTACCAGTGTATCTAAACTTCAACGTCATCACTTCAAGAAAACAAAGAAAAAAAACATAGAACAAGCTTTGGAAGATGTAGATGCATACACCAGACACAAACCTTACAAGAGAAGATTTCCTAGAAGAAAAACACAAACATGGGGCATAGACAAACAGTGGCAACTTGATCTCATAGACATGCGAGAATTTTCAAAGGAAAACAAAGGATACCAGTACATTCTAGCGGGAATAGACGTGTTTTCAAGGTATGGTTTTGGACTACCTGTCAAAAGTAAGAGAGCTGATGACGTCACAGAGGCTTTCAAAAAAATGAGCAAAGAAAGAAAACCTCAACAAATTCAAACTGACAAGGGCAAAGAGATCGTCAACAAAATTTTCAAAAAATACTGTGAAGATCAAAACATCATTTTTTCACAGGAGAGAACGACGACGTGAAGTGTGCCTTAGCTGAAAGGTTCAACTCTACTTTACAAGGAAAAATGTGGAGATGTTTCTCTCATTTCAATAACTACAAATGGGTTGACTTGCTACCCGACTTGGTTAAGTCCTACAATCTAACTTACCACAAAACCTTAGGAGCTGCCCCTTCAGACATAAATAAAGACAACTCAGAAGTTTTGTTTTACAGGTTGTACGAACAACCTCAAAAGAAAAAAGTTCCTGTCCTTCAGTTGAAGAGAAAAAATCAAGTGCGAATGTTGAAAACAAAGAAAACATTTAACAGAGGGTACGAACCTAACTGGACTGAGGAAATATACACAGTCGACGATATTTCACCCAAAAGGTACCACCTCAAAGATCTCCTTGCTGCTTCTACGAACCTGAAGTTCAGAAGGTGCAAGTCCGTCACGGAAGACGCTACAACATAGAAAAAATAGTAAAATACAGAGAAAAAGGCAAGAAAAGAGAAGCCTTGATCAAGTGGAAGGGATATGGAGACAAGTTTAACTCTTGGGAACCTGTCAAGAACATAGACAAATGGCGTTTACCTTAACTTTACCTAGTAACTCGTCTATGAACGTGTTTCCTGACAACACTTTAACTAGTTACAACACAATTTTGGCAGAATACATTAACTCTCCTACTCAGTTAGAGTGTGCTCTTCAAGAAATAACCTGTCCTACCACGTGGTACAACGTCAAAGAAGAACCCATTCTCTTGGTACAGGGAGAAAACGACCTGACAAACAACCTCCGCTCTGTAGTAGCTTTATTGAACAAACACAGAAGAGAATTTTTTCCTCTGGGAAAACCAGGAGCCCATAGTGTCTTCAGTAGATCTTCAAGCTCTACATCGAATCTATCAGCCCAATCTGCTTTGAAGAGAGGAGTAAAAATAACAAAAAACCTTCGTCATGTCGACCCTGTGGGACCGACTGAAACCATTCCTCCTGCTGGTCCTGAAAGTGAAAGTCCACCAACTCCTGCTGCTGCGACTGAGACGCCATCTGGAGGATTCACTCCTAACCAACCAACGCCAGAAAAGGAGGAGAAGGAAGAGGAGGAGGATAAGGGGGAAGTTGGCACGGCAGGCCGAGAGAAGAGGGAAATATCGTTAGCTGTGGCTGAAGTGATGTCTATGGATGAGAGGGGAAAAAGGTCTGTTTCTTTTTTCGAAGAAAATGCCGTCTTCACAGACTCTGCTCATGTTTCTCCTCTGTCTCCCAGTCAGTTACAGGCTGTGAAAATATATACATGCTTCAAAGAAATAAGCAGATACCTCTCTAAGTATTACTTCAAGGAAGGAAGTACCTACAATATGTTTGCCTTAGAAGGTGTGAACCTGGAAAGCAACTCAGAGTTAATAGGATACTTGAACAGGACCATAAACAAACTACAGAGCATGTTGTTAAGAAAACTAAGAAACTACAGGAAAAACAACAAAGCCACCGTGTTTCACTACTACAAATATACAATGAAAAGTGTAGTTTCCTTGCCTCCTGGTGTGGTCATGCAACTCCCAGAAAACTTAGGGAAACAATTAGGTTTCGACGGAAGTGTTTTCCTAAGTGGAAAAACACAAAGCCCCTACGTGGTAGACCTTCAGTACAAAAGTCGATGTGCTTTCGTGTACTCTGACATAGTCAAGCACAGTCTTGTGGGTGATTCTAAAGCACCCCTTCTGAGGCAAATCAACATAAATCGCTACAACAGTGACATGCAAACCATAAGTTTTCAGAACTTGATATATCTGCCAGTCACTAAAACCACCTTCAGACAGATAGGGATATACTTAAGAGACAAGACCGGGGAACCAATACCATTTGAAAGCGGATCATTGTCGGTGGTACTTGCCTTCAGACCTCTTCTAGGATAGGGGCATACAACCATGCTTCACTACTATGGAACCCCTCCCTACCTGGCCCCTAGGGGTCAGTATGCTGAATACTACAGAAAATCACAGTTCGGGAACGGTGCATTACCGGCATACGGAGGAAGGGGGAGACAAAGAGGCCATGGACTGGGATCCTTAATCGGTGGTTTACTGAGAGGGACTGTTCCCCTTTTGAAAACTATAGGACGCTCAGCTGCCAAATCTGCAGGTAAAGCCTTGCTTACTACAGGAGCTGGAGTCTTGTCAGATGTGGTAGGAGGAAAAGGTTTTAAGAAAAGTGTAGTAAGGAGAAGTAAAGCAACAGGAAAGGAGTTACTTAAAAGGGCTGCTTCGTCTGCTCAAGGATACATAAAAGGTACTTCTGGACCTTCTCCAGCCAAATGACGAGCAACCGGCAAGCGTGGAGGACGTAAGGGGCAAAGAGGAAGAGGTCGAGCTCAAGGCAGAGGGAACACCTTGTTTTAGTCATGAGTCTCATTCATCCCAAGGGTCAAGTATGTGCAGTAGGAGAACTAGATCTGCACGCCTTACCTGTGACTCAGAAGGACATTTTAAAGTGTCAAGTAATAACCAAGACTACCAACAATGCCCTCACTCCACACACTGAAACTTTTGACTTCACCTTCGAACCAAGCAACCTGTACACAGACCTCTCAGAAACTGAGATGTACATGGAACTGGAAGCCGTGGCGGCCGACGGAACAACCCACCTTGCCGTCGACATAGAAGCTGCTCCAGTCAACAACTTGGCACACGCTCTCTTTGCATCCTGTCAGTGGCTTATAAACGGAGAGAAAGTCACCGGCAACAACGAAGACTATGGGCTCAAGGCCTACATTTTGGACACAATTTGCTGCAACAAAGAAGACAAAGAGACTCGGCTGAAAGGATGTCAAAAGTACATGAAAGACACCTGTGGAGACATGGAGACGAGAGGGGGCGCCAATGCAGGATGGACGGCACGGAGAGCAGAATTCAGTGCCCGCAACAAGCACGCCTTAGTCATGAGGCCCCACCTGGATTTGATTAAACAGTGCAAGGTACTGCCTCCGAACTGTGAAATCAAGTTCATCTTCGAAAAAAATCAACCCAATTACCACATGATGCAAGCAGCCGATCAAAACTACTGGATCAAAATCACCAAGCTGAAATGTCACTTCTCCAAAAAAGTGTCGACGACGAGGTGGTGAAAATTCACGTCAGCAGTGTGAGGAACCCACAATGGGGACCTTTCAACTATCACATAGCCAGGTGTAAAGTCACTAAACACACTTTGGATGGTGGCTCACAAGACTACAGTTGGACTCAACCTGACACTACTCAAATCCCCACCAGGATAGTCTTGTGTATGATAAAGGAAACAGCACCTGCTGGGACTAAGACGGAAAATCCTTTTAACTGCAGGCATTTCAACGTGAAGGAACTTTGCGTGAGATATGACGATCAGAAGTTTGAGTTGAAGACTGACTTCGAAACAGGCAACTGCATCAGAGCCTACAGTCAAATGTTCACAGACAGTGGGTTGTCGGCTTTGGGGCAAGACTGTGGTATAACTTTGGAAGATTTCAAAGGTGGATATTCCTTCTTTGTTTTTCGACCTCACCCCAGACAGAGCACCTGAAGACAGTCGTATAAATCTCATCAAGCAAGGAAAGCTGGGCATTTCCCTCAGGTTTGCCGCCCCGACTGCTCATGCCATATCTGCCGTCTTGTGTTCCTTCTATGACAACAACATCCAACTGACAGCTGACTGTCTTCCTGTCACAGACTACCACATGAACTAAGAAGAATGAGAACTTCAGACATTACAGCTGCTCTGGGAAACCATCCACACTCAAGGCGTTTCTACCTTGGAACTTTTGCCAGTAATCAATGTCCTAAAAAACCAATTCCCTCTACGTGTTTCGTCAGTAACACAGATCCAAGTTCTAAACCTGGACAGCACTGGGTGGCCTTTTACATTTCTCATGAAGGGAATGTGTTTTACTTTGATCCCTATGGTTTACCTCCATTAACTATATATCACCAGAGGTTCATGCAGAAGTCGTCAGATGGTCACGGGTCGTTCAGCAGAAAACAAGTACAAAACTTTTACGCTAAAACGTGTGGAGCCCACTGCATTAACTTCCTTATACAGACATGTCGGACCAAGGACCCACACCACACTGTAAGAAGGTTTTCTCAGGTGCCCTTCAACTTAATGGACGAAATAGTAAGTCCCTTGCTGAGGAAAAGAGAAAAGAAGAGGAGATGGACTTCGAAATGAGCCCAGAAGAAGTAGCAGTGAAAGAAGACGTGAGCAACCTGTTGGTGAAAGGGAAAGTTAAACGTGAATTGGACATGATAGACGGGCTTCAGAGCACGACGGAAGTAATAGACAAGATTCTCATGATCATGGGTGAGTTAATGGACAAAGTGGTAGCCCTGGAGGAGAATGACATAGGAAGAAGAGGCCTGAAGGATTTGATGGAGAGAATGCGCGCCTTAGAGGATCGTAGCCAAAGTCCAACTCCAGCTAAGACCGGGTGCAGTTGGTACTGCAACAAGAATTCATTTTCCATATGATATCCATGTACTCTGCTTGCAAGCATATATGCTTATAATGATTCATACCTAGCATGTACTCTGATTCGCAGAAAGAATAAAAAAAGATTGAATTTAAAAAGAACCGAGTTGTGTTTTTGTTGCATTTTAATCTCATATCAAAATAATGAGTCATAAGTATTGTGTAAATCCATAGAAATATTGCATCAGAACATGAGTCATAACTATTGTGCAATTTCTTACAAACATTGCGCAATACATCTTCATACGTAGGTCATACGGTTTTGCAAGTAGGTTAGTAGGTCACTTCCGGTTTGTAAGTAGGTCAACCCTAGGTATTTCGATTGGTCGAAAAAACTAGGTCATGACCTTATGACGTCACTTCCTGTAAAATCCAGCCCTCTGATTGGCTGAAATTAGGTCACTTGCGGTCTACAAGTAGGTCATGACCTAGTTAGTAGCTGAAGCATTGCGCTGACTTTGCATGTATATACTACTTATGGGTGGATGAGGCTGACTGTGCAGCACTGACATCTGGTTTGTACGCAATTTATCTATACCCATTTCCTAGCATCAGCAAAGGGATACGTCTGATTCAACCAACTTGGTTTTTCACTTTAAATTTTCCTATCACTTTTACAAGTTTTGGTAAGGTGCCATTTGCATTAAATCTCTTTGGACAAAGATTGTTACAAATTTTGACTGCTTCCGTGCTTCATTATCTTTCTGATTTTTTTTAGCTTGATTTTGCATGTTCCCAAAGAGTCAACTGCCATAACTCTGCATGTTTGCCGTTGTTTTGTTTTTTTGTTCTTTTTTTTAATTTTTTTTTTTGGTTCTTTTTTTAGATTAGATTACGACTCTTTTGAAATATAATCCAATTAGAATACCCTCTGGATCTTTAAACTCGTCAGGTTGAGGACCTAAGGTAGTATTAGAAAAGTAGAAGATGGGACAGCACTTTAAAGGGATTAAAATCACTCAGTGTACCTCTGCTCAATAACTCAGAATGAGAGATGTGTTATAATATTTAACTACCTCACAAGGTGGCAGGTATGTGCCACCAATGTTTTAATGTTTTATAATCAGGCGTTCTTTCTTGAGCTGTAGGCCTTCAATGCTGAGGACTTTAGCTGATGAAGTTGACAATACCCAAATCAACAGCTTTGGGTAGACAGATTGAGGATACAAGGTTGTCATCACCAAAATTGTCACATTAACAACAGTATCAATATGACTACCTAGGGTCAGTGTGATGACCATCAGATTGACTACTCTGGGTACTCAATCTGACAGCCTAAGGGCCTATCTCCAATACACAACTATCGCGACAGATGTGCATATATCTGTCACAACATTCCACCTGAAAGACTGACGTGTTAGATTTTTCAAACGATTTGGTACTGATGTAGGTACCGACAGCTGTACCTCGAGGAACCTTCCTCCTGTCCAATATAGGCATGTTATATATCGCAAAAAAGGTAATTTCAAGGTGGATTGGAGGGAATATGTGGCTCAGATAATGGGTCCTAATACATGCAATTGACACCCTGTTAATATGATAAAAACTATCATGACAGCCCCCCACTGAGAACTGACTGAGCAAAACCTAAAAATAAAAGATATATATGTATACATATACACTTTTGGAATCACTTGTTGAGATAAATATTTGTTGAACGGCCCATATTAAGTATTGACCCCTACCTCCACTGTCAAGTTATTTGGGGGTGCCCGCCCCCCTTCCAAGGGGCCAGTAGATATTAGAAGACTGCCTGACAAAATGTCTGCCTGCAACCTTGGGGCTGACCTGGGCTGTATTTTGTTTTTTAAAGCTTACAAATTGGACCATTATTAAAGAATCTACAGCCTAAAACAAAAGGCTATAGTTTGTAGAAAGAAAATTGCCCTGTTTTGCTAGAGTCAGTCGGGTAACTGGAAACAATGCTTCTTTTTTTTTGCCCTAGTGGACAAAGGCCCTCAGGTTGTAGATTCGGGTATCCCTGGGCAGTACATTGCATCGGTAGCTTCAGGTGAATTAAATTTCTGGCGAATTCTGCAGAAATCTGTATTATACTTGAAAGAAAATGCAGACCAATGCTTAGAAGAGTGAGGAGCTCTGTCAAAAAAAATAGATCAAGGGAATTATACAGGCCTACCCTTTGAACTCTGTTTACATATAACTATAGCCTGACAGCAAGTAGGGATGGTGTAAAAAGAAGCTAAGCATAAATATTATTTCATTTTGTCATTGTAGCGTTGATATGATTTCACAGATTTAGACATTGGTATTGGGAACAGGCCTTGCTGAGTATTCCCTATATAAAGACATTCCCATTCTGCTTTGGTGATAAGATAATGTGAATTTGTATATAACTAGTAACTGCCATTGGTTAGAGAATTACAGTCAGGGTCGGTTAATGGTAAACTCGGGGATATTAATTATTATGATGTACATGTAATCATTACAGGTTAACGTGTATTCAAAGGAGAAATGCAAACTTGTATGCACAATGCAGTCATGAAATAATTATCAGCTGCATTGGAGGACCCCTCTTTACAACTGAATGTACACACAAACACTACACCCCTGTCTATTCTAGGACTATAATATTCACGCCACTATAGGACGTGAATTGGTTGCACTACATGCATGTACAGGTTAATGTACTTCTATAACCCAGTTGGTGTAACAAGAGTTATGCCAGGCATTGCCAAATGAAGGCCAACTACTGGGCCTATCTATTCAGTATTACCACCCATTACCACTCTTCACTTCCTACTGTCATTAACTACTATACAATCACACTAACATATTGGTTGCCCCTGTGTGACAGGCACCAATCCGCTTCTATATCCAGCCTTTGTTATATACAGCTGCACTGTGGGCGACAATGGGATGGAGCCCTGTTGATTCAGCAACCGGATATATCCGTTAAGCAAACTGGTTGCATCTGGTGAAAGCTTTCATGATCCACACATTCTAAACATTCATAGCTCTGATCAGATAGCATGTTGTACACTTCATATATGCTAAAACCTTCAGTGACATATGCATCGCAGTGTATGTACTTTATGTTCATCGCAGTGGTTGCATGTTGCACAATATATATGCGTGATCTGCCATGCATGTATTATAAGTATCTGTAATTACATATCATAATCAAGAATAAAATTTTGTGTAGCTATATCGCCAAGAGATCAATAATCATAATCGGCTAATGGCAGGCACTGTGACACAATATATCCCGTTCCCCAATACGTCCCCCACTCTGTATCAGATCATATAAAGTTCTGTTGTTATATATAACTATCTATTCTCTAACAGAGGTAAATTACATTTAAAAGCCCTGTAAATCTCAGACAAGAATAACTCATCAGCCTTATAGTGTTTAGAGGAGATATTTTGGTGAACACCCTTAATCAAGCCAGTTTTCTTTTCACATTTCAATTTCATCTTTTTCATGGTGTCCTTTTTCCTCAAATTATCTGATGTTTACTGAGCACTGGAGCAGACAAACATCATCCTTGCGGCCGCAAAAAGACTTACACACCCGTAAGAATAGTTTTCCCTATTATAGCACAAACTAGCCATGTAGTCAATGGGATTTCAAATTTTAAAAAAGCACCGGTTTCTATAGCCTCCCCCCTATCCCGGGAATGTTCTTGCACCTGCAAGAATGTGTTTTTTAAAGCATAAATATTTGTACGGTTGCAAAAAAAAAAAAAAAAATTGTGATTCCCTCACGTCCTAGAGGTTCATCTATAAAATCATTGGTTGTTCAGAATATCCGTAATAAAATACCCCTTTTAGAAAGGGCACTGATCATAATAAGTTTGCGGCAGTCTCCTCGTGTCGAGCGATTGCCCGTGCCAGACCACATATGATTTTGTCTACACATGGTTGAAGGGTGATTAGTGCTGATTTCATCATTAGATCATCACAACAAGTAAATGAATATAAATCCTTGGGGCACCAAGTCATCCAGGCATAAATATTGCAAGAAATGGAAAATGTTAAACCGTAGGCACAAGTATGAGTACCTGGCAGGCATCTTGACATTGACACCACTTTGTCATGGTGGGTGCCAGAGACAATTTTTTGGCCCAAAATCAGGTTGTAAGATCAATTAACATTGGCTCATGTCCTGTGGGCATGATTATTTCCTGTTGATGGTGATGATAAAAAAAAATGTATTATTTTGCCCCAAGTAATGAATATAAATGCATATCAATATCACAATAATATTTCATTGACCAGGGAGCTCGTCACTTTTCCTTAAACCTGACTTAACAATTTGTAACAAGATGATTTTGGTTACCTAAATTTAGCCCCACACAGGAAAGGTGGCTTTAAAGTTCTACAGCAGTTTTCCCCTTTTTTTTAACTTACAGTAAAATGATACATATAGGCATACGGAACATCACTGATGGTGTTAAGGGTAGCATCGAAGGGAGAGAAAAAAAGTCAAGTGAATATCACTTTAAATCTCAGACCAAAACAAAGCAAGACTTAAGTAAGTTGTAAGTACACCTTTCACACTGAAATTCTTTAAAGAACATTCTCCTTTGTAGAATGTATTAGATAAAAATCGACATGGCGACATTGCTCTTTTTCTTGGCACCCATGTATAGGGGCTCATGTATCACCTTACTTATTTTTAACATTTAACAATTATATAACTTAGGTTTTTTTTTCTGTTGTGGTGTGTTGGCTGTCAGCATGGCTGCGTTGCCAAGGAAGCAGGTTGGCACCTTGGTGAGTGATGGGGAACCAATTTGTGGTAGACAAAGATTTCCTACCTCAGGGGAGAGACATATTGTTCTATTGATACTCATGTGAAGCTTCCCACATTTGATCTTTTTAAAAATGAAAATGAAATATATTTTCTGAGAGTAGGAAGGTTATGTTAGGCTCATCCACTCTCGATGTCGTGCTACCATTTCCTTCATTCATCATTAAGCACTACCTACCAGTTTGTCTACAGCGACTGTAGGCTTTTTGTCTACCACAAATTGGGACAGGTCTAGAAAGGTACCCTGTTAGGCAAAGGGTCCTGGTGGTACTCATGTTTGCTTTCATATAGAAATGGTGTTAGCTGTAACAGAGTAAAAGGTTGCCACATTTTGGTAAAGTTATCAAAATATACCAATAGCTTGATGCTACCTTTAGGCCTATTTAGAACCACTCAAAAATGGGTGTGATGCAATTCAGTCCTTACACAACACTCATGAGAACAGAGACTCGATTCTGAGACTAGAAGGTAGATCAAGTACAGCTAAATGAATTTATCCTGTTGTAACCCTCCAGTAATCATCCCCTGCTTGCACTATCCGCTAAGCATTTTCCTTTCCTTTGGGCAAACCCCACTTCAATCTAAAACATCACAATTTTAGAATATCCTCAATCTGTAAGGGTCATTAGGGCATACTTTAGGATTCTGGACCCATATCCGGTGGATCCACCATTTTGAACCTCGCTGGTTCTTCTAAAAGTGGCCAAACATACCATGTCTTATCAGTATATAAACATAACAACATGGTCCAAGCAGTGATACCATGTCTTATCAGTATATAAACATAACGACATGGTCCAAGCAACCATACCATGTCTTATCAGTATATAAACATAACGACATGGTCAAAGTAATCATACCATGTCTTATCAGTATATAAACATAACGACATGGTCCAAGAAAACATACCATGTCTTATCAGTATATAAACATAACGACATGGTCCAAGAGAACATACCATGTCTTATCAGTATATAAACATAACAACATGGTCCAAGAGAACATACCATGTCTTATCAGTATATAAACATAACGACATGATCCAAGAAAACATACCATGTCTTATCAGTATATGGTCAGAGATAGCGTCCTAGTTTTGAAAAGATGGCGTAATC